>CAWUFW010003834.1:0-345000 GCA_963921515.1 Calotriton arnoldi
ATTTAATGTTTTCGACTCCGCTTCCCCACCGCACTACTGCAGTGTACTCCTCTCTCTCCCTCCCGATCCATCCCATCCGCTCTTTCCCCACCGCCACTACTGCAGTCTACTGCTCCTCTCCCACTCCGATCCGTCCCACTCACGCTCTTCCCCACCGCACTACTGCAGTCTACTCTCTCTCACTCCGATCCGTCCCACTCCGCTCTTCCCCACACGTGACTACTGCAGTCTCTCCTCTCCCTCCCCGATCCATCCCTCCGCTCTTCCCCCTTTGCAGTCTGCTCCTCTCACTCAGTCCGTCCCACTCCCGCTCTTCCCACTTTTCTGCAGTCTACTCCTCTCCACGATCTATCCACTTCGCTCTATCCCCTTCGCTCTTCTCCGCACTGCTGCAGTCTCCTCTCTCACTCCAATAGCACCACTCCATCTTCCCCACACTACCGCAATCTGTACTCCTCTCCCTCTGATCCATCCCCCTCCGCTCTTCCCACGGCTTTCTTTGCAGTCTACTCCTCTCCACTCCGATCCATCCCACTCCAGCCCTTCCCCACCGCACTACTGCAGTCGTCTCCTCTCCACTCAGATCCATCCCACTCCGCTCTTCCCCACCACTACTGCAGTCTACCTCTCCACTCCGATCCATCCCACTCCGCTCTTCCCCACCCGCACTACTGCAGTCTACTCCTCTCCACTCCGATCCATCCCACTCCGCTCTCCCCCACCGCACTACTGCAGTCTACTCCTCTCACTCCGATCCATCCCACTCCGCTCTTCCCCACCGCACTACTGCAGTCTACTCCTCTCCACTCCGATCCGTCCCACTCCGCTCTTTCCCACCGCACTACTGCAGTCTACTCCTCTCCACTCCGATCCTTCCCACTCCGCTCTTCTCCACCGCACTACTGCAGTCTACTCTCTTCCCTCCACTCCGATCCATCCCACTCGCTCTTCCCCACCGCACTACTGCAGTCTACCCTCTCCTCTCCACTCCAATGTATCCCATCCGCTCTTCCCCACCGCACTACTGCAATGTACTCCTCTCCACTCATGATCCATCCCACTCCGCTCTTCCCCACGGCACTACTGCAGTCTACTCCTCTCCACTCCAATCCATCCCACTCCGCTCTTCCCCACCGCACTACTGCAGTGTACTCTCTCCACTCCGATCCATCCCACTCCGCTCTTCCCACCACCGCACTACTGCAGTCTACTCCTCTCCACTCCGATCCATCCCACTCCGCTCTTCCCCACCACACTACTGCAGCTCTACCTCTCCACTCCGATCCATCCCACTCGCTTCTCCCCTACTGCAGTCTACTCCTCTCCACTCCGATCCATCCCACTCCGCTCTTCCCCACCGCACTACCGCAGTCTACTCCTCTCCACTCCGATCCATCCCACTCCGCTCTTCCCCATCCGCACTACTGCAGTCTGCTCTCTCTCCACTCCGATCCATCCCACTCCGCTCTTCCCCACCGCACTACTGCAGTCTACTCCTCTCCACTCCGATCCATCCCCATCCGCTCTTCCCCACACACTACTGCAGTCTCTCCTCTCCCCCACCCATCCCACTCCGCTCTTCCCCACCGCACTACTGCAGTCTACTCCTCTCTCCACTCCCGATCCATCCCACTCCGCTCTTCCCCACCGCACTACTGCAGTCTACTCCTCCTCCACTCCGATCCATCCCACTCCGCTCTTCCCCACCGCACTACTGCAGTCTACTCCTCTCCACTCCGATCCATCCCACTCCGCTCTTCCCCACCGCACTACTGCAGTCTACTCCTCTCCACTTCGATCCATCCCACTCCAGCTCTTCCCCACTGCACTACTGCAGTCGACTCCCTCTCCCGCACTCCGCATTCCCACTCCGCTCTTCCCCCACCGCACTACTGCAGTCTACCCTCTCCACCTCGATCTATCCCACTTCGCCATCCCACTTCGCTCTTCCCACCGCACTACTGCAGTCTACTCCTCTCCACTCCGATCTATCCCACTCCGCTCTTCCCCACCGCACTACTGCAGTCTACTCCCTCTCCACTCGATCCATCCCACTTCGCGCTCCTCCTCCACCGCACCACTGCAGTCTAACTACTCTCCACTCCACTCCGATCCGTCCCACTCCGCTCTTCCCCACCGCACTACTGCAGTCTACTCCTCTCCACTCCGATCCGTCCCACTCCGCTCTTCCCCACCGCACTACTGCAGTCTACTCCTCTCCCTCCCGATCCATCCCACTCCGCTCTTCCCCACCACACTACTGCAGTCTACTCCTCTCACTCCGATCCATCCCACTCCGCTCTTCCCCACCGCACTACTGCAGTCTACTCCTCTCCACTCCGATCTATCCCATCTCGCTCTTCCCCACCGCTTTACTACTGCAGTCTCACTCTCCTCTCACTCCGATCCATCCCACTCCGCTCTTCCCCACCGCACTACTGCAGTCTACTCCTCTCCACTCCGATCCATCCCACTCGCTCTTCCCCACCTGCACTACTGCAGTCCGTACTCCTCTCCACTCCGTCCTTTCCCAATCACCTCTTCCCACACCCCACTACTGCAGTCTACTCCTCTCCACTCCGATCCATCCCACTCCGCTCTTCCCCACCGCACTACTGCAGTCTACCTCCTCTCTACTCCGATCCATCCCACTCCGCTCTTCCCCACCGCACTACTGCAGTCTACCTCCTCTCCACTCCGATGCATCCCACTCCGCTCTTCCCCACCGCACTACTGCAGTCTACTCCTCTCCACTCCGATCCGTCCCACTCCACTCTTCCCCACCGCACTACTGCAGTCGACTCCTCTCCACTCCGCTCTTTCCCACTCCCCTCTTCCCCACCGCACTACTGCAGTCTACTCCACTCCGATCCATCCCACTCCGCTCTTCTCTCCCACCGCACTACTGCAGTCTACCTTCCTCTCCACTCCAATGTCCATCCCACTCCCGCTCTTCCCCACCGCACTACTGCAGTGTACTCCTCTCCACTCCGATCCATCCCACTCCGCTCTTCCCCACCGCACTACTGCAGTCTACTCCTCTCCACTCCACATCCATCCCACTCCGCTCTTCCCCACCGCACTACTGCCCAGTCGTACTCCTCTCCCACTCCGATCCATCCCACTCCGCTCTTCCCCACCGCACTACTGCAGTCTACTTCCTCTCCACTCCGATCCATCCCACTCCGCTCTTCCCCACCGCACTACTGCAGTCTACTCCTCTCCACTCCGATCCATCCCACTCCGCTCTTCCCCACCGCACTACTGCAGTCTACTCCTCCACCCGATCCATCCCACTCAGCTCTTCCCACCGCACTACTGCAGTCTACTCCTCTCCTCACCCGATCCATCCCACTCGCTCTTCCCCACCGCACTACTGCAGTCTACTCCTCTCCATCCGATCCATCCCACTCCGCTCTTCCCCACCGCACTACTGCAGTCTACCTCCTCTCCACTCCGATCCATCCCACTCCGCTCTTCCCCACCGCACTACTGCAGTCTACTCTCTCTCCACTCCGATCCATCCCACTCCGCTCTTCCCACCGCACTACTGCAGTCTACTCCTCTCCACTCCAATCCATCCCACTCCGCCCTTCCCCACCGCACTACTGCAGTCTACTCCTCTCCACCCCGATCTATCCCACTTCGCTCTATCCCACTTCGCTCTTCTCACCGCACTACTGCAGTCTACTCCTCTCACTCCAATGTATCCCACTCAGCTCTTCCCCACCGCACTACTGCAATGTACTCCTCTCCACTCCGATCCATCCCACTCCGCTCTTCCCCACCGCACTACTGCAGTCTACCCCTCTCCACTCCAATCCATCCCACCGCCCTTCCCCACCGCACTACTGCAGTCTACTCCTCTCCACCCGATCCATCCCACTCCGCTCTTCCCCACCGCACTACTGCAGTCTACTCCCTCCACTCCGATCCATCCCACTCTGCTCTTCCCCACCGCACTACTGCAGCCTACTCCTCTCCACTCCGATCCATCCCACTCCTGCTCTTCCACTACTGCAGTCTACTCCTCTCCACTCCGATCCATCCCACTCCGCTCTTCCCCACCGCACTACTGCAGTCTACTCCTCTCCACTCCGATCCATCCCACTCCGCTCTTCCCCACCGCACTACTGCAGTCTACTCCTCTCCACTCCGATCCATCCCACTCCGCTCTTCCCCACCGCACTACTGCAGTCTACTCCTCTCCACTCCGATCCATCCCACTCCGCTCTTCCCCACCGCACTACTGCAGTCTACTCCTCTCCACTCCGATCCATCCCACTCCGCTCTTCCCCACCGCACTACTGCAGTCTACTCCTCTCCACTCCGATCCTTCCCACTCCGCTCTTTCCCCACCGCACTACTGCAGTCTACTCCTCTCCACTCCGATCCATCCCACTCCGCTCTTCCCCACCGCACTACTGCAGTGCTACTCCTCTCCACTCCGCTCCATCCCCACTCCGCTCTTCCCCACCTCACTACTGCAGTCTACTCCTCTCCACTCCGATCCATCCCACTCCGCTCTTCCCCACCGCACTACTGCAGTGCTACTCCTCTCCACTCCGATCCATCCCACTCCGCTCTTCCCCACCGCACTACTGCAGTCTACTCCTCTCCACTCCAATGTATCCCACTCCGCTCTTCCCCACCACACTACTGCAGTGTACTCCTCTCCACTCCGATCCATCCCACTCCGCTCTTCCCCACCGCACTACTGCAGTCTACTCCTCTCCACTCCAATGTATCCCACTCCGCTCTTCCCCACCACACTACTGCAGTCTACTCTCTCCACTCCGATCCATCCCACTCCGCTCTTCCCCACCGCACTACTGCAGTCTACTCCTCTCCACTCCAATCCATCCCACTCAGCTCTTCCCCACCGCACTACTGCAGACTACTCCTCTCTACTCCGATCCATCCCACTCCGCTCTTCCCCACCGCACTACTGCAGTCTACTCCTCTCCACTCCGATCCATCCCACTCCGCTCTTCCCCACCGCACTACTGCAGTCTACCTCTCCACTCCGATCCATCCCACTCCGCTCTTCCCCACCGCACTACTGCAGTCTACTCCTCTCCACTCCGATCCATCCCACTCCGCTCTTCCCCACCGCACTACTGCAGTCTACTCCTCTCCACTCCGATCCATCCCACTCCGCTCTTCCCCCACCGCACTACTGCAGTCTACTCCTCTCCCACTCCGATCCATCCCACTCCGCTCTTCCCCACCGCACTACTGCAGTCTACTCCTCTCCACTCCGATCCATCCCACTCCGCTCTTCCCCACCGCACTACTGCAGTCTACTCCTCTCCACTCCGATCCATCCCACTCCGCTCTTCCCCACCGCACTACTGCAGTCTACTCCTCTCCACTCCGATCCATCCCACTCCGCTCTTCCCCACCGCACTACTGCAGTCTACTCCTCTCCACTCCGATCCATCCCACTCCGCTCTTCCCCACCGCACTACTGCAGTCTACTCCTCTCCACTCCGATCCATCCCACTCCGCTCTTCCCCACCGCACTACTGCAGTCTACTCCTCTCCACTCCGATCCATCCCACTCCGCTCTTCCCCACCGCACTACTGCAGTCTACTCCTCTCCACTCCGATCCATCCCACTCCGCTCTTCCCCACCGCACTACTGCAGTCTACTCCTCTCCACTCCGATCCATCCCACTCCGCTCTTCCCCACCGCACTACTGCAGTCTACTCCTCTCCACTCCGATCCATCCCACTCCGCTCTTCCCACACCGCACTACTGCAGTCTACCTCTCCACTCCGATCCATCCCACTCCGCTCTTCCCCACCGCACTACTGCAGTCTACTCCTCTCCACTCCGATCCATCCCACTCCGCTCTTCCCCACCGCACTACTGCAGTCTACTCCTCTCCACCCCGATCTATCCCACTTCGCTCTATCCCACTTCGCTCTTCTCACCGCACTACTGCAGTCTACTCCTCTCCACTCAATGTATCCCACTTCGCTCTTCCCCACCGCACTACTGCAATGTACTCCTCTCCACTCTGATCCATCCCACTCCGCTCTTCCCCACGGCACTACTGCAGTCTACTCCTCTCCACTCCAATCCATCCCACTCCGCTCTTCCCCACCGCACTACTGCAGTCTACTCTCTCCACTCCGATCCATCCCACTCCGCCTCTTCCCCACCGCACTACTGCAGTCTACTCTCTCCACTCCGATCCATCCCACTCTGCTCTTCTCCACCACACTACTGCAGCCTACTCCTCTCCACTCAGATCCATCCCACTCCGCTCTTCCCCTACTGCAGTCTACTCCTCTCCACTCCGATCCATCCCACTCCGCTCTTCCCCACCGCACTACTGCAGTCTACTCCTCTCCACTCCGATCCATCCCACTCCGCCTCTTCCCCACCGCACTACTGCAGTCTACCTCTCCACTCCGATCCATCCCACTCCGCTCTTCCCCACCGCACTACTGCAGTCTACCTCCTCTCCACTCCGATCCATCCCACTCCGCTCTTCCCCACCGCACTACTGCAGTCTACTCCTCTCCACTCCGATCCATCCCACTCCGCTCTTCCCCACCGCACTACTGCAGTCTACTCCTCTCCACTCCGATCCATCCCACTCCGCTCTTCCCCACCGCACTACTGCAGCTCTACTCCTCTCCACTCCGATCCATCCCACTCCGCTCTTCCCCACCGCACTACTGCAGTCTACTCCTCTCCTCTCCACTCCGATCCATCCCACTCCGCTCTTCCCCACCGCACTACTGCAGTCGACTCCTCTCCACTCCGATCCATCCCACTCCGCTCTTCCCCACCACACTACTGCAGTCTACTCCTCTCACCCCGATCTATCCCACTTCGCTCTATCCCACTTCGCTCTTCTCACCGCACTACTGCAGTCTACTCCTCTCCACTCCAATGTATCCCACTCCGCTCTTCCCCACCGCACTACTGCAATGTACTCCTCTCCACTATGATCCATCCCACTCCGCTCTTCCCCACGGCACTACTGCAGTCTACTCTCTCCACTCCAATCCATCCCACTCCGCCTCTTCCCCACCGCACTACTGCAATGTACTCCTCTCCACTCCGATCCATCCCACTCCGCTCTTCCCCACCGCACTACTGCAGTCTACTCCACTCCGATCCATCCCACTCTGCTCTTCCCCACCACACTACTGCAGCCTACTCCTCTGCACTCCGATGCATCCCACTCCGCTCTTCCCTACTGCAGTCTACTCCTCTCCACTCCGATCCATCCCACTCCGCTCTTCCCCACCGCACTACTGCAGTCTACTCCTCTCCTCTCCACTCCGATCCATCCCACTCCGCTCTTCCCCACCGCACTACTGCAGTCTACTCCTCTCCACTCCGATCCATCCCACTCCGCTCTTCCCCACCGCACTACTGCAGTCTACTCCTCTCCACTCCGATCTATCCCACTTCGCTCTATCCCCACTCTCGCTCTTCTCCACCGCACTACTGCAGCCTACTCCTCTCGCACTCCGATCCATCCCACTCCGCTCTTCCCCACCGCACTACTGCAGTCTACTCCTCTCCACTCCGATCCATCCCACTCCGCTCTTCCCCACCGCACTACTGCAGTCTACTCCTCTCCACTCCGATCCATCCCACTCCGCTCTTCCCCACCGCACTACTGCAGTCTACTCCTCTCCACTCCGATCCATCCCACTCAGCTCTTCCCCACCGCACTACTGCAGTCTACTCCTCTCCACTCCGATCCATCCCACTCCGCTCTTCCCCACCGCACTACTGCAGTCTACTCCTCTCCACTCCGATCCATCCCACTCCGCTCTTCCCCACCGCACTACTGCAGTCTACTCCTCCACTCCGATCCATCCCACTCCGCTCTTCCCCACCGCACTACTGCAGTCTACTCCTCCACTCCGATCCATCCCACTCCGCTCTTCCCACCGCACTACTGCAGTCTACTCCTCTCCACTCCAGATCCATCCCACTCCGCTCTTCCCCACCGCACTACTGCAGTGTACTCCTCTCCACTCCGATCCATCCCACTCCGCTCTTCCCCACCGCACTACTGCAGTCTACTCCTCTCCACTCCGATCCGTCCCACTCCGCTCTTCCCCACCGCACTACTGCAGTCTACTCCTCTCCACTCCGATCCATCCCACTCCGCTCTTCCCCACCGCACTACTGCAGTCTACTCCTCTCCACTCCGATCCATCCCACTCCGCTCTTCCCCACCGCACTACTGCAGCCTCTCCTCCCCGATCCATCCCACTCCCTTCCACCGCACTACTGCAGTCTCCTCTCACTCCGATCCATCCCACTCCGCTCTTCCCCACCGCACTACTGCAGTCTACTCCTCTCCATCCATCCATCCCTCCGCTCTTCCCCACCGCACTACTGCAGTCTACTCCTCTCCACTCCGATCCATCCCACTCCGCTCTTCCCCACCGCACTACTGCAGTCTACTCCTCTCCACTCCGATCCATCCCACTCCGCTCTTCCCCACCGCACTACTGCAGTCTACTCCCTCTCCACTCCGATCCATCCCACTCCGCTCTTCCCCACCGCACTACTGCAGTCTACTCCTCTCCACCCGATCCATCCCACTCCGCTCTTCCCCACCGCACTACTGCAGTCTACTCCTCTCCACTCGATCCATCCACTCCGCTCTCCCCACCGCACTACTGCAGTCTACTCCTCTCCACTCCGATCCATCCCACTCCGCTCTTCCCCACCGCACTACTGCAGTCTACTCCTCTCCACTCCGATCCATCCCACTCCGCTCTTCCCCACCGCACTACTGCAGTCTACTCCTCTCCACTCCGATCCATCCCACTCCGCTCTTCCCCGCACCACTGCAGTCTACTCCTCTCAATCCATCCCACTCCGCTCTTCCCCACCGCACTACTGCAGTCTACCTCTCCACTCCGATCCATCCCACTCCGCTCTTCCCCACCGCACTACTGCAGTCTACTCCTCTCCACTCCGCTCTTCCCCACTCCGCTCTTCCCCACTGCAGTCTACTCCTCTCCACTCCGATCCATCCCACTCCGCTCTTCCCCACCGCACTACTGCAGTCTACTCCTCTCCACTCCGATCCATCCCACTCTGCTCTTCCCCACCGCACTACTGCAGTCGACCTCTCTACTCCACTCCATCCCACTCCGCTCTTCCCCACCGCACTACTGCAGTCTACTCCTCTCCACTCCGATCCATCCCACTCCGCTCTTCCCCGCCGCACTACTGCAGTCTACTCCTCTCCACTCCGATCCATCCCACTCCGCTCTTCCCCACCACACTACTGCAGTCGACTCCTCTCCACTCCGATCTCATCCCACTCCGCTCTTCCCTACCGCACTACTGCAGTCGACTCCTCTCCACTCCGATCTATCCCACTCCGCTCTTCCCACCGCACTACTGCAGTCTACTCCTCTCCACTCCAATGTATCCCACTCCGCTCGCACTACTGCAGTCTACTCTCTCCACTCCAATGTATCCCACTCCGCTCTTTCCCACCGCACTATTGCAGTCGACTCTCTCCACTCCGATCTATCCCACTCCGCTCTTCCCTACCGCACTACTGCAGTCGACTCCTCTCCTCTCCACTTCATCCCACTCCGCTCTTCCCCACCGCACTACTGCAGTCGACTCCTCTCCTCTCCGATCCTTCCCACTCCGCTCTTCCCCACCGCACTACTGCAGTCTACTCCTCTCCACTCCAATCCATCCCACTCCGCTCTTCCCCACCGCACTACTGCAGTCTACTCCTCTCCACTCCAATGTATCCCACTCCGCTCTTCCCCACCACACTACTGCAATGTTCTCCTCTCCACTCCGATCCATCCCACTCCGCTCTTCCCCACCGCACTACTGCAGTCTACTCCTCTCCACTCCGATCCATCCCACTCCGCTCTTCCCCACCGCACTACTGCAGTCTACTCCTCTCCACTCCGATCCATCCCACTCCGCTCTTCCCCACCGCACTACTGCAGTCGACTCCTCTCCACTCCGCTCCGCTCTTCCCACTCCTCTTCCCCACCGCACTACTGCGGCTCTACTCCTCTCCACTCCGATCCATCCCACTCCGCTCTTCCCCACCGCACTACTGCAGACTACTCCCTCTACTCCGATCCATCCCACTCCGCTCTTCCCCACCGCACTACTGCAGTCTACCCTCTCCACTCCGATCCATCCCACTCCGCTCTTCCCCACCGCACTACTGCAGTCTACTCCTCTCCACTCCGATCCATCCCACTCCGCTCTTCCCCACCGCACTACTGCAGTCTACTCCTCTCCACTCCGATCCATCCCACTCCGCTCTTCCCCACCGCACTACTGCAGTCTACTCCTCTCCACCCCGATCTATCCCACTTCGCTCTATCCCACTTCGCTCTTCTCCACCGCACTACTGCAGTCTACTCTCTCCACTCCAATGTATCCCACTTCGCTCTTCCCCACCGCACTACTGCAATGTACTCCTCTCCACTCTGATCCATCCCACTCCGCTCTTCCCCACGGCACTACTGCAGTCTACTCCTCTCCACTCCAATCCATCCCACTCCACCCTTCCCCACCGCACTACTGCAGTCTACTCCTCTCCACTCCGATCCATCCCACTCCGCTCTTCCCCACCGCACTACTGCAGTCTACTCCACTCCGATCCATCCCACTCTGCTCTTCTCCACCACACTACTGCAGCCTACTCCTCTCCACTCAGATCCATCCCACTCCGCTCTTCCCTACTGCAGTCTACTCCTCTCCACTCCGATCCATCCCACTCCGCTCTTCCCCACCGCACTACTGCAGTCTACTCCTCTCCACTCCGATCCATCCCACTCCGCTCTTCCCCACCGCACTACTGCAGTCTACTCCACTCCGATCCATCCCACTCCGCTCTTCCCCACCGCACTACTGCAGTCTACTCCTCTCCACTCCGATCCATCCCACTCCGCTCTTCCCCACCGCACTACTGCAGTCTACTCCTCTCCACTCCGATCCATCCACTCCGCTCTTCCCACCGCACTACTGCAGTCACCTCTCCACTCCGATCCATCCCACTCCGCTCTTCCCCACCGCACTACTGCAGTCGACTCCTCTCCACTCCGCTCTTCCACTCCCTCTTCCCCACCGCACTACTGCAGTCTACCTCTCCACTCCGATCCATCCCACTCAGCTCTTCCCCACCGCACTACTGCAGTCTACTCCTCTCCACTCCACTCCAATGTATCCCACTCCGCTCTTCCCCACCGCACTACTGCAGTGTACTCCTCTCCACTCCGATCCATCCCACTCCGCCTCTTCCCCACCGCACTACTGCAGTCTACTCCTCTCCACTCCAATCCATCCCACTCCGCTCTTCCCCACCGCACTACTGCAATGTACTCTCTCCACTCCGATCCATCCCACTCCGCTCTTCCCCACCGCACTACTGCAGTCTACTCCCACTCCGATCCATCCCACTCTGCTCTTCCCCACCACACTACTGCAGCCTACTCTCTGCACTCCGATCATCCCACTCCGCTCTTCCCTACTGCAGTCTACTCCTCTCCACTCCGATCCATCCCACTCCGCTCTTCCCCACCGCACTACTGCAGTCTACTCCTCTCCACTCCGATCCATCCCACTCCGCTCTTCCCCACCGCACTACTGCAGTCTACTCCTCTCCACTCCGATCCATCCCACTCCGCTCTTCCCCACCGCACTACTGCAGTCTACTCCTCTCCACTCCGATCCATCCCACTCCGCTCTTCCCCACCGCACTACTGCAGTCTACTCCTCTCCTCTCCACTCCGATCCATCCCACTCCGCTCTTCCCACCGCACTACTGCAGTCTACTCCTCTCCACTCCAATCCATCCCACTCCGCCCTTCCCCACCGCACTACTGCAGTCTACTCCTCTCCACTCCGATCCTTCCCACTCCGCTCTTCCCACCGCACTACTGCAGTCTACTCCTCTCCACTCCGATCCATCCCACTCCGCTCTTCCCCACCGCACTACTGCAGTCTACTCCTCTCCACTCCGATCCATCCCACTCCGCTCTTCCCCACCGCACTACTGCAGTCTACTCCTCTCCACTCCGATCCATCCCATCCGCTCTTCCCCACCGCACTACTGCAGTCTACTCCTCTCCACTCCGATCCATCCCACTCCGCTCTTCCCCACCGCACTACTGCAGTCTACTCCTCTCCACTCCGATCTATCCCACTCCGCTCTTCCCCACCGCACTACTGCAGTCTACTCCTCTCCACTCCGATCCATCCCACTCCGCTCTTCCTCCCACCGCACTACTGCAGTCTACTCCTCTCCACTCCGATCCATCCCACTCCACTCTTCCCCACCGCACTACTGCAGTCTACTCCTCTCCACTCCGATCCGTCCCACTCCGCTCTTCCCCACCGCACTACTGCAGTCTACTCTTCTCCACTCCAAAGTATCCCACTCCGCTCTTCCCCACCGCACTACTGCAGTGTACTCCTCTCCACTCCGATCCATCCCACTCCGCTCTTCCCCACCGCACTACTGCAGTCTACTCCTCTCCACTCCGATCCATCCCACTCCGCTCTTCCCCACCGCACTACTGCAGTCTACTCCTCTCCACTCCGATCCATCCCACTCCGCTCTTCCCCACCGCACTACTGCAGTCTACCTCTCCACTCCGATCCATCCCACTCCGCTCTTCCCCACCGCACTACTGCAGTCTACTCCTCTCCACTCCGATCCATCCCACTCCGCTCTTCCCCACCGCACTACTGCAGTCTACTCCCTCCACTCCGATCCATCCCACTCCGCTCTTCCCCACCGCACTACTGCAGTCTACTCCTCTCCACTCCGATCCATCCCACTCCGCTCTTCCCCACCGCACTACTGCAGTCTACTCCTCTCCACTCCGATCCATCCCACTCCGCTCTTCCCCACCGCACTACTGCAGTCTACTCCTCTCCACTCCGATCCATCCCACTCCGCTCTTCCCCACCGCACTACTGCAGTCTACTCCTCTCACTCCAATGCATCCCACTCCGCTCTTCCCCACCGCACTACTGCAGTCTACTCCTCTCCACTCCGATCCATCCCACTCCGCTCTTCCCCACCGCACTACTGCAGTCTACTCCTCTCCACCCGATCCATCCCACTCCGCTCTTCCCCACCGCACTACTGCAGTCTACTCCTCTCCATCCATCCCCTCCGCTCTTCCCCACCCCACTGCGCATCTCTCTCCGATCCTCCATCGCTCTTACCACCGCACTACTGCAGTCTACTCCTCTCCCTCGATCCTCCCACTCCGTCTTCCCCACTGCAGCCTCTCCTCTCCTCCGCATCCCTACTGCAGTCTACTCCTCTCCACTCCGATCCATCCCACTCCGCTCTTCCCCACCGCACTACTGCAGTCTACTCCTCTCCACTCCGATCCATCCCACTCTGCTCTTCCCCACCGCACTACTGCAGTCGACTCCTCTCCACTCCATCCCACTCCGCTCTTCCCCACCGCACTACTGCAGTCGACTCCTCTCCACTCCGATCCATCCCACTCCGCTCTTCCCCACCGCACTACTGCAGTCGACTCCTCTCCACTCCGATCCATCCCACTCCACTCTTCCCCACCACACTACTGCAGTCGACTCCTCTCCACTCCGATCTATCCCACTCCGCTCTTCCCTACCGCACTACTGCAGTCGACTCCTCTCCACTCCGATCTATCCCACTTCGCTCTTCCCACCGCACTACTGCAGTCTACTCCTCTCCACTCCAATGTATCCCACTCCGCTCGCACTACTGCAGTCTACTCCTCTCCACTCCAATGTATCCCACTCCGCTCTTTCCCACCGCACTATTGCAGTCGACTCCTCTCCACTCCGATCTATCCCACTCCGCTCTTCCCTACCGCACTACTGCAGTCGACTCCTCTCCTCTCCACTTCATCCCACTCCGCTCTTCCCCACCGCACTACTGCAGTCGACTCCTCTCCACTCCGATCTATCCCACTCCGCTCTTCCCTACCGGACTACTGCAGTCAACTCCTCTCCACTCCGATCTATCCCACTCCGCTCTTCCCCACCGCACTACTGCAGTCTACTCCTCTCCACTCCGATCTATCCCACTTCGCTCTTCCCACCGCACTACTGCAGTCTACTCCTCTCCACTCCAATGTATCCCACTCCGCTCGCACTACTGCAGTCTACTCCTCTCCACTCCAATGTATCCCACTCCGCTCTTCCCCACCGCACTACTGCAGTCGACTCCTCTCCTCTCCACTCCGATCCATCCCACTCCGCTCTTCCCCACCGCACTACTGCAGTCTACTCCTCTCCACTCCAATGTATCCCACTCTGCTCTTCCCCACCGCACTACTGCAGTCTCCTCCTCTCCACTCCAATGTATCCCACTCGGCTCTTCCCCACCGCACTACTGCAGTCTCCTCCTCTCCACTCCGATCCATCCCACTCCGCTCTTCCCCACCGCACTACACTAGTCTACTCCTCTCCACTCCGATCCATCCCACTTCGCTCTTCCCACCGCACGACTGCAGTCTCCTCTTCTCCACTCCAATGTATCCCACTCCGCTCTTCCCCACCGCACTACTGCAGTCGACTCCTCTCCACTCCGATCTATCCCACTCTGCTCTTCCCCACCGCACTACTGCAGTCGACTCGACTCCTCTCCACTCCGATCTATCCCACTCTGCTCTTCCCCACCGCACTACTGCAGTCGACTCCTCTCCACTCCAATCTATCCCACTCCGCTCTTCCCCACCGCACTACTACAGTCTACTCCTCTCCACTCCAATATATCCCACTTCAGTCCAATCTACAGCAATCTATGTTGTGTTAGGTTGATTTGTACGGCAAAACCTATCACCCGTGAGGGTATCCAGGCGCTGGAGCAGCTCCTTGTTGAACAGCCAGGTCTTCAGTTTCTTGCGGAAGTTGAGTAGCGAGGGCGCCGTCCTGATGTGTTGAGGATGTTCATTTCATGTCTTGGTGGCAGTGAAGGAGAAGGAGCTTTCTCCTGACTTCTGCAGATGTGGGGGGCTCGTGCAAGGTTGAGAGAGGTTTGAGCGTAGCTGTTTGAATGGGTGGTAGAGTTGAAGTTGGTCGTTGAGGTATGCTGGTCCGGTGGTGGGAGGGCTTTGTAGGCCTGGACAAGCAGTTTGAATTGGCAAAGTTTCTGGATTAGTAGCCAGTGTGGTTCAGTGTGGTAGGGAGCGATGTGAGCACTTCTGGGGGCTTCTAGGATGAGTCTGGCTGCGATGTTTTGGATGGTCTGGAGTCTGCATGAGCTGGCTGGAGATGCCGACATAGGGCTTGTTGCTGTAGTCAAGTCTTCTGGTGATGAACGCCTGGGCGGTCATGTGTCTTGTGTGTTTGTGGGGAGCCATTTGAAAATCTTGCGAAGCATTCTGAGAATTAGGCAGCAGGATGGGGTCACTCCACTTCAATCTACCCCTGTCCACTCCATTCTACCCTACTCCACTCAATTCTACCCCACTCCAGTCTACCCACTCTGCTCAAATCTACCACACTCCACTCAACCCCAATCTAACCCTCTCTACTCCAGTTGGTCCTATTCTACTTCAGTCTACCCTATTCTACTTCAATCTACCAAATACCACTCCAAATACCCCATTCCACTCCAATCAACCCCACTCCATTCCAATCAACCCCACTCCATTCCAATCAACCCCACTCCATTCCAATCAACCCCACTCCATTCCAATCAACCCCACTCCATTCCAATCCATCCCACTCCAATCCATCCCACTCCAATCCATCCCACTCCAATCCATCCCACTCCCCAATCCATCCCACTCCCCAATCCATCCCACTCCCCAATCCATCCCACTCCCCAATCCATCCCACTCCCCAATCCATCCCACTCCCCAATCCATCCCACTCCCCAATCCATCCCACTCCCCAATCCATCCCACTCCCCATATCCCATCCTCCATCCCACTCCCAGTCCATCCCACTCCCCAATCCATCCCACTCCCCAATCCATCCCACTCCCCAATCCATCCCACTCCCCAATCCATCCCACTCCCCAATCCATCCCACTCCCCAATCCATCCCACTCCCCAATCCATCCCACTCCCTAATCCATCCCACTCCAATCCATCCCACTCCAATCCATCCCACTCCAATCCATCCCACTCCAATCCATCCCACTCCAATCCATCCCACTCCAATCCATCCCACTCCAATCCATCCCACTCCAATCCATCCCACTCCAATCCATCCCACTCCAATCCATCCCACTCCAATCCATCCCACTCCAATCTATCCCACTCCAATCTATCCCACTCCAATCTACTCCACTCCAATCTACCCCACTCCACTACCCCAATCTACCCCATTACACCCTACAACACTCCACACCAGTCTACCACAATATGCTGCATCCCAGTTGAATAAACCCCACTCTAATCCAATCTACCCCACCCTAATATACCACACTTTAATGTACCTCATCCCACCCTAGTCCACTCCACTCCACTGTACTGCACTCTACCCCCGTTTAATCTACCACATTCCACTCCAATCTGCCCTACTCCAATCCATCCCAATCTACCCCACTCCACTCTACCCAACTCCAGTCCAGTCTACCACATTCTACCCTACCCCACTCCAATCTACCCCACTACGCCCCAGTGTACCTCACTCTACTACGCCCCAGTGTACCTCACTCTACTCCAGTCTACCCCACTCTACCCTACCCCACTTTACTACAGCCTACCGCACTCCACCCCACCCATTCTACTCCACTCCAATCTACCCCAATTTACCATGCTCTACTCTAATCCAGTCTATCCCACTCCATTCAAGTCTATCCCATTCAACTTCAGGCAACCCCAATCCACTCCAATCCAATGTACCCACTCCACTCCCATTTACTGCACTCCACCCAACCCCAATCTACCCCACTCAGACCTACTCCAGTGCAATCTACCCCAGTGCATGCCCATCCACCCCAATATACTCTACCCCATTCCACTCCACCGCACTCCCTACTCCACTACACTCTTCCCCACTCTATTCTACCCCACTGCAGTCTAACCAACTCCACTCCAAGCTGCCACACTCCACTCCTCTCCAACCTACCCCACTCCAACCTACCCCACTCCAATCTACCCACTGTACCACACTCCACTCCGATCTACCTGAATCCGCTCCACTCGAATCTACCGCACTTCACTCCAATCTTCTCAGTTCCATCCAAGTCTAGCCCACTCCACTCCAGTCTTCCCCACTCCAATCTTCCCTGCTCCTCTCCAATCTTCCCTACTTCACTGCAATCTACCCCACTTAACCACAATCCACCCCAGTCTACCCCATTCCAATCTATCCCAGTCTACCCCACCCCATCCCTCTCCACTTCAGTCTACCACTCTCCATTCCATTTTACCTCGCTCAATCTACCTCACTAAATCGCACTCTCCTCCACTCCACTCCAATCCACTCCCATTTACTCTACTCCACCCAACCCCAGCGTACCCCACTCAGACCTACTCCACTCCAATCTACCCCAGTGCACACCACTCCACCCCAATCTACTCTATCCTATTCCACTCAACCTCATTCCCTTCTCCACTCTTCCCCACTCCATTCTACCCCACTACAATCTACCCATTCCAATCTACCCAACTCCACTCCTATCTACCACAATCCACCCCACTCCAATCTACTACACTCCTATCCTCTCCAACCTACCCCACTCCAATCTACATACTCTACCACACTCCACTCCAATCTACCTGAATCCACTCCACTCTAATCTACCCCACTTCACTTCAATCTTCTCAGTTCCAGTCTAGCCCACTCCAATCTTCCCCACTCTTCCCTACCCCACTACAATCTTTCCTACCCCACTACAATCTTCCCTACCCCACTACAATATTACCTACTCCACTCCAATCTACTGCACTCGACCACAATCCACGCCAGTCTACCCCCATTCCAATCTATCCCAGTCTACCCCACCCAACCCTCTCCACTCCAGTCTACCACTCTCCAATTTACCTCACTCAATCTATCTCGCTAAACCGCATTCTACTCCACCCCACCCCACTTTAATCTACCCCACTACACCACAACCTACCCCACTCCACTCTATCCCAGTGCACCCCACTCCACCCCAGTCTACCTCAATCTACTCTATTCCAATCAACCCCACTCCAGTCTACCCGACTCTACTCCAATTTACCCCACTCCAACCCAATGTACCCTACTCAAATCTTCTCTACCCCATCCCAATCTACCACACTCCACCCTAGTCTACCCCACTCACTCCAATCTGCCTCAGTTCACTCCAGTCTACCCCACTCCACCCCAGTATACCCAACTCCACTGTACCCCAATCCACTCCACTTCACTCCAATGTACCCCATCCACCACACTACCCTCTCCACTAAACTCAACCCCACTCCATTGTACCCAACTCCAATCCAATCAGTCACAATCCACCCCACTCTAATCTACCGCAGTCCACTCCTCTCGACTCTGTTCCACTCCATTACGCCGCACTCCACTCTTCCGCACTCCACTCTTCCGCACTCCACTCTTCCGCACTCCACTCTTCCGCACTCCACTCTTCCGCACTCCACTCTTCCGCACTCCACTCTTCCGCACTCCACTCTTCCGCACTCCACTCTTCCGCACTCCACTCTTCCGCACTCCACTCTACCCCAATCCACTCCACTCTAATCTACCCCATTTCACTCCAATCTACCCGACTCCACTCCACTCTACCCCACTCTACTTCACTTCAATCTACCCCACTCCACTTTACTCTAGTCTACCCCACTCACTCAAGTGCACTCTACCCCACTCACTCAAGTGCACTCTACCCCACTCCACTCTACCACAATCCACCCCAATCTACCCCACCCCTCTCACTCCAGTCTACCACTCTCCACTCCAATCTACCCCAATTTACCTCACCCAGTCTACATCACTTAACCGCAGTCTAAACCACTCCACCCCAATCTACTCAGTTCAGTCTACCCAACTCCACCCCGTTCTACCCCACTGACTACATCACTCTACTGCAATCTACCCTACTCCAATCTGCTTCCCTTTACTCCCTTCTACCCCACTCCAGTCTACTCCATTATACTCCAATATACCCCATTGCTCTCAAATCTACCCCACCCCAGTCTACCCCAGCCCACCCCAATCTACCACAGTCCACTCCAGTCTACCACAATCTACCTAATTCTACTCCATTGCAATCCACTCCAATCTGCCCCACTTCACTCTTTCCAATCTAGCCCACTCCAATCTAGCCCACTCCTCCAAATTCACCCCACTACATCCATTCTACCCCACTCAATCTACCACAAGGTACCCCACTCCAATCTAGTCTACTCCACTCCAATCTACTTGAGTCCACTCCCCTCTACTTCTCTCCACTGCACTCCAATCTACCCAACTCCACTCTACCACAATCTGCTCTATTCCAATCTACCCCTCTCCGTTCCACCCCATCTACTCCATTCCAATCTACATCAATCTACCCCTACTCCACTCTACCACATTTCAATCTAACCCACCCCAATGTACCCTACTTCAAACTACCCCAATGCATTCCACCCCAATCTACCCCACTCAGTCTACCCCTTGCCTCTCCAATCTACCCCAATCCACTCCACTCTACCCCAGTGTACCCCCACTCTACCACAATCTAGTCCACTCTACTCCACCCCAGTCTAGCACACTGCACTCTACCCCAATCCACCCCACTCTGCTCCAATCTAATCCACTCTAGTCTATGCAACTCCACTCCAATCTACCACACTCTACCCCAATCCACTTTAACACACTCCACTCAATCCACACCGCCCCACTCCAGTTCAGCCCACTGCCCTCCAATCTGCCCACTCCAATCTACCCCACTCTACCACACTCCACTCCAGTCTACCCCAATCTATTCCACTCCATTCTACCCCACTTCACTCCAGTCTACCTGGCTGTGCTCCATTCTACCCCACTCCCCTCCAATCTACCCTACTCCAGCCTACCCCTGCCCATTCCACTCCAATCTACCCGACTTTACTCCAATCTACCCCACTCCAATCGACCCCACTCCAATCTACCCCACCACACTCTATTCTACCCACCTTCTCTCCAATCTCCCCCACTCCACTCTACCTGACTCCAATCCAGTCTACCCCACTACACACCACTCTTCTCCACTCCAATCTAACCCCACCACTTCACTCTAATCTACCCCATTCTACTCTACCTCACTCCGCTCCAATCTACCCCACTCCGCTCCAGTCTACCCCACTCCGCCCCAGTCTACCCCACTCTACTGCAATCTACCTCACTCGACTACAATCTACCCCACTGCACTCACTTAAATATACCCTACTTCACTCCAATCTACCCCACTCCGCTCTACCTTACTTTACTCCAATCTACCCCACTCCACTCTACCCCACTCCAGTATATCCCACTCCATCCCAGTCTATCCCCCTAACTCCAATCTACTGTACTTCTTTCCAATGTGCCCCACTGCTTTCCACTGCAATCTACCCCACTCTAATCTACCACAGTCTACTTCAATCCAATCTATACCACATTCCACTCCTGTCTACTCCAATACATTGCACTCCATTCTAGACCACTTCACTCTAGTCTACCCGGCTTCACTCTAATCTGTCCCACTCCAGTCTTCCCCAGTCCACTCTACCCCACGTCACTCCAATGTACCCGGCTTCACTCCACTCTACCCCAATCCACTCCAATTTACTCCACTCAATCTCCCCCACTCCAGTCTACCCGACTCCACGCCAATCTACTCCACTACACACCACTCTACTCCAATCTACCCCACTCCACTGCAGTCTTCCCCACTGCACGCACTCCAATCTATCCCAGTCTACCCCACTCCAATGTACCCCATTTCACTCTACCTCACTCTGCTCTAATCTACTCCACTACGCCCCAATCTTCTACAATCTACCCCACTCCACTGCAGTCTTCCCCACTGCACGCACTCCAATCTATCCCAGTCTACCCCACTCCAATGTACCCCATTCCACTCTACCTTACTCCGCTCCTATCTACCCCACTCTGCCCTAGTCTACCCCACTCTACTGCAATCTACCTCGCTCCACTTCAATCTGCCCCACTGTACTCACTCAAATCTACCCTACTTCACTCCAATCTACCCCACTCCCCTCCAGTCAACCCCACCCCAATCTACCATACTTTACTCCAATCTACCCCACTCCACTCCAATTTACTCCACTCAATCCCACTCAGTAAATCCCACTCCACTCTATCCCACTCCTCTCCAGTATATCCCACTCCAATCTACCACACTTCTTTCCAATATACCCCACTGCTTTCCACTCTAATCTACCCCACTCCACTCCAATCTACCCCACACTACCACACTTCACTCCAGTCTACTCCAAAGCATTCCACTCCATTCTACCCCACTTCACTCCAATGTACCCCACTCCACTCTAGTCTACCCCAGTCCATTCCACTCCACTCGGCTTCACTCCAATCTACCCGGCTTCACTCCAGTCTACCCACTCCACTACAATCTACCCCACCACACTCCGATCTACCCCTCTCTGCCCAATCTACCCCACTCCACTGCAATCTACCCCACTGCACTCACTCCAATCTACCCCACTCTACCTTATGTTACTCCAATCTACAGAACTCTACTCCATTCTAGCCCACTACACTCCAATCTACAGCACTCCAGTATATCCCACTCCACTCCAATATATCCCACTCTCTCCAGTCTACCACACTTCTTTCCAATGTACCCCACTGCTTTCCACTCCAATCTACCCTACCACAATCTACCACACTTCACTCGAATCTACCTGGCTTCACCCCACTCCACTCTACCCCACTTCACTCTAATCTACCCAGCTTCATTCTAGTCTACCACACTCCTCTCCACTTTAGTCTACCATCTGCGCTTTACTCCAATCTACCCTAGTCAGTCTACCGCACTCCACTCTACCCCACGCCCCACTGGTGAATGACTCTTTGCCTCGCCTGTGTCTCCCTGTGCGAGTAGACGTCCGTTATTTCCTTCTGCTTCTCTGATATTTCTCGGATCTTTCTTTGGAGCGCCGTGTCCTAGGAGGCCAGAGTCAGAGCAGTATTTTCATGCAGTCAAATGGATTCTTTTGGCAGCATGAACCTTTTCTAGATTAACAGGTTGTGCACTATCGCGGTATTAAATAGGTTAATAGTAGAGAGTGGGAGAGTTGCTGGATTCAGGGAGCAAAGGTGGGCCAAGGTCGCAATTGTGTTGGCTCCTACTTAAAAGTGGGTTGGCTACTGTGTAGACACAGGATGGTTGGGCCCAGCACGGGAATGACGCTTTACTCTCACCAGCCAACCTTGGATCCTTTGTAAATGGAAGCTAATTTGATTTGATTTTATTCTTGTAGAGCGCACTGATGCCAACGGTTTCCAGGCACTAAGAACAAACTAATTTCTGATCACACTTTTGAAAATGAAGGAGAGCGGCCACAGAGGTTCTAGGCTGCTGAGCGAGACGGATGATGATCTAAGTGTCGCCTGCATGTATCCGAAGGATTGAATCACTTTACAGCAAAGCAGGCAAACTGCGTCACTCCCAGCAATGATATGGTCGTTTCTTGGCCCCTTTAATGTAGAAAAGATGTAGACCACTGAACAGCATCGCCAGCTCCTTTATTCACCCAACCAAGATGTAAAGTTCACCAATTCGAAGGCCACAGTGGGATCCCAGAGGATCACTGCTGCGGAATGGCCTTCACGAAGAATGAGCGAAGATCTTCCGCGTCTCGAAGCATAGAGGCGTCTACGCCTCTTCTCGGATGAAAGAAATCCCAACTCCAGTCATCCAAGATATTATTCTCTTCCCGATATCTGAGAGTTAATTAGCCAGTTGCATCTTTAAGGCTTTACTCTAGGCATGAAGGAACATAAAGCGACAGCAATATCATCTGGTTCAAGATTAGATTAGACAGAAAAGGAAAAGGGTAAACAATGTTTGTCTTCCAGGTATATGGTACCACACCAGAGGACAAGAGTTTTGAAAGCACTCCTTAATAGAGGAAAGATGGAACGTCCCTCCCCTGGAGTATAGCTTCTGTCCTTTTGATTGGATGGCTTGTTGTCTTCCACAGCTGATATCAGGGGCTTGTATTTTAGGTCTTGCCTTCTACACAGAGCCTGCTCTTTGGTTGTGAAAGGTCTATTGTGAATTTAGAGAGGGCTTACACCCCACCGATTGATTATCATTGGTTGACGTTATTGTCACTTTCATTTGCTTGCTTCTTATTGGATGGATTACATTAATCTACCTGTTTTTGTCCCTCCATTGGAGCATACACTCTTTTCCATTATTTTGATTTGTAGACTTTCACTGCTCACGTTTCAGGAAGTACTTTTCTTTTTGATTTAGCACTCCAGGAGGGTGCTTGTGTGTTCCACCTTTTGCTCTTGTGTACTTCTCCCCTTGCCAAATACTCCTGTGCACTGTTATTTTCTCCCTCATGTTCTTCTTTCATTCGAAAATTCATCTGCCCCCGTTTTTCTCTGTCCCTAGTCTGTTTTTCTCCCTGTGATGTTCTTTGCCTCTTGTGCTGCTCTTTCGATCTCTCTCGCGTTACTCCCCTGCACTCTACTGTACTCTCCATTATCTGCTTCTCCTCCTGCCCCATGTGTTGCGGTTTTGTTAATGTGCTGGTTGCCGCTCATCCCCCTACCGTTTGCTCTTTTGCTACCCCCCTTTCCTTTTTTTAAATATTTATTTTGTGCTAAAAATAAATAAATGTTTATTTACCAAGCCAAGTGGTGTCCACTGTCTTGGATGAGTAAATATAATAGAAAAATTGTGCCAATAGAATGAGATCATTACGTACCAGTGAACTTCATTACCTCAATTATGGTGCTCCTCGTCCCAGTCCTAAAATAGTGACAGGCCTTTGTACACGCTAGCCTTTTCTTTGTGTCTCAACCCCACCCCCTTAAAGGATCCTTCCTCAAGTCTTGTTACGACCAAGTCAAGAAGAGGTGTAAAAACGAGAGAGGGTGGCGCAGAATGGTACGAGGAGGGCCTTAATCAGGATAATGAAGTTTATCAGTTAGTAATGATCTCATTCCCCCTTTCAAGACCTCCTCGTCCCAGTCCTAAACCAGGGGCATAGTTACAATATTTGGCGTAGGGCAGCGCCGCAAGCCTGCCAGCTGAGCTTCCCTATGTCAAAAGAACAGAGCAGGAATGCGCCGCATCTACAAGATACCGCACATTCATGTCCTTTCTGCCGGCGCACAAACTGCAGCTGAGTGCCAAAGCAGGCACCCTTGAACCATGGTGCAAGGGTTTCTGTGTTGTTTGCATGATTGTTTCTGTGCAGGAAGGAACACCTTGCCGCTCAAAAACATCCAAAGGAGGGGGGCGTGGCCAGGCATCATGGCCGATCGGACGTGACTCTGATCGGCTTCGTCCCAAGCCCCGTAAATCTTATGGCCTGAGGCAATTTCCAGTGTCCCCCAACAGCGTCACAGACAACCAGGCGTGGGGGAAATATTGAGCAGCGGATTAGGAAGCCCAGACGTACCCACAGAGCCAGCGGAGGCCAAATAACGGACCGAGACTGCTCCGGGGAGAGTTTCACAACATGGCGGCTCTCCCCGTCGGAAGAGCCGTGGCACTGAGCGAATGAAGCCCGGAGGTCAGACTGAGGCGCCTACCTTAATAAGAGCCCCGTGGATGTCTTCTTGAGCGCTCCCGCTTGGTGCAGCGAAACAGACGAGCAGTGTGCAGCCAGCGGGAGGTCTCCGCGTCCCCTCCGGACTCCATGCTGCAAAAAAAAACAGCGGGCTGGCGGACTGGTCGGATTAGGCCCCCGCGGAGCTGAGGTGAGAGCGCGAGGGGCCTCGGTTGTCGGTCTCGGAGCCACTGCCGAAGTGAAATCGATCTGGTGGGGTTAGTGGAGGCCCTGAGAGAGATGCCCCCGGGACCCCCCGAGGCCGCTGAGTGAGCGGGATATCTGGAGATCCCTCGGCAGACGGGAGGGCTGAGGCGGGAAAAGGGCGGCTGCATCGAGATTACTGAATGAGGCAGAAATCTCCGCAACAACACCCACCTTGTTTCGCCTGAGGGAGAGCGCATCGGCGGGAGGGCCTCCCGAGCAGACTGGAGTCGCGAGTACGTCGGGGGCCCCGAAGGGGTTCAAACAAGGCCCACCTGGCACCCTAGACCACGAGGTGCCTGACTCTGCAATGGCCGCCGAAAGTGAGGCTTGAGTTGTGCTGCTCCCGGGAGCGGAGGAGAAACTGGCCTATTCCTTCAAATGATTCACTGTGAGTACCTGGCATAAGGAAAGTACAGAGAGGGGGTCCTGGGGCCAAATCCTACGCGAGAGTATGATTATTGGCTGCCTGACCCTAACATGGCCGCCATCGACTTAAGCCTCTAAACAAAGCACTCAGTCTGCACTATCAACTCTACGCTGTCGGCCCCCTCCCCACTACTTGTCAGTCGGAGTGCGCTTAAAGAGGGCACCGACAGAGGAGGGAACCTTCTCACAATGCTCCACCATTAAAGCACGAGCAGACCTCACCAGGGTGGCCCACCCTCCGTGGCCCGAATAACCGGCCCCAGAAATATACCTGCAAGGTCTAGCAGCGGGAAACGAAGGCTTTTGGGTGACCGAAGAGAGCACGACCAGGTTCTGAGTGACGACCGATGGCAGCCAGGGGCTGGCACAGTGCAGCCTCCACCTATGCCACCGAAGAAGACCCCCAACAACAAGGTCTCCAACTACTTTGCTGCAACAGGAACGAGGTCTCCCAGTGAAGAAACGCTGCAACCCACAGGAGCAATGGCGCTCACCAGGGAGGACCTGCCTACCTCCCTCCGAAAATTTAAAAAGGAGCTTCGAGCAGACATAAAATCCGACATGGACGCCTCCTTTGATGCATTTCGGGCGGAAATGAGAGAGAAGATGACGTCCTTGCAGGCAGATGTAGACTCGGTCGGCACCAGAACGATGCATCTTGAGGCAAAGGTGCAGGAATTGACAGATCGCATGCAGCCACTGGAAGCGGATTCCGCGGACATGAGTGGGCAGCTGCGCGCCACGTTGCTCAAATGCGAGGACCTAGAGAACAGGTCCCGTCGGGACAACATCAGAGTCCGTGGCCTGGAGGAAGACAGCGAGGGACCGGATCTGGAGGCTTTCATGGTGGGCCTCTTTTCCTCGGTGGTGGGAGAGGGAGGCCCCGAAATTCAGCTGGAAGAGTGCACCGCATGGGGCCACGACTGTCTGGGGAGAGCAGGAGGCCACGAGATGTCCTGGCAAAGTTCAGCTCCTTTAAAACCAAAGAACTGGTCCTGCAAAAAGCTCGAAATATGGATAAAGTCTCTTTCCAGAACGCCACGTATGTGCTCTACCAAGATGTGGCGCAGGACACGCTTACCCGCCGTCAGCAATTCCGCCCGATCACCGAATGCCTGAGAGAGAAGAAGGTCAAGTACAGATGGACCTACCCATTTGGGATCGCTTTCCAATGGGAAAATAAGCAGGTGCACTGCACCGAGTTGACGGAAACGGCGGACATCCTGGGGATCATGGCCCCGGTTCCTTCGGGCGCGTCAACCTCGGGAGCCACCGACGGGGAAAGCAGCGAGAACGAATGGGGGGCGGACAGTGGAGAAGAGTGGGCCGCAGGACCAACAAAACTCCGGACTGAGCGTCGCGACCAGTGGACCCTGAGGCCAAGCTTTCTCCAACAGTCAGATCACTCCGCCCCCCCTTCCTACCCCATGAGGGCGAACAGATATTAATATGGAGAGATGGACGGAGTGAAGGACTTGCAACTCACGAATATGTGGGACAAACAGAGTATTGGACTGTGTGGGTGGCACTGGGTGTGAGGCTTGACCCCTTGAGGCTGCCAGGGCCAGCCTTGCTTGCTGTGAGTGGACTGCGGTGCGACCCGTCTCTGAGGAGGTAAGAAGTTCCCGGTGGGAGGGTGGCTGGAGCGGAGGACTTGCATTCCACATGGGAGCACTATGCCAGCTGCGGGAGGATGTGGGGACTGTCCTATCTCCGCTGCGGTAAGGGGTTTCCAATTGGAGGGTGGTGGAAGCGGAGGACTTGCATTTTTCTGCTCACCTGCGGTGCCGCTGGGACTCTTTGATTGGATTGTTTTCTGCAGGGGTCTGCATCCATATGTTCACTGATAATTAGATGTATATTGTTACAAAGCACATGCCTTGATTTTTGCTCATAGAGGGGCTGGGGGAACGGAAATGGTAATGTTCCTCGAGTGCATCTTGATCGGGAGATTTCCCTCTAGGAGGGGGATTCTCCACACTCGTTTTTACTGTTTGTTCTGGCTAGTTAATTTAGTTCGATGTCATGGTGCCCTTTTTATATTGTTTATGGGCCGAGGGGTGAGTGGGAGGGGGCTCAGGAGCTACATTTAGGCAGAGACCCTCGCCCGGGAGGTAAAATCCCACCCAGTTAATAATGGCGGTCAGGACTATAACCTGGAACGCCCGGGGCTTGAACTCCCCTAACAAACGCCACCGCTTCTGGAAATACCTGCTGGATCACAATGTCCAAGTGGCGGCTCTTCAAGAGACGCACCTCAAAAAATCTGAGGAACACCGGTTGCGCCATAAAGCTTATCCCCTTATATTTAGATCTTCCCACTCCTCAAAACAAAATGAGGTGGCGCTGATGTTTCATACAGGGGTCCCGTTCCAAGCACAGGACACCAAAACGGACAAAAACGGGAGGTTCCTTATGGTTCGGGGAGATCTCAGGGGTCGTCCATGCACATTTACAGTCATCTATGCACCCAACACGGGCCAGCAGGACTTTGTTCTCTCCTTCCTTATGACCTTGGAGAATTTCGCTCAGGGGGATATTCTGCTATTGGGAGACTTTAATCTTGTTTGGGACCAGGGGATGGACTCGACACACTCACAGAGAGCTTCGGGAGGGGTTTTTGGTACGGCACTTAAGTCACAGTTCCGGCTCATGGGGTTGGTGGACGTATGGAGAGAGGCCAATCCCACAGTCCGTGACTATTCTTTCTTCTCCCACTCTCACAGAACCTACTCCCGCATTGACCACATTTTCATGAGCCAATCCCTGCTCCCCTCAATGCTACAAACACACTTCCACCCGATTTGCCTGTCAGACCATGCCCCCCTAGAGATGTCACTCACTTGGCTGAACCCGCGCCCAAAGCACGCGCGCTGGTATTTCCCCAACTTCCTTTGCAGGGATAGACTTCTCCGTGATGACCTCCGCAAAACTATTAAGGAATTTCTTGTACAGAACGACCCGGAGGCTACTTCCCATGCAATCACCTGGAACGCTCTCAAAGCAGTAGTCCGGGGTAAATGAATAGAGTTGGCCACTACCTTGAGATCACAGCAATGCGAGAAACGCCTCAAGTTAGAACGGGCCTTAGTGTCCGCAGAACAGGCCCATAAGGCCAGCCCCTCGGTTCAGACAATGCGGAAAGTCACGGCCCTAAAGGGAAAACTTTAGGCCATTTATACCAACAGAGCAGAAAAAACCATCTTACGCCTACAGACCAGGGGGTATGAGGGAGGGAACAAAGTGAGGTCCTTACTAGCACGTCAACTACGGGCTAAACAGGAAAGGGAATATATCAAACTTATTGTAGATAAAGATGGCATATCCCACAAGACAGAGGAGGGAAAGGCGCAGGCTTTTGAGAAATTTTACCGAACTCTTTACACCTCGGAGCTCCCAGAAGCGCACGACCAAGCGGAGTATTTAGATCCCTTGGACCTCCCTCAAGTCGCTGCTAGTTCCAATGAAGACTTGGCGCATCCCATAACCACGGAGGAAGTGCAGAAGGCGATTGACTCACGTAAACTCCAGAAAGCGCCAGGGCCGGATGGTTTTTCAGCTAATTTCTATCGCACCTTCGCGCCGGAACTTGTCTCCTTCTTAACTCTTCTCTTTAATGTCATTGCCTCTACGCAACAAGTCACCCCCTCCATGGGTGAGGCGATTGTGGCAGTGATTCCTAAACCAGGTAAGGACCCCACAGCCTGCTCTTCTTATCGCCCGATAGCTCTCCTAAACCTTGATGCTAAAATTTACTCCAAGATTCTGGCCACCCGTCTCGAATCAATACTTCCTGGTCTTATAGACCCAGACCAATCGGGATTTATTAAGGGTCGACAGACCCATGATAATTTGCGTCGCATCATCCATTTAATTGAAAAGGCCCAGAAGAAAAACATTCCAGATGCGGAGAAAGCATTCGATCGCGTGGAATGGTCTTTTTTGTTTAGAGTGCTTCAGCGCTTTGGCTTCAACGAGACCTTCATAGGGATGATTCGAGCCAATTATCACTTTCCCAGCTCCCGGGTCCTGGTCAATGGAGTTGCTTCCCTTCCTTTTAGTCTGGCCCGCGGGACGAGACAGGGTTGCCCACTATCCCCCCTCCTTTTCGCCTTGAGCATAGAACCCCTGGCCCACAGGATCAGGGGGAATCCGGACATACGGGAATACGTTTTGGCACAGACGATCATAAGATTTCTCTTTTTGCCGATGACGTGCTTCTCCCAGTCTCAGAACCTCTGATCTCCCTGCCGGCTATTCAAGAAGAGCTGGTGTTGTTCGAGCGGGTTGCAGGATTTAAGATTAATCTAACTAAGTCCTTCTTACTGAATCTGACCCTATTCAAAGAAGAGTGGAGGTGGGTGGAAGGGGTGTCGCCTTTTTGCTGCACCACTAAGGAGATCACCTATCTGGGAGTTAAGCTCACCCCCTGTATACGAGACCTCTATAAAGCTAACTCCCCCCTTCTCCGCCCAGCTAAAAACTGACCTAGGTAAATGGAGCATGGCATACATCACCTGGCTGGGCAGGATTAATGCCATCAAGATGAATGCCCTCCCCCGCTTGCTTTACCTCTTTCAGGGGTTGCCTATCCCGGTGGAGGACGGTCTCTTTAGGGAGCTCCGACACATGATTTCTAAATTTATCTGGCAGGGGAAGAGGGCGCGCTTGCCCTATAGCCTGCTCACGAGACCTCGCAAAGAGGGGGGCCTGGCGTTACCCGACTTTCAAGCATATTATCGGGCGGCTCAATTGCGGGTAATCACGGAATGGTCGCTGCGGGCCTCGGAGAAGGATTGGCTTCACATAGACAGGTAACGGGGCGCACCATCTGGGATCTCTTATGGAAGCCAAAACAGGACAGACCACTCAACGCCTACATTAGCACGTCCACTTCTACCACTTTAAGGGTTTGGGATGTCCTCACTAAAAGGTTACCCCTTACGACCTTCCCCTCCCCCTACACACCTATACATTTTAATGCTGCGTTCCCCCCTGCACTTCAGGAGGGACCCTTTGAGGCTTGGAGGGAGGGTGACACATGATTTCTCATCTATTTGACAACAGTGAATTCCTCACCTTCCAAGAATGCAAGACACAATTCGCACTGACTGCCAAAGAAGAATATCACTACTTGCAGCTGAAGCATTGGGTTCAGCAACCCCTGGTGCGGCTGGCCGCTACCAGGGATCTGCTCCCCATTGAGAAGTTTGCCCAGTCTGGGTCCACCTCCAAGGGATGCATCTCCTTCTTATATGCTCTTATACAAGCTCTGAGCCCCAGATCGACCCCGCGTTTTAAATGCTTCTGGGACGCACTTTTGGATTCCCCCTTAGAGGACAAGCAATGGGAACATGTCAGTAGGGATATAGTGAAATACAATCGCTCCATGTTCCTAAGGGAGGCGCATTATAAGCTTATGTATGATTGGTACCTATACCCTCAGAAACTCCACAAGATTTTCCCCACCGCGTCGGACAGGTGTTGGCGGGGTTGTGGCTTGTTGGGCGACTTCCGACACATCTGGTGGGACTGTCCCTCCATACAACCTTTCTGGAAAGAAATCCTGTCCCAAATTAAACTTACCCTAGGCTATCCTCTTCCCAGATCTCTGGAACACCCGTTGTTGGGGGTACGAGATCCTTCCTTGAAACGCCAAACACAGAGTGATAGGTCTGTTATGTGGCTTTGTCTGGGGGCAGCAAAAATGCAAGTGGCTGCTGCATGGGAAAAACAAGAAGCACCATCTCTAACCCAATGGCATGCGAGGTTGTGGAGGGCGTTAGCGTTGGAGCGCATGGCTGACATGGTAGACGACGCCAGAAAAGGCTTCGACTATATTTGGTCTCCGTTGGTGAGCTACCTTTCGGAGGGGCTTCCACTGACGGCCTGCGCCCCACGACTTAGGGCCCTCAACTTGTTCCATATCTAATCACACTGCAGTTTTGGGGGCACTGTGCAGAGCAAAAGCCACCCGAGTAGTGGACCCAATTCCCCACCCTCGTGATCACATTATTATAATTTGCACCATGACATCATAGTTTTTTTTTAGTTATGTTTAAGTTTTCTTTTCAGGTTACTCTCTTAAGAGAGTTGATTGACGTTCATAAGCGATGGACTGATTGCAACATGTTGTGATTGTGCTGATTTTTAAAAGCTTATTCGCCACAGACCTAGTGAAGAAGATGTAACCTATATGTGAGATCTGTAACTCTGGGCTGCTTTTTTCTTGACTAATGTTGCATATGTAATGCTTCCTGTCTCAATCTCAAAGAAAATTCTAATAAAAAGAATTTGGGGGAGAAAAAAAAAAAACAACCAAAGGAGGCATTTTCCTTGTTTTATGTGTACTGCAGAATGCAGCACATGTGGAAAGAAGAGACATTTAAACATTTCCCCACTTTACGCCTGCTTTGGGAAGGCGTGTTTTTGCGCTGCCCCAGATTTGTGCTATGTTGTAAATCTGGAGCAGTGTCAAGAACCATGGGTGTTGCGTGGGAACCCCCACCGCAACACCTATGAAACGCCCCCTCCACGCAGAGTAAGGCATTGCCACTCTGCTCTTTCACTCGTTTTTCTACCCTTTTTTATCTTTCACCTTTCTGCACTTTTCTGCATCTCTGCTCTTTTGTGCCTTATTTCTGCTCATTTTCCCTTCCTCTCGCTCTGCCCTTTCACTCGTTTTCACTCGTTTTTCTACCCTCTTTGATCTTTCACCTTTCTGCACCTCTGCTGTTTTGTGCCTTTTTTCTGCCTATTTTCCCTTTTTTCTTTATCCCTTATTTCCTCCCTTAACCTTTCCCCGCCGCTGCTGCCCCCACGGCCCCTCCCCCCCAGCGTGACCGGCCCAATCCAGCTCCCCTCCCCGCTCCCGCCTCCCAACTGTCCAGCCCTCCCCGACCCCTACTTAATGGCGGCCACTGCGCGGTCGTGCAGCGGCCGCGGGCCGCTGGCGCGCCTAAGGCGCGTCAAAGGCAAGCCCGTCTGCGCCCGACCGCGACCAGCGCCAGGAACCCTGGACCTCCGCCCCGCCAACGCTACGACCCAGCAGCACTCCACGCACTCAACCCAGGCCGCAACAACAACTGCAAGCTAGCATCACCAGCCGACTCCCACGGACCCTTCAGATGTCACCGCTGCCGGCACACCTGCAGCACCGCCAAGAACACGGATCCAGCACAACCCGCCCACAAGAACACAACCGAACCGAAGACCCTGCAATGCATCCTCCTCAACGTCCGATCCCTCCACAAACACGCCACAGAAATCTGGGACCTCTTCGACAGCACCACCCCGGACGTAGCGTTCTTCACCGAAACCTGGACCAACACCACCTCGGGACCGGACATCGCCATCGCCATCCCCCAAGGATACAAGATCTCCAGGAAGGACCGCCCCACCCGCCCAGGAGGAGGAATCGCCATCGTCCACAAATCCAGCCTCCGCCTGAGCACACTCCCTGACGAGCCCACAGAACTGATGGAACACCTTCACTTCAAGATACTGGCCAGCCCCACCGCCACCCTCCGAGGAACCCTCATCTACCGACCCCCTGGACCCCGCGGACCCTTCGCCAACTCCATCACGGACATTATCTCCCCGCAGGCCATCGCATCCACCAACTACACCCTGCTGGGAGACCTCAACTTCCACCTCGACAAACAACTGGACCCCAACACCACATCCCTCCTGGACAACCTCCACAACATTGGACTGCACCAGATCGTGACCGAGCCCACGCACTCAGCAGGACACACCCTCGACCCCCTCTTCACTACAGGAAACTCCATCACCTTCAGCCACACCACCGAACTCCCATGGACCGACCATCGTTGCGTCCACTTCACCTTCAGAACACCCACCATCCACAGACACCAGCACCTGCTTCCACGAAGAAACTGGACCAAAATCACCGACGACCAGCTCACCTCCTCACTCAACAACTCCACCCCAACCATCGCGGAAAACGACGACCCCAACACCACAGCCCAAACCCTGCATAGATGGATCTCGGACAGCACCAACACCATAGCCCCCTCAAGAAAAACAACAATACCCGCGCCAAGAAAGCCAGATGGTTTACCACCGAACTCGAGAGTCCAGAAGCACATGCCGCCGCCTCGAAAAGGCCTGGAGGAACACCAAATCCACAGAAGCCCACGACAACTTCAGAGCCGCCACCAACGCCCACCATCAACTCATCAGAGAAACGAGGAAAAAGCGATTGAAGACAGAATCTCCACCCACGCGCACAACAGCAAGGAACTCTTCAGCATCATCAAGGAATTCGCCCAACCCACTAGCGAGTCTACCGACATCCCTCCCTCACAAGACCTCTGCGACAAACTCCAGCACCTTTTTCCACCACAAAATCAAGAGCATCTACGACAACATCGACGAAGACAACCAACACACTGAACCCTCACCAACCACCCCGACACCCGGAAACCAGTGATTGACGACTGGACAGCCCTCACTACCGAAGACACACTGAAGACAATGAAGTCAATCCACTCAGGGGCCCCACGGACCCCTTCCCCACCACATCTTCAACAGAGCCGCCGACACCATCGCACCCATGCTCCGCCACACCATCAACCGCTCCCTGGCGACCGCCTGGACTCCCCGACGACTGAAACACGCAGAGGTCATCCCCCTCCTAAAGAAACCCTCAGCGGACCCCACCGACCTCAAAAACTACAGACCCATCTCCCTGCTCCCGTTCCCAGCGAAAGTCATCGAGAAAGCCATCAACAGCCAACTCGCCACATTAATTGAAGAACACAACATCCTCGACTCCTCCCAATCCGGCTTCAGAAAAAAACCACAGTACGGAAACCGCCCTCCTTGCCGCAACAGACGACATCCGCACCCTACTGGACAAAGGAGAAACAGTAGCCCTCATCCTCCTCGACCTATCAGCGGCGTTCGACACAGTCTCCCACCGCACCCTAATACGCAGACTCTACGACGCAGGAATCCAGGACAAGGCCCTCGACTGGATCCGCTCCTTCCTCTCCGGCAGGACGCAGCGGGTCAGAATCCCCCTTTCCTCTCGGACCCCACACCTACCACCTGCGGAGTCCCCCAGGGCTCCTCCCTCAGCCCGACGCTCTTCAACGTCTACATGGCTCCACTCCGCCCCCATCGTCAGAACCTACGGACTCAACATCGTGTCATACACAGAACGACACCCAGCTCATCCTCTCCCTATCCAACGAGCCCAACACCGCCAGACGCAACTTTCGAGAAGGCATGGAAGCCGTCGCCAAATGGATGAAAAACAGCTGCCTACAACTAAACACCAACAAAACAGAAGTACTCATCATGGGCCCAAACCCCGATGCCTGGAGCGACACCTGGTGGCCCTCCGCCCTCGGAAACCCGCCAACCCCCACGGACCACGCACGCAACCTGGGAATCATCCTGGACTCCGAGCTCAAAATGGACCGCCAGATCAACTCTGTCTTGTCTTCCTGCTTCCACACCCTCCGCCTCCTTCGTAAGACCTTCAAATGGATCCCCCTTGAACACCGAAAGACCGTCACTCACGCCCTGGTCACCAGCAGACTCGACTACAGCAACGCACTCTACGCCGGAATAAACAAAAACCTCACCCGCAAGCTACAGAACATCCAGAACGCTGCCGCAAGACTGGTCCTCAACCTGCCAAAACACTGCCACATCTCCCAGCACCTGCGCACACTCCACTGGCTCCCTGTCGAGGCGAGAATCACCTTCAAGATGCTCACCCACGCACATGAGGCCCTCCACGGCACCGGACCAGCATACCTGAACAGCCGACTCAAATTCCACGCACCCCAAAGGACCCTATGATCAGCACAGCTCTCCTACGCCGTGGTCCCCCGCACCAGAAAGACCAGATCGGGAGGCCGCTCCTTCTCCTTCCTCGCGGCCAAAGCATGGAACGCCCTTCCGCTCCACCTCAGACAGACAACATCGCTCCCCATCTTCGCAAGAAACCTCAAAACCTGGCTCTTCGACAGACCCCCTCCTTGATGGATGGAACCTGCACCCCCCCACCCCTAGCGACTTGAGACCCTTACGGGTGAGTAGTTGCGCTTTAACAAACCCCTGATTGATTGATTGATTGATGTATGTATTTACAAGGCCATGAAAAGCCATGCAAAGTGGCTCTGCACTGCCTTGTAAATATGGGCTAGTACACTGCGCCTCCGGAGCGTCACAAAAGTGAAACAGGGGCATTGTAAGTATGGGCTAGTACACTGCGCCTCCGGAGCGTCACAAAAGTGACACAGGGGCATTGTAAGTATGGGCTAGTACACTGCGCCTCCGGAGCGTCACAAAAGTGACACAGGGGCATTGTAAGTATGGGCTAGTACACTGCGCCTCCGGAGCGTCACAAAAGTGACACAGGGGCATTGTAAGTATGGGCTAGTACACCGCGCCTCCGGAGCGTCACAAAAGTGACACAGGGGCATTGTAAGTATGGACTAGTACACCGCGCTCCCGGAGCGTCACAAAAGTGACACAGGGGCATTGTAAGTATGGGCTAGTACACCGCGCCTCCGGAGCGTCACAAAAGTGACACAGGGGCATTGTAAGTATGGGCTAGTACACCGCGCCTCCGGAGCGTCACAAAAGTGACACAGGGGCATTGTAAGTATGGGCTAGTACACCGCGCCTCCGGAGCGTCACAAAAGTGACACAGGGGCATTGTAAGTATGGGCTAGTACACCGCGCCTCCGGAGCGTCACAAAAGTGACACAGGGGTATTGTAAGTACGCCCCCTAGTGAGGAAATCACAAGCAGTAAAATAACGTTTTACACTTTTTCAAAGATGAGAATTCATGTTTATTATATATAAAAATGACTTCATTGCTGCTTTAACACCAGAACCAAACTTCTCCTTGGTAGAATGCATCCCATCAAGATGATAATGATGAACAAAAGTATGATGGGAAGCCCATGTGGCCGCTCTGCAGATCTCCTGAATCAGAACACCACCAGCATCTGCCCAGGAAGTGGAAACAGCTCTAGTTGTCCGCCCTGGAATTTGGAAGGAGGACCCTCTCACCCAGTGATTTGTTAGCCTGGCACATTGCTGGATGCACCCATCTGCTTAGAGTACAAGGTGTCCCCTTTATTCACATCACCAAAGAGAAATCGAGAGTTGGAATTCCTTAGTTCACTTCAAGTATAGTAACAACAGCCTTTTAACGTCTAGACAAGAAGGAAGCTGATGGCCTTCCCCTTCCTGATAAACCAAATGGAACTTAGAACTTAACTTTGGAACAAACTGGGGATCAGGACGTAACACCAGCCCATCAAGAAGAACCTGAAAATATGGATATGAGATTACCAGGAACCCCAGCTCACCCAAATGCCTGGTTGATGTTATGACCACTACGAAAGCAGTCTTTGCTGATACCCAAATCAAATCTGCCTCATCTAAAGGTTCAAAGGGATGAAGTTGCAAACATCTAAGAACTGTAGGTAAATCCTCTCTGCAAACCCCTAAAACCGTAGGTAAATCCTCTCTGCAAACCCCTAAAACCGTAGGTAAATCCTCTCTGCAAACCCCCTAAGAACTGTAGGTAAATCCTCTCTGAGGGAGAGGTGTGGTGCAGTGGTCAGTGCAGCTGACTCCGGAACACGGGGCTCACGGTTTGATCCCCTGCGGCAGCTCAGCACCCTGTGACTCTGGGCAGTAGCTCACTTAATCTCCCTGACGGCCCCCGGCACCTTGAGACCTCTAGGGGTAATTAGTTCCCGATTTACAAATACCGGGAACATAGATACAATCCCATGTAGGAAGGATCACCTGGCAGGAAACATCTACACAGCCGAAAACGTCTCTGCAAACATAGAGCCAATGGAGTGACCTTATCCAATTCTCCATTAGAACATCTTACAGCTTTTAGGGCAATTTGTTTAGGGAACCTTCCTGTAAGAACTCCAGAATCTGAAAGAGATTTGGGGTAATTGGGTCCAAATCTTGTAAAGCACACCATCTAGAAAACACCCCACTCCCCAGTTATTTTTATCCCCCAAAAGAGAAGAATTTGTACTGCACATCTGAATATCTTCCGCTACTTTGGAAGAACATCACAATTTCTCCAAAGCTAATCTTTCAATATCCAGCCCGTTCGTTTTAGCTGATGCACCTCTCCTGCTGTAACGGAGGAAATTGCATAGGAGGTGGAATGGCAGGAAGTCTGAGAAACCTGGCCCTGGACAGACTTATCTAAAGGACAATCCATAGGTGACGCAGCCAAAAGGGAGCTATCAAAATCACTGATGCCCTCTTCTCCCAAATCTTCTGAAGCACCCTCGGGAGGAGGGGAATCGGGCGGGGGGTGGAAGGCATACAAGAGATCCAGAGGCCAGGGTATTGACAGAGAATCCACTGCCCACACTTGAGGACAATTTATCTCTGGGCAGAACACTGGGAGTAATGCATTCTGGGGAAAGGGGAACAAGTCTATCCAATTGTTGTGTAGTTCCTATAAAACTATATAGGATCTGCGCATTTAGGTAACATAGACTGTGGGATTGGTGTCCAGACTGATTCCAGACACCTCCACCGGGTATGTTCGCCTGTATACCAGCTAGCTCACAGTGCCACTGTAAACTCCTCTTACCAAGGAGAGAATAGTGCCTGGCAACTATCGAACATGACAACTCTTTCCCATCAGGGATCGTGGAAACAGTACAGTACTTTTCGCTCAGTAACTCGTGCTCACTTTGTCTCAGAGAAATACACAGATTAAATGGTGGGGACGTTTCAATAAGCATTTATTGAACCAGCCTCATTCTAGAGTAAAATAGGTGTGCTGAAACAACCATAAGACAGAAACAAATGTAAATGATTATAAGCACCAACAGAGAAAATGGGTGGTAGATTTCTACCATAGTGCTAAAAACAATTAATATGTGCAAGCATATAAATACATGACAGTAACAATGCGTACTCCTACGATGCACCCCTAACTAGATGTACCCAAGTTTACCCAGCATGTATGTAGGTGAAGAGCCAAAAATCCCCCTAGGCTGAAGCCAACCCCATTACCTGAAGTGAGAGACTGTGGGACCCTGTCTTGGTCTCGAGCTGGACACCCGTGAGGGATGTAAGACCACTGCGAGCTGGAGTGTCTGCGTGCAGGAACCTCAGCGTCTCGTGTCAGTGTGTCAGCATAGAAGTCTTTCTCCTCTGCCTGCCTTGGCAAAGATATGGTGTATATATACCCAAAAGGAACCCTCAGGAGATTCTACCTTGCTGTGTCATGTCGGTCGAGGATGATGTAAGGGATAATACATAGTTATTATGCAGAAGATGGTAATCCTGCTGTCTGAGAATCTTCATGCATAATTAATGAGGCTAGTTTTCAGGGAAAACCACACGACATTTTATGCAGTGCTTAACTAGTTAAAGGTCAATACCAAAACTCGTCATGAAGTGTAATGGTACGGTAAATGTAGGTGAAGGGTCAGGAGACTACTCAGGCCTATATTGGGGTACCCTTTGAAACATAACACAAGGAGTCCCAAACATCTGGCAGATCTGAACAAACAGCGACTGAGACTGGTTCTAAGTCACTGATGTGGGGAGGTTGCGGCTGAGGCTGTCTGCATAATAGTTCAGCACACCCAGAATGTGCACTGATCTCATGGATACCGGATTCTTTTCATCCCAAGAACAAATGAGAGTTGCCAACGTGTTCTACTGAGGATTCGTTGTACCTCCCTGAAGATTCAAGTAGCATCTGGTTACCCGATTGTCTGTATGAATGACCAGTTTCTTGCCTATCAATTGCAGATGAAAAAGCTTAACTGCATTCCACACTGCCACCAGTTATTTCCTATTGGAGCAATGAGCCCTGTCCACCTCTGACCATTGTCCCTTGCACTCCAGCCCTCCCAGCGTTGTTCCCCAACTTCATAAACTTGCGTCTGTTATCAACTGAATTGGTGTTTGAATCTGGGACGGGATCCCTTTCTACAGATGTGGTGTGTGGAGCCTCTAACTCCACTCTTGAATAATGGTTGGGGAAACCGGGACTCTGTACTTGAAATTCTGACTCAACTCCAATGCCCAAAAGACGATTTACCAAGGGTTTTAGGTGTAGACGAGCCCCTAGGACGACTGCTGTAGTTGCAGCCATCAAGCCTTGTACACCCAACAAACACCTGGTTGATGCTGCCACCTGTGACAGCACAGAGCGTAGGGCTGACAGTAATGTCTTGATTCTGTGCTGTGGAAGAAAGGCAGCTCCTCTCTGTGGGTCGAAGACAGCCTCTAAAAATGTGATCTTCTGGACTGGGGCTGGGTATGGCTTTTGGAAATTCAGGGGCATATTTATGACCTGGTCTGCGTTGCTCTTGCACCAAGCAACGTGGTGCAAGAGCGACGCAAACCTTAAGTCACTTTACGTGGCTTTGAATGGCTTAAAAAATCTGGAGTAACGCAACGCCGTGCAAACCGCTGTGTTGAATTACTCTGTGCAAGGGAGGCGTTCCCTAGCAACTCCCATGGTTGCTGATGCATTTCCAGATTAAACAAATCTGGTAAACCTAGGAAAACGCCAAAAAGGTATGCGTTCCCAAGAGAGGCGAGACCAGGAGAAATGTCTTTATTTTGCCTCGTTACGTCCTCTTTCTATGTGTGCAGCATCTTGCAGCACACATAGAAGAATATGTATCTAAGAATTGTTTTTGTGCAGGACGGTATCCCTTCCTGCACAAAAACAATCCTACCATGGTACGTTGGTGCCTGCGTTGGCGCTAGGCAGCACATTTGCACCTGCCTGGGGGAAAAGGACAGGATTGTGCCGTATGCCTTAAATACGGCGCATTCCTGCCCTTTCCCGGTGACGCGGTACAGTTCAGCAAGGGACTTGCTGCACTGCGCCAGTTTGCCATAAATTTGGCCCTTACTTTGTAGCCCATCTCCTGAAGAAGAATGGTGGTTGAATCCACTGCTACTTGAGCCTGGGGAAGAGAAGGAGCGCAAGTTAACCAATCATCCTATTAGGGGAAGGTTGAGATTACTGTATGTTGCAGACATGCCACCAGTCGGGCCAGTACATTGTTGAAGGTTCTCTTAGACTTTGCCAGACCAAATGGGATAATGGCAAACGGGTAGGGTCTCTCTTATAGAGCAAACCTCAAGAACTGCTGGCTCAGCTTGTGGACTGGGACTTGGAAGTACGCATCTTCCAAATCCAACGTTGCTAGGAAGTCGCCCTTCTGGACCAGATGAACGGTTGACAGAAATGTAACCATGTGGAAACGTTCTTCCCTGACAAACTTTGCTCAGGGATTTGAGGTCTAGTACTGGAAGAAAAGAACCATCTGGTTTCTGGACCAAAAAAAAGAATGGGATAGAAAGTCTTCTTTTCATTATGATGCAGTACTGGAATCCCTGTGTTTTTCGATAGTAACTTTTCAGCGCCTGCCGTCATGGCATCTGCTTTCACTTTATCTCTTGATAAGATCTGTACACTGCTGGATGAGCACGGAGAAATAGGATCTGATAAACTTAGTGGATGATGGGCAAGACCCACTGTCTTGAACTTTGAGTCCATTGATAACAAAAGAACTACAGGCGTGCTTCTATCAATCAATCAGAATCTTATAAAGTGCGACTACTCACCTATGAGGGTCTCAAGGCGCTGGGTGGGGTGGGGGTTGGGTCTGCGGTTCAGGCGAAGAGCCAGGTCTTGCTGGCATTGCGGCAGAGGTGGTGATTGCCTGAGGTGCAGAGGCAGGTAGTTCCAGGTATTCGAAGCGAAGTAAGAGAAGGCTCTCACTCCAGCCGTGGTCTTGCGGATCCATGGAACGGTGGCCAGGGCCAATTGCGTGAAGCGGAGATGTCTGGTGGGAGTGTATAAGGAGAGGTGGTGGTTGAGGTATGCAGGTCAGGCGTTTTGGAGGGCTTTGTAGGCGTGCCTGAGAAGCTTGAAGAATATTCTCTTGTTGACAGGTAGCCAGTGAAGGTCTCTCAGGTGGCCGGTGGTGTGGCTGCGGCGTGGGATGTTCAAGACAGTCTGCATTTTTATTTTTGTTTCTGGGTGGTGCCGCGTAGAGTGCATTGCCATATTCGAGTCTGCTGCTGACGAAGGCATGAGTGACCGTTTTCCTGGACTCGGTGTGGATCCTCTTGAAGATCTTACGAAGAAGGCAGAGCATGTGTAAGCAGGAGGACAAGACGGCGTTGATTTGGCAGTTCATTGAGAGCGAGGAGTCCAGGATGATGCCAAGGCTTTGTGCGTGCTCCGTGAGTATGGGGCGATTCCAAGTGCTGCGGACCACCAAGAGTTGTCCCAGGTGGAGTGGGAGGAGCCCAGGATCATTTCTGACCAGACTCCTTAGTAGACTGTTGCAGTGGTTGAGATGTGTTGCCAGAATGTGTCTCCCTGACCTCGACCCCAGCCTCGAAAGGAACGACTGACTTCCTGTTGCAGTGGAAAATTCTGCTTCTGAAAAAAAGATTTCTTCCCTTGGAATACTTTGAAGTGTTTCAATATCTTCTTCGCATCTGCCGATAACTAGATCCTCTCATTTAACTCCTCAATAGAGAGCTTGGGACCCGTGAAAAGAAGCTTCTGGACCACTGCTGCACCTGTCGCAGATGCTGACGCCCATAGATTGTCAAATGTCAGATCAGAAAAGAATTGCAGCAAAATCTCCATTTGTGCTACGATGGCCCTGGGATCGTCCTTTTCCTGGAGACAATCAAACAATCTTTCAAAATCCTTCAGTACAACTCGAGAAGCACAAGTACCATAAGTGCTAGCACACAGACAAAAATGAGATGCCGCATATGACCTCTTAAAAGCAGACTCCACCTTCTTATCCCCTGCATCCGTCAATGTGGACTGTTCTGATGACATATAGGAAGATGCCAAAATAGAGTCCACTTTTGGGCTTTGTGGAAACTTTTCCTCAAATTCTCAAGGATGTCTCCCTACAAAGACACTTAACCAGGAAGTGAACAGTGCTCGTGCACTGCTTCCTATTTATTGCTGTTTCCCATCAACAAAGTCCCATATCACGCAACTCTTTGTTGCTGGGAAAAATGGTTGTGTAGCCTTCCAGCACTCTTGTGTGTGAGCACAGCTGCCTGCACAGAGACCCGCTGTGATCTTGGCTCCAGAACTGTTCACGCACGACCACGGAACAATGCTGCCCAACCCAGCATTATGCATGAGCGGGGAGCATGGCCACAAGTGGAGCACTATTCCGCAAATGTAAGTACAAAATTACAATGTATAAGCAATCACACATAGTAAAAGTAAATCTAGTGCGTTCCTTACCGGTCGCGGACAGGAAAACAAACAGGACTTGAGGAGGGAGCATGGACCCTTTAAGGGGGAGGCATAGACAGCGAAAAGATTAGCATGTCGAAAGGCCTGTCTTGGGGTGGGGCCACCCTCACTATGTTAGGACTGGGACGAGTAGTTCCTATGAGGGGGTAATGACAGAACCGCCACACCATTTTTTTTGTACTGCTGCTGTGTAACTTCAGCAATTCTGCACAGTATCAGCAAAGGGCTTTGGCAAAAAAACTAGTATGTCCAAAAGGCGAGACCTATTGGCTTTGGCAATGCTGGTTTCTTTTTCTTTCAGAACTCCAGATGTTTTCTCGCTCTCTCCTGTCCCAAATTGGACCTGTTGCCCTCATAACTCTAATGATCTCAGCATGAGACTGACACCCTGTGCCATTCAAAAACTGTGGGATCTCTCAAAGGGGTGTGGCATATGCAATTAAGAGTGTGGCTTAAACAGATAAACCACGTTCAGCCTTTTCGTGTATGCTGCAGGAGACAGGAATAAAAGAGTCCTGAGACCTGCTACAAAAGGACTTATGAAGGTGGATGTTGACTAGTAGTCTCCAATTGAATGAGGACCTGACTACAAGTTGGTACCACTGACTATTTCCATACCAGTAAAAGTATGGTAACTTTGTAAGATTATTTTCACACTAACCAAGCAGAGTGGCATAGTGAACAGTCCTGAGGAATGCCAAGAACATTTTCGGTCTATTAAGGCAGAAACATGTTGACCTGATCCTAATAGGGAACATCCATATCCCTATTCTCACTGAGCTTATTTTAATCTATCCACTGGGGCCACTAATAAAAGATTAATCTTGTCCACCAGGAGATAGTTTTAACTCACATTTAATTATAATTTTTGCACTCTGACCCTCACTCTGCCCTACATTGGATGATATAAAACACCTCACGCTCCTCTCCTATGGGGGAGTTGTAGACTAGCGGTCCCATTGTGCAAGAGGAAACCCAATGATGAAGCATGTCACCTTTGGGTGAGTGAGGGTTCTCGTCTTAACACATGTGTGCGTCTGTCCCTCCCTCCCTTTGATTTTCCGGTGAGTAGTTTGGGTACACCATCCGGTTACCTTTTGTGAGTTTAGATTACATGCAGTGGTACAGTGGATGGTAATATTTCCTCCCTCTAGAACCCCTATAGTGAGATTATATTATTTTAAACAGATAAACTACAATCCTGTGATGCCTATAGTGGGCCACCTACCTGGTATTTTGGTGCAGGATTAAGTAAAACATTAAATATAAACAGGAACTAAAATCGCTGACATGGATTACCTTAACGTTCTTTTTGCATTCAATTGTTCAGAAATCAATCAGTGTTATTTGCCAGTAGAATTAAGGATATGAAGATAGGGCCTGATAGGGACCTGTTTCAATGTCAGTTTTAAATAACTAATGGTTCTGGGACCCGGCACACTTAAAGCCCTGGCCATGCCCCCCTTTCAGTACCCAGTGCTTGGAACCAATGGTCTGCCATGGTTGCTGCGGGGTAAATCAGTGCCTACCTATCACGTTGCATGTTTGTTTGTTGTCTTTTCTAGCAGGCTGTGGCTCTCCTGTGTGTAGAGAGGTCCAGCCCTCCTCAGCAGGCTGTGGCTCTCCTATGTGTAGACAGGGCCAGTCCTTCTCAGCAGGCTGTGGCTCTCCTGTGTGTAGACAGGTGCAGTCCTCAGCAGGCTGTGGCTCTCCTGTGTGTAGACAGGTGCAGTCCTCAGCAGGCTGTGGCTCTCCTGTGTGTAGAGCGGTCCAGCCCTCCTCAGCAGGCTGTGGCTCTCCTGTGTGTAGAGCGGTCCAGCCCTCCTCAGCAGGCTGTGGCTCTCCTATGTGTAGACAGGGCCAGTCCTTCTCAGCAGGCTGTGGCTCTCCTGTGTGTAGACAGGTGCAGTCCTCAGCAGGCTGTGGCTCTCCTGTGTGTAGAGCGGTGCAGCCCTCCTCAGCAGGCTGTGGCTCTCCTATGTGTAGACAGGGCCAGTCCTTCTCAGCAGGCTGTGGCTCTCCTGTGTGTAGACAGGTGCAGTCCTCAGCAGGCTGTGGCTCTCCTGTGTGTAGAGCGGTCCAGCCCTCCTCAGCAGGCTGTGGCTCTCCTGTGTGTAGAGCGGTCCAGCCCTTCTCAGCAGGCTGTGGCTCTCCTGTGTCTAGTCTGGTCCAGTCCTTCTCAGCAGGCTTTAGCTCTCTAGTGTGGACAGGCCCAGTCCTCAGCAGGCTGTGGCTCTCCTGTGTGTAGACCGGTCCAGTCCTCAGCCAGCTGTGGCTCTCCTGTGTGTATGTAATAAAAGAGAAGGACCCGTTTCAAACAAACCAAGGGGATAGGGTACTATCACAAGTAAAAAGAAAGATTTCCTCTTGGTACCCATTTCCTAAAGTAGAGGCAGAAACACAACAATCACCTCACCATTCAACAAGAAATACAAGTGGACATAATCCTAGTCTCCACACCTCAAAGTGGACAAAGAAAAAATGAAAAGGTATTCCAAGAATTAGTGCAAAGGACAGATTTAATTATATAAAATTAGCAATATATTTAATACAATAAAAAAAACATTTTTGATTTTTCATACACAAAGATTGTTAAAATTGGTAAACACAATAAATCCAAAATACTTAATACACTCACAAACTCCGTACACAGTAAGGAAAACGGATACCTTAAAAATAAAGAGAGAAACAGACAGACAGAGTACGTTTTGTCATTCAGTTTAACACATTCGTTTTAGACACATTTATCCTGGAATCTGATGAAAGACAAATTCTTATAATATCTACAGATCCAGTGGCCTTCACGAATTGTGTAGATATTGCGTTGACGCGTTTCGATGGTGTTACTGTTAATGTCCCATCTTTATCAAGACAAAGTAATAAGAAACTCTCTTAAAGTTGCACTTATATAATTGCAGCTTAAAATAAATCCTGAAGCACTTAGATGTGTGGCTTTCTTTCACAACGATCAATGATTGACTGAGACTATCAGTCCTCAGACAAAGTTATATCAATTCTTCTCCTTGTTAAAGGAAATATTAATTCTCAATCGACTCGATCATCAACCCGTATTGGTTTCTCACAAAGTTAGGATTTTATACTTGAACTTCAAGGGCCAAATCCTTTAGTATGCACCTTCCTTCGTGGTGGCTTTTTCTAACTTATTACCGATGTATTTTATGATTTGGCTAGCGCCTCAAAGGACACCATACATCCAGACAGGTACGGCAGCCGACTATTTATTTGCAAGAGCTAGTTCCTTTGGGAAGCTTGTGATCTGTCTCACACCGACGTGTTCATTTCAGCGCATAGGAAAGCAGGTCTTCAGGCTCCATGAACACGTCGGTGTGAGACAGATCACAAGCTTCCCAAAGGAACAAGCTCTTGCAAATAAACCGATTGAGAATTAATATTTCCTTTAACAAGGAGAAGAATTGATATAACTTTGTCGGAGGACTGATAGTCTCAGTCAATCATTGATCGTTGTGAAAGAAAGCCCCACATCTAAGTGCTTCGGATTTATTTTAAGCTGCAATTATATAAGTGCAACTTTAAGAGTTTCTTATTACTTTGTCTTGATAAAGATGGGATATTAACAGTAACACCATCGAAACGCGTCAACGCAATATCTACACAATTCGTGAAGGCCACTGGATCTGTAGATATTATAAGAATTTGTCTTTCATCAGATTCCAGGATAAATGTGTCTAAAACGAATGTGTTAAACTGAATGACAAAATGTACTGTCTGTCTGTTTCTCTCTTTATTTTTAAGGTATCCGTTTTCCTTACTGTGTAAGGAGTTTGTGAGTGTATTAAGTGTTTTGTATTTATTGTGTTTACCAATTTTAACAATCTTTGTGTATGAAAAATCAAAAATGTTTTTTTTATTGTATTAAATATATTGCTAATTTTATATAATTAAATCTGTCCTTTGCACTAATTCTTGGAATACCTTTTCATTTTTACTTTGTCCACTTTGAGGTGTGGAGACTAGGATTATGTCCACTTGTATTTCTTGTTGAATGGTGAGGTGATTGTTGTGTTCCTGCCTCTACTTTAGGAAATAGGTACCAAGAGGAAATCTTTCTTTTTGCTCTCCTGTGTGTAGCCAGGTCCAGTACTCCTCAGCAGGCTGTGGCTCTCTTCTGTGTAGTCAGGTCCAGTCCTCCTCAGCAGGCTGTGGCTCTCCTCTGTGTAGCCAGGTCCAGTCCTCCTCAGCAGGCTGTGGCTCTCCTCTGTGTAGTCGGGTTCAGTCCTCCTCAGCAGGCTGTGGCTCTCCTGTGAGTAGAGAGGTCCAGCCCTCCTCAGCAGGCTATGGCTCTTCTGTGTGTAGATAGGTCCAGTTCTCCTCAGCAGGCTTTGGCTCTCCTGTGTGTAGACAGGTCCAGTCCTCCTCAGCAGGCTGTGGCTCTTCTGTGTGTAGACAGGTCCAGCCCTCATCAGCAGGCTGTGGCTCTCCTGTGTGTAGACAGGTCCAGCCCTCAGCAGGCTGAGGCTCTCCTGTGTGTAGAGAGGTCCAGACCTCCTCAGCAGGCTGTGGCTATTGTGTGTAGAGTGGTCCAGTCCTCCTCAGCAGGCTGTGGTTCTCCAGTGTAGACAGGCCAAGTCCTCAGCAGGCTGTGGCTCTCCTGTCTGTAGAGAGGCCCAGTCCTCCTCAGCAGGCTGTGGCTCTCCTGTGTGTAGACCGGTTCAGCACTCCTCAGCAGGCTGTGGCTCTCCTGTGTGTAGAGCAGTCCAGTCCTCCTCAGCAGGCTGTGGTTCCCCTGTCTGTAGAGAGGTCCAGTCCTCCTCAGCAGGCTGTGGCCCTCCTGTGGTACAGAGGTCCAGTCCTCCTCAGCAGGCTGTGGCTCTCCTGTGTGCAGATAGGTCCAGTTCTCCTCAGCAGGCTGTGGCTCTCCTGTGTGTAGACAGGTCCAGTCCTCCTCAGCAGACTGTGGCTCTCCTGTGTGTAGACAGGGCCAGTCCTTCTCAGCAGGATGTGGCTCTCCTGTCTGTAGAGAGGTCCAGTTCTCAGCAGGCTGTGGCTCTCCTGTGTGTAGACAGGTCCAGTCCTCCTCAGCAGGCTGTGGCTCTCTTGTGTGTAGAGAGGTCCAGTCCTCCTCAGCAGGCTGTGGCTATTGTGTGTAGAGAGGTCCAGTCCTCCTCAGCAGGCTGTGGCTCTCCTGTGTGTAGACAGGTGCAGTCCTCCTCAGCAGGCTGTGGCTCTCCTGTGTGTAGACAGGTCCAGTTCTTCTCAGCAGGCTGTGGCTCTCCGGTGTGTAGACCGGTCCGGTCCACCTCAGCAGGCTGTGGCTCTCCGGTGTGTAGTCAGGTTCAGCCCTCCTCAACAGGCTGTGGCTCTGCTGTGTGCAGACAGGTCCAGCACTCCTCAGCAGGCTGTGGCTCTCCTGTGTGTAGAGAGGTCCAGTCCTCAGCAGGCTGTGGCTCTCCTGTGTGTAGAGAGGTCCAGTTCTCAGCAGGCTGGGGCTCTCCTGTGTGTAGACAGGTCCAGTTCTCCTCAGCAGGCTGTAGCTCTCCTGTGTGTAGACAGGTCCAGTCCTCGGAAGGCTGTGGCTCTCCTGTGTGTAGACAGGTCCAGGCCTCCTCAGCAGGCTGTGGCTCGTCGCCAGATACGGGTCGGGCGAGGCCCCTCTGGCTCTGTTTTGAAGTCGGAGAACAGAATGGAGTTTGTGGTGCCGGCAGCGCCAGGAGCATCGGCATTGGGATCGGCGTGTGGAAAAGTCGGGCTGGTACGACCATGGCCGGTCTGGATCCAGAAATGGATCCTTGGGGCCCCACTGGGGCCGGAGCCGCTGGCACAAAACCAGATAGGTCCCGTATCAATACTTCGGGGCCCAAAGATGCGCTGGAGGCGTCGGGCCACCCAAATATGGTGCGCATGGCTTCATAAAACCCCTTCAGTTGGGCGGGGGTTGCTCCGGCTGCCGGAAATTCGGGGAGGCATGCAGTCAGCCCAGGTGGAGGCTCTACCGCCGAGCTGACCCTTGAATTTCGACACTCCCTTGTCTCGTCGGCCGACAGATGAGGAGAAGTTGAAGACCTCTACAACTTCTTGTGATGGGACTTACCCACATGTCCTGATGACTTGGAGTGCGACAAGGATCTCGGACTCCATGACCGCTCCTGGGACCTTCCGGACCTCGAACGTCGCGGCATCACAAGCTGAGCCGCATGAGCTTGAAATCGCTCCTGCAAGGCCTTGGAATTCATAGCGCAGCAGTCGGAGCACAGCTTCGGGTCGTGTTCGCGAACAAGGCACGAAAGGCAAACAAGATGCGGGTCCGTCACAGACATTGGTCGCTGACAGGCGCCGCAGGGCTTGAAGCCGGCCTTCTTGGAGGACAGCCCTGCCACACCTGAAGAAAAAACCTCAAAAGAAGTGAACAAAAAGTCAACAATATCCAGTCAAAAAGTGACTGAGGGCTAGCCCTTCCCTGGATCAGCACTGGCTGGTGCGGAAAGAAAGGAACTGATGCAAACGCACCTGGGTGGCCCCTATATAGGTACCGCAGATGTCACTTACGACGCGGACGACGCATGAGGAGCTGATCGGCACCAAATACTGGCACGCAGAGGTACTTCACACGAAAAATCTTCGGGTCAAGTCTGATGCCTGGGGCAATTCTACATACGGTTAAGTATGCAGGCTCCTCCATTTAGGTCCTTAGAACCACATTCCCTCCCTTTAAGGAGTCAGTGATTTCTACTCTAATTTCTACATTGGGAGCAAAAAGAGAAGAAGGACCTGCCCAGTCTGCATCTTGAACTTACGGAGTTGTGGGCTGTGAGTCAGGTCATAAATGTCAGATGATGGTTGAAGTTCTGGTGGCTGTTCAACAAGCCAGCTGGATGTTCTCTGGGTAACTTTAAAAAAGTGCACCTTAATGTCATAGTCACTGAAGACCACCAGAGTCTGCAAGACTCCATATAAGTAAGGTTATTGGGAAGGGGAAGATCCATCAGACTATGTTTTTGTTGCCCTAGTGGCTCCTTTCTCATGGTTGCCCTTTCATTGGCTCAGCAAAAGTTCCTACATCAGTATTTGCTTCTGAAAGGTTAGCCCATAAAGTGCTCAAACGCCTCGGAGACTTCATGCCAGAGCTAAGGCAACATCAATGACTTTTCAGAAGCAGGTACCCGTCAGAATGCTTTCAGAGGGCCATGGGGCGCGCATGGGTTACTGGGTCCAACCATGGTGATTGAGGCCTTTTACTCCTTTTGTCCAGGGGCCCAACCTTTTGCAGTTGAAGCTCAGTGGTAGCTGTGGTCACGCAGTCCAAGGCTCCCTCGGGGTAAGTGTAGATACAGGTCAGTTAACACGACTCATAATTCAAAGAGTGCCCAGCAATATCAATAAATCATTGTCCAGCCAAATACTTATTTTTATATTAAAAAGAAGTAGTTTATTTCAAACTGTATGTTTTCAAAGGAGTATTACGACACTCATTAGCAATAACATAATCCCCTTGAGGTTGGTGCGCTAAGGTTTCACTGGCAAATTCCTGCCTCAATCGCTCCTCGTAATGTAGTTGTGGTTATTCCCCATTTACTGGTCAAATCCAGGGAATTCTCACTAGTAGGCCTTACTCAAGCGAGCACTCCGACTAAGTAAGTAGTTAAGTGTTTTTGGTGCCACAGCACCTATGGCAGCGAGTTCCCCCGTGCCCGTTGGGCTCGGAACAAGTTTTTACCAGTTCCAACAGTGTTAAGAATTCAGCGTCTCAGCGGGCGCTCCTACCGCAAGCCTTCACATTGCTCTAGTCCTGTACGGTCAAGTCAGATGTATGGCAGCAATCGGAGGTACTACTGTGCTTCCGTCGGCACAGTAAGTTCAGCACTTCCCAACAGTGGAGGGGAGTTGATCTTGGTGCTCCTAATCTGGGCCCAGCGATGTGACGATGCACTCTCTGCATCCTCCTCAGTCCACAGAACAAGTCAGGGGCAGTCCTCCATGCTTGTTTCGACCCACGGGTCACAGCTTTCAGTTCACAGCTCACTCTGTACCAGCAGTCCCTCCTGGCAAATGGTATTGCCAAGGTACCTGCAAAGAAGGCGCTCGTCCTCACTGCACGGTAGTCTGTACTACTGCGGACCCTCCTGGCATACGAGGTGGCTGCTAAGGCCTGCACAGGTCTTAGTACTTGTCAGCAGCAATAACTTTCACGACGGCCACTAATGGCATACGGGGTTGTCGTGACGATGCAGTACGGGTTTCACTCTCCTAACACATCATGCAGCTCATGGCTATCTTCGCAGCGGCCTTTCTCCTGGCATACAAGGGTCACCGACCTGATTCTGCACACGGGCAATGACCCATTTGGTGCAGCAGTTGTCTCCTCACACCTCGCAGCGGAAGTACTCTCAACAGGTCTCCCCACTGTACCCCGTTCCCGCCAACGCTCTCCTTTCCATCACAGAGCACACTGGTCTTGGCAAGCAGGCAGGCATTGGTGCCACAGAGCAGGTGGTCTTGGTTTTCTTGGGTGATGTCCACTCACCTAGCAGGGAGACTAGCAGGCCTACGCCTTCAGTCCTGGTCACAGGCATAAGTCTTGCAGAGCTTCCCCTCATCACACAGCCCGTTTGGCTGCTTGGCAAATGTTTGGGGTCTCCCCTCCCCTTCTTATAGCCCATTTCCAGATACCAAATGTGATTTAGGGTCTGGGTCTTTGAGGTTTTATGTTATTTTTTATTTTTTTAAGTGTACTCTTTTCCTCTCCCTCTTGAAAGGCTTTCTGTCACAGCAGGAGGGACTCCAAAGATTATAGTCCCACAACACAGGCCATGGGAGTGACTAGAGTTCCCACCTGGATGTCAGCCGCAGTGATATGTGCATCAAAAGGTTAATCCCAGACTTCCAGACCTACTTGATTCCATTATCAGCCCTTCTCCTTCCTGGAATGCATCCAGGCCATTTCCTTGTGATCCATCACTGAATTAAAAATCACCCTTTGAAGTGTACAGTGGGAGTGTCTCTCTGTCCCTTCCCCATTGTGTCCCACCCAGCTCACAGGAATGCAGCAATACACACATCTGTCTGGGGTAGGGGGGGCTATTGGGAGAGATTCCCCTACTCCTCATGTCTCTACCATGCAGGCCTGGGATTCCCAAAATGGAACCTATATAAGAACTCCCAATTTTTGGTTGAGTCCGCCATCGTCGTACCACCTAACCAGGATGTAGATAGGAATAGACTGCTTACACTTGAGGATGAGGTAGCAGAATCCTACCCACGCATGAAGGCAGCCCTTCTCAAGATGTTTGGTTTCACTCCTGTAGAGTATAGACAAACTCAGGACGATACAAAAGGGGCAACACAAACGTGGGTGGACTTTGTTCACACTTCGGTTAAGGCACTAGATGGTTAGATTAAAGGCAACAAAATAGACACCTTTGAAGGGCTCTACAATTTGATTGTTAAGGAGCACTGTAACAGGAAGTGAAGTATGACCCAGACTAATACAGGTAAGAATATTAAGATTTATTCGCAGTATTACAGTCAGGCAGGATAGTGCTTCAAAGACTTTCCACATGGAGTTCCTTAACCAGCTCGTGTCTTCCTTCGGCCCTCTTCGTTTGGCGTGTTCCTCCACAACCGGCTAGTTGTCACACTCGGGGAACTACAGAAAGAACAGGGGAAGTCTTAGATAACTGGCTAAAAGTTATGCTGAGATTCCGACACCTCGATGAAGCACAATGTGCGAGGCTCAAAGGCCAATATTTACGGTTGTGGTCAAGTTTAGTGTGTTTTAGCACGTGAAACATACTCCGTCCCTCCTGACCTGGTTATACGGCCACCGTTGCCATTCCCACCATGTAATAGCACTCATGCCTACTTACCACCCTTGTGTACAGAACAAGTCTTTTATCCAGGTGCTCAGGGCCAAAGCCAGGGGTAGATGTTTAGGGGGACATGGCCTCAAGGAATAACTACAGGAGGGCTTTGGTTCTCAATATTTGACATTGGTTTGGTTCCCCCAGAAATGCTTTGTAATTAAAGGCACAATATGTTGAAATTTTAAAGAATGCAGCATATTTTGCAGTTTTTCTAAAGTGTTACCATTATTCGACATTTACCACTATTAGTCATAACAAATCGGAAATGGTAGCCTTGTAAGTACAGTGAGCAAGAACACTGGGAACTGTTAATTAAACCTGTTTTAAAGGGTATTTTCTACACACTTATATCCAGCAAAATTGAAGAAAACTAAATAGTGCGTAAATGCAATTATGTGTTGGTCTGTGTACCCTCCCTCAAGACGCCTTTGGGGAAAAGTAAAGCAAACCCAGCGTTTCTAGGTACATTTTATAAACAGCAATTGACAATCATTGATTGGATTTTTAAGGGAGCTCTAAATCATCTTCCGAAAGGGGGACCTCAATGGAACAGTCAGTAGGAGAGATCTAAAAGGCAAGCATAGGATGTTGGGGGAGCATGGGCATACACTACTTAAAGCGGCAGGAAGTTGCCAGGCAGCAGCCCAGTCACTGCTTCAGAGCCTTGTGCCCGGTACTTAATTTGTGTAGATGGTTTCAGGTGGCAAACACTGGAACTTATCTTTTGAGACCCAGACTTATTTTTCATCATTAAATTTTGACCCCAACCAAAAGCAAGACGGGCAGAAAAAAAGAAAGGAGGAATAGAAACATCGGAAAATGATGACAAAGACAGAACACAGGGACAAAAAGATCTTGCAAGAGTAAGAAAAAGAGGTAGAGAGTGTAGAGGGATGGAAGAAAGAGGCATGCGGTTGAATCAAGACTCGACAGCCTTAGTATTCAGCAACCTCCCCATGCAGCAGGTCTGTGCTCATTGAAGCCCCACTGGACTGTGACAGTAGAAGGCACGTGCCTAAACTGTTTACAGAAACCAAAGTTGTATTCGGTCAGCACTGACTGCAACAGGCAGAGGTTTGGGGTATTTTAGGCAGGACCGAGGGGTCATTGCTAACAGGCTCCCATATTATCTAAAAAAAAAAAGAACATTAGGAAGTATTGCGGATGTTCAGCACTTGTTCAACACTATGCTTCTTGGTGCTGTTAAAGAATGTTGTTTAGATGGGACCATAGGCGTGCCTATTCCGATGTATATGGTCCGAGTGTTTGCGTCTCTGGTGCATCTCCCTACATTTGTATCCATGCATTAGTGCTTCAGCGTCAGCGATCTTGTGCAATATTTAGCGCCTATATCTGTGCGTCTGTGTACGCGTAGCTCTATTTCACAACTGTGAGAACTACAGTGTAAATATAATGATTTTCGTGTATGTCTGTCTTTCAGTATCTTGATATTAGTGTCCTAATGTCAATATCCCCTCACCAGTGTTGGTCCCCTGATGTCCACATGTGTCCCTTTAACTGCCTTTGTGTCCCTGCGTCAGTTTCCCAGTGGTAATATCCCCATCAATGTCTGTGACATTGTCCAAGTGTCACATTTCCAGTGCCAGTGCCACTCAATATCTGTGGCTGTGTCTCAGTGGCAGTGATGGACTGCCCTGTTGCTGTGCAAGTGTTCCATTGTCAGTATTGATATCTTTGTCTCTTTGTCAATGTATCCCTGGCAGTGTGCTTGTGCTGGTATTCCAGTGTCTCGGTCCATGCAACAGTTTCCCTCCGTCAGTGCTCTAATGCCAATGACCAAGTGTCAGTACGTCCATGCTTGTGGTTCATGCCCTCTTTGCATGTAGTATCTCTGACTCAACATTTCAACGATGACACCCTTGTCTAAGTGCCTCAGCATTAGTGTTACTGGATTATTGTTCCAATGACACTGTTACTGCATTGTCTATGTGTACCTTTATTTTTCTCCCATCATGAGTGCTCCAGTATCAATATCCGTGTATCTATTTCCCCATCTACCCATGTCCCAGTGGCAGTGCCCTGGCACCAGTGTCCCAGTGGCAGTGCCCTGGCACCAGTGTCCCAGTGGCAATGCCCTGGCACCAGTGTCCCAGTGGCAGTGCCCTGGCACCAGTGTCCCAGTGGCAGTGCCCTGGCACCAGTGTCCCAGTGGCAGTGCCCTGGCACCAGTGTCCCAGTGTCATCGCTCCCCTTTTATTTTTTCTGTGCCATTGTCCTTGTGACCATGTCAGTATATCAATGTCAATATACCATATTAGTTTGTGTCTCTGTCTCAGTGTCCACTTTTCCTTGTGTCTGTCTGTACCCAAACAGGGTTTCTGGAAAGTAACCCCTTGGCAGTGTTGCAGTGCCCAATGTCCATGTCAGTGTCTGAGTGTAAATTGCTGTGTCTGTGACCCTATGTCCTTCTTCCCACCGTCTCCTTAAGACCTGGGTTTTAAATGGAGACCTCACACTCCAGCACCCAGATACCCCCAGGGATGACAGTGCCACGCTCTACAAATATTGATTGATATGTATGTATGTGCCACCATGTCAGTGCCCTTGTGCCAGTATCCCAGTGTCAGTGACCTATCTCAGCAACCGCAGGTCAGTCTGTCGCATCCACCCAGTAAGTGCCCTTGTATCACCTGATGTTCTGTTCAAGCATAAATATCGAAGTGTTTATATTCTGAAGTCCCTAAGACAATCTCCCGATGTTACTACCCCATGGAATTGGACCAGCATCAATGTTTGTGCAAGTGTCTTTGTCCCTGTTAGAAATGGGTTTTCTGGTTGGCTAGGGTATGCACTTATGCCAGGCAGAATCCACCACTCTAGTAAGGATAAGGGGATTACACGTCTAAAATAACCCCATCTAACCGCCTTGGTAGCTTGGCACGAGCAGTCAGGCTTTTCTCAGAGGCAGTGTGTAAAGCATTCGCATACAGCAAACAGTAATACAGTGAAAACACTACAAAAGGACACCACATCAGTTTTAGAAAAATATCCAATATTTATCTGAGTAAAACCAGACCAAAACAATAAAAATAAAACATATACTAATCCACAATACCAATAAAGCAAAAAAATACTTTATATACAGTTCCTTGAAGTCGACAGCTCCCTCTGGGGCTATCACGGCGTCGTGAACAAACAAATCCAACAGTTCCGGTCGGTCACGTTGTCGCGAGCCAGCTAAGGTGTCGTAGAGACCCAGAAAACAGTACCTTTAGAGAATAGTCCTTCTGCAGGTGGAGTGTTGGGTACTACAGGTACTGCTGTAGGTGGATGAGTGTTGGGTACTACAGGTCCTGCTATAGGTGGATGGGTGTTGGGTACTACAGGTCCTGCTTCAGGTGGATGAGTGTCGGGTACTACAGCCATGCTGCAGGCAGAGAGTGTTGGGTACTACAGGCTCTGCTCCAGGTGGATGGGTGTTGGGTACTTCAAGCCCTGCTGCAGGTGGAGAGTGTTGTGTACTACAGGCCCTGCTGCAGGTGGATGAGTGTCGGGTTCTAAAGGTCCTGCTGCAGGTGGATGAGTGTTGGGTTCTAAAAGTCCTGCCTCAGGTGGAAGAGTGTTGGGTACTTCAGGTCCTGCTGCAGGTGGGTGAGTGTTGGGTACTACAGGCCCTCCTGCAGGTGGAAGAGTGTTGGGTACTACAGGCCCTGCTGCAGGTGGAAGAGTGTTGGGTACTACAGGCCCTGCTGCAGGTGAAAGAGTGTTGGGTACTACAGGTCCTGCTGCAGGTGGAAGAGTGTTGGGTACTACAGGTCCTGCTGCATGCGGATGAGTGTTGAGTACTAAAGGCCCTGCTGCAGGTGGATGGTTGTCGGGTACTACAGGTCCTGCTGCAGGTGGAAGAGTGTTGGGTACTACAGGCCCTGCTGCAGGTGAATGAGTGTTGGATATTCCAAGCCCTGCTGCAGGTGGATGAGTGTTGGGTCCTACATGTCCTGCTGCAGGTGGATGGATGTTGGGTACTACAGGTCCTGCTGTAGGTGGATGAGTGTCGGGTACTACAAGTCCTGCTTCAGGTGGATGAGTGTTGGGTGTTGTTGGCCCTGCTGCAGGTGGATGAGTTTTGGGTACTACAGGCTCTGCTCCAGGTGGATGGGTGTTGGGTACTTCAAGCCCTGCTGCAGGTGGAGAGTGTTGTGTACTATAGGCCCTGCTGCAGGTGGATGAGTGTCGGGTTCTAAAGGTCCTGCTGCAGGTGGATGATTGTCGGGTTCTAAAAGTCCTGCTGCAGGTGGAAGAGTGTTGGGTACTACAGGCCCTGCTGCAGGTGGAAGAGTGTTGGGTACTACAGGCCCTGCTGCAGGTGAAAGAGTGTTGGGTACTACAGGTCCTGCTGCATGCGGATGAGTGTTGGGTACTACAGGTCCTGCTGCAGGTGGATGAGTGTCGGGTACTACAGGTCCTGCTGTAGGTGGATGAGTGTTGGTTACTACAAGTCCTGCTTCAGGTGGAAGAGTGTTGGGTGTTGTTGGCCCTGCTGCAGGTGGATGAGTTTTGGGTACTACAGGCCCTGCGGCAGGTGGAAGAGTGTTGGGTACTACAGGTCCTGCTGCAGGTGAATGAGTGTTGGGTATTCCAAGCCCTGCTGTAGGTGGATGAGTGTTGGGTACTACAAGTCCTGCTTCAGGTGGATGAGTGTTGGGTGTTGTTGGCCCTGCTGCAGGTGGATGAGTTTTGGGTACTACAGGCCCTGCGGCAGGTGGAAGAGTGTTGGGTACTACAGGTCCTGCTGCATGCGGATTAGTGTTGAGTACTAAAGGCCCTGCTGCAGGTGGATGGTTGTTGGGTACTACAGGCTGTGCTGCAGGTGGAGGAGTGTTGGGTACCACAGGCCATGCTGCAGTCGGAGAGTGTTGGGTACTACAGGCCCTGCTGCAGGTGAATGAGTGTTGGGTATTCCAAGCCCTGCTGCAGGTGGATGAGTGTCGGGTACTACATGTCCTGCTGCATGTGGATGGATGTTGGGTACTACAGGTCCTGCTGTAGGTGGATGAGTGTCGGGTACTACAAGTCCTGCTTCAGGTGGATGAATGTTGGGTGTTGGCCCTGCTGCAGGTGGATGAGTTTTGGGTACTACAGGCCCTGCGGCAGGTGGATAAGTGTTTGGTACTACAGGCTCTGCTCCAGGTGGATGGGTGTTGAGTACTTCAAGCCCTGCCTCAGGTGGATGAGTGTTGGGTGCTGTTGGCCCTGCTGCAGGGGGATGAGTGTTGGGTGCTACAGGTAGATTAGTGTTGGGTTCTACAGGTCCTGCTTCAGGTGGATGAGGGTCGGGTTCTATAGGTTCTGCTGCAAGTGGATGAGTATTGGTTACCACAGGCCCTGCTGCAGGGGGATGAGTGTTGGGTACTACAGGTACTGCTGAAGGTGGATAAGTATTGGCTACTACAGGTCTTGCTGTAAGTGGATGAGTGTTGGGTGCTGTTGGCCCTGCTGCAAGTGGTTGAGTGTTGGGTACCACATGCCCAGCTCCAGGTGAATGAGTGTTGGGTACTACAAAGCCTGGTGCAGGTGGCTGGGTGTCGGGTACTATAGGTCCTGCTGGAGGTGGAGGAGTGTTGGGTACTTCAAGCCCTGCTGCAGGCGGAGTGTGTTGGGTACTACAGGTCCTGCTACAGGTAGATTAGTGTTGGGTACTACAGGTCCTGCTGCAGGTGGATGAGTGTTGGGTACTACAGGTCCTACTGCAGGTTGGTGAGTGTTGGGTACTACAGGCCCTGCTGCAGGTGGATGAGTGTCAGGTTCTACAGGTCCTGCTGCAGTTGGAAGTGTTGGGTACTACAGGTCCTGCTGCAGGTGGAAGAGTGTTAGGTGCTACAGGCCCTGCTGCAGGTGGAAGTGTGTTGGGTACTACAGGCCCTGCTGCAGGTGGATGAGTGTCGGGTACTACAGCCTTGCTGCAGGCAGACAGTGTCGGGTACTACAGGCCACGCTCCAGGTGGGTGAGTGTTGGGTACTACAGGCCGTGCTGCAGGTGGGTGAGTGTTGGGTACTACAGGCCGTGCTGCAAGTGGATGAGTGTTTGGTACTACATGCCCTGCTCCAGGTGGATGAGTGTTGGGTAGTACAGGCCCTGCTGCAGGTGGGTGAGTGTTGGGTACTACAGGTCCTGCTACAGGTAGATTAGTGTCAGGTTCTACAGGGTCTGGTGCAGGTGGATGAGTGTTGGGTACTACAGGCCCTGCTGCAGGTGAATGAGTGTTGGGTACCACAGGCCCTGCTGCAGGAGGATGAGTGTTGGGTACTACAGGTACTGCTGCAAGTGGATGAGTGTTGGGCACTACAGATCCTGCTGCAAGTGGATGAGTGTTGGGTACTACAGGTACTGCTGCAAGTGGATGAGTGTTGGGTACTACATGCACTGCTGCAAGTGGATGAGTGTTGGGTGCTGTTGGCCCTGCTGCAGGTGGATGAGTGTTGAGCACTACAAACCCTGCTGCAGGTGGATGGGTGTCGGGTACTATAGGCCCTGCTGCAGGTGGATGAGTGTTGGGTACTACAGGTCCTGCTGCAGGTGGATGAGTGATGGGTACTACAAGCCATGCTTCAGGTGGATGAGTGTTGGCTACTACAGGCCCTGCTTCAGGTGGATGAGTGTTGGGTACTACAGGCTGTGCTTCAGGTGGATGAGTGTTGGGTACTACAGGTTCTGTTGCAAGTAGATGCGTGTTGGGTGCTTCAAACCCTGATGGAAGTGGATGAGTGTTGGGTGCTACAGGTCCTGCTGCAGGTGGATGAGTGTTGGGTACTTCGAGCCCTGATGGAAGTGGATGAGTGTTGGGTGCTGCTGGCCCTGCTGCAGGCAGAGAGTGTTGGGTTCTACAGGTCCTGCTGCAGGTGAATGAGTGTCGGGTACTTCAAGCCATGCGTCAGGTGGATGATTATTGGGTGCTGTTGGTCCTCATGCAGGAGGATGAGTTTTGGGTACTACAGGTCCTGCTGCATGCAGATGAGTGTTGGGTACTAGAGGCCCTGCTGCAGGTGGATGGATGTTGGGTACTAGAGGCCCTGCTGCCGGTGGATGAGTGTTGGGTACTACAGGTCTTGCTGTAAGTGGATGGATGTTGGGTACTACAGGCCCTGCTGCAGGTGGATGAGTGTTTGGTACTACAGGTCCCTCTTCTGGTGGATGAGTGTTGGGTACTACAAGCCCCGTTTCAGGTGGATGAGTGTTGGGTGTTGTTGGCCCTGCTACAGGCAGAGAGTTTTTGGTACTATGGGCTCTGCTGCAGGGGGATTAGTGTTGAGTACTACAGGTCCTGCTGCAGGTAGATGAGTGTTGGGTACTACAGGCTGTGCTTCAGGTGGATGAGTGTTGGGTACTACAGGTCCTGTTGCAAGTAGATGCGTGTTGGGTGCTTCAAACCCTGTTGGAAGTGGATGAGTGTTGGGTGCTACAGGTCCTGCTGCAGGTGGATGAGTGTTGGGTACTTCGAGCCCTGATGGAAGTGGATGAGTGTTGGGTGCTGCTGGCCCTGCTGCAGGCAGAGAGTGTTGGGTACTACAGGTCCTACTGCAGGTGGGTGAGTGTTGGGTACTACAAGCCCTGCTGCAGGTGGATGAGTGTCAGGTTCTACAGGTTCTGCTGCAGTTGGAAGAGTGTTGGGTACTACAGGTCCTGCTGCAGGTGGAAGAGTGTTAGGTGCTACAGACCTTGCTGCAGGTGGAAGAGTGTTGGGTACTACAGGCCCTGCTGCAGGTGGATGAGTGTTGGGTACTACAGGCCACGCTCCAGGTGGGTGAGTGTTGGGTACTACAGGCCACGCTCCAGGTGGGTGAGTGTTGGGTACTACAGGCCGTGCTGCAAGTGGATGAGTGTTGGGTACTACATGCCCTGATCCAGGTGGATGAGTGTTGAGTAGTACAGGCCCTGCTGCAGGTGGATGAGTGTTGGGTACTACAGATCCTGCTACAGGTAGATTAGTGTCGGGTTCTACAGGTTCTGGTGCAGGTGGATGAGTGTTGGGTACCACAGGCCATGCTGCAGGAGGATGAGTGTTGGGTACTACAGGTACTGCTGCAAGTGGATGAGTGTTGGGCACTACAGATCCTGCTGCAAGTGGATGAGTGTTGGGTACTACAGGTACTGCTGCAAGTGGATGAGTGTTGGGTACTACATGTACTGCTGCAAGTGGATGAGTGTTGGGTGCTGTTGGCCCTGCTGCAGGTGGATGAGTGTTGAGCACTACAAACCCTGCTGCAGGTGGATGGGTGTCGGGTACTATAGGCCCTGCTGCAGGTGGATGAGTGTTGGGTACTACAGGTCCTGCTGCAGGTGGATGAGTGATGGGTACTACAAGCCATGCTTCAGGTGGATGAGTGTTGGGTACTACAGGCCCTGCTTCAGGTGGATGAGTGTTGGGTACTACAGGCTGTGCTTCAGGTGGATGAGTGTTGGGTACTACAGGTCCTGTTGCAAGTAGATGCGTGTTGGGTGCTTCAAACCCTTTTGGAAGTGGATGAGTGTTGGGTTCTACAGGTCCTGCTGCAGGTGAATGAGTGTCGGGTACTTCAAGCCATGCGTCAGGTGGATGATTATTGGGTGCTGTTGGTCCTGCTGCAGGAGGATGAGTTTTGGGTACTACAGGCCCTGCTGCATGCAGATGAGTGTTGGGTACTAGAGGCCCTGCTGCAGGTGGATGGATGTTGGGTACTAGAGGCCCTGCTGCCGGTGGATGAGTGTTGGGTACTACAGGTCTTGCTGTAAGTGGAGGGATGTTGGGTACTACAGGCCCTGCTGCAGGTGGATGAGTGTTTGGTACTACAGGTCCTGCTTCTGGTGGATGAGTGTTGGGTACTACAAGCCCGGTTTCAGGTGGATGAGTGTTGGGTACTACAGGCTGTGCTTCAGGTGGATGAGTGTTGGGTACTACAGGTCCTGTTGCAAGTAGATGCGTGTTGGGTGCCTCAAACCCTGTTGGAAGTGGATGAGTGTTGGGTGCTACAGGTCCTGCTGCAGGTGGATGAGTGTTGGGTACTTCGAGCCCTGATGGAAGTGGATGAGTGTTGGGTGCTGCTGGCCCTGCTGCAGGCAGAGTGTGTTAGGTTCTACAGGTCCTGCTGCAGGTGAATGAGTGTCGGGTACTTCAAGCCATGCGTCAGGTGGATGATTATTGGGTGCTGTTGGTCCTGCTGCATGCAGATGAGTATTGGGTACTAGAGGGCCTGCTGCAGGTGGATGGATGTTGGGTACTAGAGGGCCTGCTGCAGGGATGGATGTAGGGTACTACAGGCCCTGCTGCAGGTGGATGAGTGTTTGGTACTACAGGTCCTGCTTCTGGTGGATGAGTGTTGGGTACTACAAGCCTTGCTTCAGGTGGATGTGTGTTGGGTACTACAAACCCTGCTGCAGGTGGATGTGTGTTGGGTACTACAAACCCTGCTGCAGGTGGATGGATGTTGGGTACTATAGGTTCTGCTGCAGGTGGATGAGTGTTGGGTACTACAGGCCCTGCTGCAGGTAGATGAGCGTTGGGTGCCCTTGGTCCTCCTGCAGGCAGAGTGTTGGGTACCACAGGTCCTGCTGCAGGTGGATGTGTGTTGGGTACTACAAACCCTGCTGCAGGTGGATGTGTGTTGGGTACTACAAACCCTGCTGCAGGTGGATGGATGTTGGGTACTATAGGTTCTGCTGCAGGTGGATGAGTGTTGTTGGCACTGCTGCAGGCGGATGAGTGTTTGGTACTTCAAGTCCTGCTGGAGGATGAGTGTCGGGTACTACAGGCCCTGCTGCATACGGATGAGTGTTGGGTGCTGTTCCTGCTGCCGGTGGATGAGTGTTGGGTACTACAGGTCCTGCTGCAGGAGGATGAGTGTTGGGTACTACAGGTCCTGCTGGAGGATGAGTGTCGGGTACTACAGGCCCTGCTGCATACGGATGAGTGTTGGGTACAACAGGTCCTGCTGCCGGTGGATGAGTGTTGGGTACTACAGGTCTTGCTGTAAGTGGATGAGTGTTGGTACTACAGGTCCTGCTCCAGGTGGATGGGTGTTGGGTACTACAGGCCTTGCTGCAGGTGGATGAGTGTTGGTACTACAGGCTCTGCTCCAGGTGGGTGAGTGTTGGGTACTACAGGCCGTGCTGCAAGTGGATGAGTGTTGAGTACTACATGCCCTGCTCCAGGTGGATGAGTGTTAGGTAGTACAGGCCCTGCTGCAGGTGGATGAGTTTTGGGTACTACAGGTCCTGCTACAGGTAGATTAGTGTCGGGTTCTACAGGTTCTGCTGCAGGTGGATGAGTGTTGGGTACCACAGGCCCTGCTGCAGGGGGATGAGTGTTGGGTACTACAGGCTCTGCTGCAGGTGGATGAGTGTTGGGCACTACAGATCCTGCTGCAAGTGGATGAGTGTTTGGTACTACAGGTACTGCTGCAAGTGGATGAGTATTGGGTACAACAGGTCTTGCTACAAGTGGCTGTGTTGGGTGCTGTTGGTGGATGAGTGTTGGGTACTACACGCCCTGCTGCAGGGGGATGAGTGTTGGGCACTACAGGCCCTGCTGCAGGTGGATGGGTGTCGGGTACCTTAGGTCCTGCTGTAGGTGGATGAGTGTTGGGTACTAGAAGTCCTGCTCCAGGTGAATGAGTATTGAGTACTACAGGCCGTGTTGCAGGTGGCTGAGTGTTGGGTACTACAGGCCGTGTTGCAGGTGTATGAGTGTTGGGTACTACAGGCCTTGCTGCAGGTGGATGAGTGTTGGGTACTATATGCCCTGCTCCAGGTGGATGAGTATTGAGTACTACAGGCCATGTTGCAGGTGGATGGGAGTTGGGTACTGCAGACCCTGCTACAGGTGGGTGAGTGTCAGGTACTACAAGTCCTGCTGTATGCAGAGTATCGTAATGCAGAGTACAATCCAGTGAGAGATGGTCCTTGTGCCAATGAATCCAATAGAGAGCTGATCATCTGCGCTGACTTCAGTTCTTTACACGACATTCCACGCCAGAAGCGCAGAGCCATGCAAGGCACTGACCACTGGTGCACAAACACTAGGGCCCTGAAAGGGGAGTCCCTTACCCTAGAAATCAGTTCGCAGAACGGGGAGGATGGGTGGGGCGGTGAGGAACCCATAACTAACCTATGTCTCTTACAGATATATCGTTACCGAAGGTAAGTAACTTGTTCATCTGAAAGAGACAGTCAGTTATGGATTCCTCACCTTAGAATAGATACCCCAGCAATACCAACCCCGGTGGTGGGTCTGCGAACCAAGTTCACACCAGAAAGTCCTGGAGAACTGAACGGCCGAAGAAGCTGTTCAGGCAATAGTGTTTGGTAAATGTGTGCAGTGAAGCCCACGTAGCTGCCTGGCAGATGTCAAGAAGGGGGACTCCACGTCCCAAAGCAGTATTGGCTGCCGTCGCCCTGGTGGAATGGGCACACAACCCAACTGGACTTTCCTTTTTCGCTAAGGAGCAGCAGATTTTGATGCAAAGAATGACCCATCGGGAGATGGTTCGCTTTTGCACGGCCCGACCTTTCTTGGCGCCCACATAATCTACAAAGAGCTGGTCATCCACCCGGAATTGTTTTGTGCGATCCAGATAGAAGGAAAGCGCACATTTTGGATCCAGGCGGTGGAGCCTCTCTTCCTCCTTGGAAGGATGCGGGGGCGGAAAGAAGGTGGGCAAAGTGATGGTCTGTCCTATATGGAAAGAGGTAACCACTTGGGGAAGGAAAGAAGGCCTAGTGCGGAGGACAACCTTGTCCGGATGAACAGCCAGGAAAGGAGGCTTAGAAGAAAGGGCCTGTAGCTCACTCACCCTGCGAGCAGAGGTGATGGCAACCTGAAAGGCAGTTTTGAGGGTAAAAAGTCTGAGAGGACAGTTATGCAGCGGCTCGAAAGGAGCATACATCAGATAAGTAAGAACCAGGTTCAAGTCCGACTGGGGCATCACGAAAGGAGTAGGAGGAAACAAGTGAGTAATGCACTTAAGGAAGCGACTTACAATAGGGGACTTTAAAAGAGAAGGCTGGTCAGGCAGCCGAAGACAGGCCGAAATGGCCAAAGAAAGAATGAAGAGGAGAACCTCTGAAAGGAGGGCAGAAAGGGGATCCACAGCCTTTGCTGTGCACCATGCCACAAATTTGTTCCATGTACAGGCGTATACCTTTTTAGTGGAGGGACGCCTGGCTGCCAAGATAACATTACAGACTTCGGGAGGAAGGTTGAAAGCGGTCAACTGTCGCCGCTCAATCTCCATGCAAGGAGGTGGGGGCTGGACAGGTTTGGGTGGAGGACCGTCCACTGCTGCTGCGACAGAAGATCCTCCCGAAGAGGCAGCCTGATCGGAGGATCGATGGCCATGTGTAACAGCTCTGGATACCAGACTCTTCTCGCCCAATCCGGAGCCACAAGAATGACTTGGGCCTGGTCGCGCTTGATCTTCTTCAGCACTCTGGGCAGAAGTGATATAGGCGGAAAGGCGTATATAAGACCGCAACTCCACTTGTGACAAAAAGCGTCGCCTAGCGAGTGCCGCCTTGGAAATTCTAACGCGCAGAACTGCTGACATTGCGCGTTCTCTTCGGAAGCGAATAGATCTAACCAAGGCTCTCCCCACTGCTGAAAGAGACCTTGCGTCACCTCAGAGTGAAGACGCCATTCGTGATCCATCATGCACCTGTGGCTAAGTTCCTCCGCCCTGGCGTTCAGAGAACCTGCCAGGTGTTGAACCACCAGAGATATGCCCTGATATTCCAGCCATGTCCAAACGCGGAGAGCTTCTTGACATAGGGTCCACGACCCCACCCCGCCCTGTTTGTTGCAGCACCACATGGTGGTGGTGTTGTCCGTGAACACCTGCACCTCTCTTCCCCGGACAGAGGGAAGGAATGCTTTTAGTGCAAGACGAATCGCCCGAAGCTCCAAAAGGTTGATATGGAGCCGGGACTCTGATCTCCACCTCTCCCATGTTGCCGCACCACCCCAGCAGTGATGCATCTGTCACCACTGTGAACTCTGGTTGGGGAAGGGAGAGGGATCTGCTGTTGACCCAATCTCGGTTCATTAGCCACCACTGCAACTGGTGTGCAGTGCCCTCCGAGATCTGGACACAATCGGAAAGATTCCCCTGATGCTGTGCCCACTGGAACTTCAGGTCCCACTGCAGAGCCCGCATATGCCACCTGGCATAGTCTACCAGCAGGATGCAGGAGGCCATGAGGCCCAGTAGCCTCGGGGTCATTCTGCCTGAAACCTGGGATAGAGGCTGAAAGATCGGAATCATAGCCCTAATATCCCGGACTCGCTGCTCGGGAGGATAAGCCCGAAACTGCGCTGTGTCCAGAACCGCTCCGATGAAAAGGAGCTTCTGAGAGGGGATCAGGTGCGACTTCGGCACATTGATGATGAACCCCAACGAACGCAGGAGGTCGGCTGTAGTCTGGAGGTGGGTGACGACAGCCTGGGGCGAGCCCGCCTTCAACAGCCAGTCGTTGAGATAGGGCAAAGACTGGAACCCCTGATCTGCGCAGATGAGCTGTGACCACCGCCATCACTTTCGTGAACACCCGAGGGGCGCTGGTAAGGCCAAAGGGGAGCACGGTAAACTGAAAGTGCTCGTACCCTACCGTGAACCGCAGGTAACGCCGGTGGGCCGGCAGGACGGGGATGTGAAAATAAGCGTCCTGCAAGTCCAACGCTACCATCCAGTCTCCAGGGTCGAGAGCAGACAGGACCTGAGAACTTCTCCTTCCGGAGGAAGCGGTTGACGTCCCTGAGATCCAAGATGGGAATAACAACCACGACCGACTTCTGGGGCAGGAACGCGCTCGATGGCTCCCTTTGCCAAGAGAGCTGTGACTTCCTGTTGGAGAAGGGCCAGGTGATCCTCCGACATGCGATGGAATTGAGGTGGCATGGATGGAGGGGTAGTCTCTAAGTGGAGGGAGTAGCCCCTTCAGACTATCTGCAAAACCCACCTGTTGAGCCAGTGGGGGAGGTGATGGCGAATCCTGCCGCCCACTAGCAATTGACGGGCCTGAAAGGTCAGACTAGGAGGGTTTGGAGGCTGCTGCAGAGGGGACACTGGTGGACTGGCCCGCCCGCTGGCCCCCCGACCCACGGCAGTCGGATCCAGAGTCTGGACAGCTTGCTCACAGCTGTGGCTCTGGGCGGAACGTGGCGGGGCACCCCTCCCGTAGCCACGAAAGGGGCGAAAAGCAGACTGCGCTGGGCGGGAGGTGGAAGCGAGGCCTAAGGATCTGGCCGTAGCCCTAGAATCCTTAAAGCGCTCGAGCGCGTTGTCTGCCTTGTCGCCAAACAGGCGATGGCCATCAAAGGGCATGTCCAAAAGTGTTGCTTGGACATCCCCCGAAAAGCCAGTGGACCTCAACCAGGCGTAGCGTCTCAATGCTACGGACGTGGAAATCGTCCTGCCCAGTGAGTCGGCGGTATCCAGCCCACACCGGATGGTGAACTTCGCTGTGTCTCTCCCTTCGGCAACAGCACGGGAGAGCACGGCTCGGGCCTCCTCCGGGCACTGTGGCAGCACCTGCGCAACCGAGTCCCACACCGAGTGGGAGTAACGGCCCAATAGACATGCAGTGTTCACCGACCGCAGTCCCAAGCCGGAGGAAGAAAACATCTTCTTCCCAAGGTGGTCCAGCTTCTTGGATTCCCTATCAAGTTGTGAGTTAGGGAATGCGCCCTTGGACGTTGAGGCTTGGACTACCAAGCTCTGAGGGGTAGGATGGGAAGAGAGAAACATGGGGTCACCCGGAGCCGGGCGGTGGCGTCGGGCAATCATCCTGTCCACAGGAGCTCCTGTGTTGGGCTTGGACCAAGTGCCCAAAAGGATGCCCGTAAGGGCCTCATTGAATGGCAGCAAGGGCTCCGAGGAGGCCGCTGCCGGTTGAAGCACCTCTGTCAGGAGGTTAGTCCTGACCGCCACCGTAGGAAGCTCAAGGTTTAGAGCCTCAGCTGCCCTACGCAACATCACTGCGTACGATGCACCCTCCTCCGTAGCCACGGTAGGGGGAGATAGCATGCCAAGGTCTGGGGTGGTATCCAAACCACTGTCCTCACCCAACTTCTCTCTACACTCCGGTTCCTCCAACTGGTCTGCAAGAGGGTCCACAGACCCCTCCCAGTCCTCCTCACCCTCTCCTGTGAGCCACTCAGGGCAGTAGGAAACATCAGGAGAGAACAGGGGTACAAACGTACCGGTCGGCGCCGGTACCTACGCCGGACGTCGGTCCAGCTCCGTGCCCTCATCAAGGGGAAGGCCGGGGGTCGACGCCGGCTGGGGACACAACCGGCGGCGGAGGCGGCTGGGGTGTCGTCACTGGATTCGGCACCAGAGGAGGTATCACGAGGTCGACCGGCGCCGATCTGGATCCAGGCCTGGATCCTTGGGGGCCCTGCGGCGCCAGAGCTGAAGTGGCCGACATCGAAGGCCTAGAGCCCCCAACCGAGTCCATGGGCCCGAAGGCGCGCCGGTGGAGTCGGCCTGCCCGAAGATAGAATGCAAGTCTTCGTAAAAGCTTTGAAGCTGGGCAGGGGTCGCTCCGGGTCCCAGAAAGGCCGGAGTCGACCCAACAGGCTCCGCGGGCGGAGCCGGACGACTACCTGCCGCGTCCGCCGACGAGATCGCGAAGAGCGACGATACTTCTTCGCCTTCTTCTTGTGCTTCGACTTACGCGAAGACGAAGACTTCGATGACGAGTGGTGGTGGTGGCTCCACGACCGGTCCCACGACCTCCCTCTCGACTGGTACCTCGAATGGTGCGGAGCGGACTGCCGGGCCTCGAGAAGCTTTTGGGACCGCTCCCGCAAAGATTTTGGGTTCATGGCCCGGCAGTCGGAGCACGACTTCGGGTTGTGGTCGCGCTCCAGGCACCAAAGGCACACGAGGTGCGGGTCCGTGACCAACATCAATTTGTGACAGGCGTCACAAGCCTTGAAGCCGGTCCGACGTGACATCCCTTCGTGCAGCAGGAGTCGATCGACTCAAAAAAGGGTGTCGACAAAAGTCGCAAAAACTGAGTAAAAAAATGACTCGAGGTACCACTCTCTCCGTATCTGCGCTGGCTGTCGCGGAAAAAGAAAGAACTGACGTCAGCGCGCGAGGGCGGCGTCTAAGTAGATACCACAATGCCATTCTGGCGACCACGACGCCAACGACGAACGCGGAGTCGACCAACGCCACCTATCGACGCACAGAGGTACTGCTGAGGAAAAAATTCACCGGATCCAGTCTGACGCCTGGGGTTAATTCCAAGGTGAGGAATCCATAACTAACTGTCTCTTTCAGATTGCCCAAATAACATCCATGACCTCGGGAGGGGAGTCAAAGGCGGTCAACTGCCGCCACTCAATCTCCAAGCATTGATGTGGAGGACGCAGTTTCGGGTGCAGAACTCTGTCCTGCTGCTGCGATAGGAGACCCTCCCGAAGTGGCAGCCTCATTTTCATGCCCAGAAGTTACAGTTGCCACATACCATAATCTCCGTACCCAATCCAGAGGCACTAGGAAGACTTAGGACCGGTCTTTCCTGATATTTTTCAGAACTCGGAGCAGGAGAGATATCTGTGTGAAGGCGTACAGGAGTGCCTTTCTAAATGGAATGCGTCTCAGAGTGAGAGCCGCTTTGGAAACACCAGCATGCAGTAGTGCTAATATTGAGCGTTTTTGGCGGTAGTGAACAAATCGAGTCAAAGTTCTCGGCATTCGCAGAAGAGACCTTGCGCCACCTCCAGGAATAACTGACATTCGTGATCCGCAAGGTGTTAATGGCCGAGTTTGTCTACCCTGGAGTTCAAAGATCCCACCAGGTGCTGCACCCCCATGAATATTCCTCAGTGTCCAGCCAGAGCCTCTTGGCACATGGTCCACAATCTCACCCCACCCTGCTTGTTGCAGTACCACATGGTGGTGTTGTCTGTGAATGCCTGAACTACCCTCAGTTGTTGTAAGGTAGGAATGCTTTCAATGCGAAGTGGATAGCTTGCAGCTCCAATAGGTTGATGTGGAGACAAGTTGGAGACCAGAGGTTCCTGATCTCCACCTTTCCCAAGTGGTTGCCCCACCCCAGAAGCGAGGCATCCGTCACGACTGTCAGCACTGGGGGAAGTAGAGAGAGAGAGGTCTGCCACTGACCCAATCTTACCACCCCAGATCTTTCACAGTCTCCTCTGAAATCTGGACTCATTTAGAGAGATGTCCCGGGTATTGTGTCTACTGTGACTTCGGATCCCACTGCAGAGCCCGCATGTTGCACACGGTGTGGTTGACAATCAGGATGCAGGAGGTCATCAGTCTTAGCAGTCTCAGTCATCTTCACTGACATCGAGGACCAAGGCAAAAACATCAGGATCAAAGCCCGAATGTCCTTCACTCTCCGCTCCGGGGCGAGCCTGCACTGTGTCCAGAATGGCTCCAATGAAAGGGAGTGTCTGAAGGAGTCAGGTGTGACTTCAGTATGTTTGTAGGGAACCCAGACAATGCTAGGAGGTTCGTCATAGACTGAAGATGGCTGATGACTGCGAGGGGCGAGCCTGCCTTCAGTAGTCAGTCGTCGAGGCAGGGGAAGACTGGCACCCATGAGCTGAGACCATTGCCATCATTTTTGTGAACACCCAAGGGGGCGGATGAAACCCATGGGGAGCACAGCGAACTGGAAATGCTCCATGGCCCACCGTGAGCTGCAAATAATGTCCGTGGGCCTGCAGGACACGGATATGCAAATAGGCATCCTGTAGGTCAAGCGCTACCATCCTGTCTCCAGGGTCGAGGGCAGACAAGACCTGGGCCAAGGCGAGCATCTTTGGTTTTATTCACCCGAGGAAGGCATTGTGAGGGCAAATGTCTATGATAGAGCGGAGGTCTCTATTTTGTTTCGGCACTAGAAAGAAGCGGGAATAGCAACCATGACCTACTTCTCGCATCACACAAAAATATATGATGCTCTATAGGGTCGATTTGTAAGTTAAGCAATAGAGCAAATAATCACTATTGCGTATCACTAAATCTAGCTAAATTTACCTAATTGCTTCATATGCATCATTGCCCTTTGATGCGGTTGCTCACAGAATTCATGAGAATAGTTAGAATCTTCACTATTTAATCATAGTCATTAGAAATTCAATAGAATGTGCACATTAAAAACACAGTTCATTGTACACTGCTGTGTTTCCTGCCTGGCTATGCAGTCCTCGTATATCCATTTGCTTGGAGGTCTGTCCTCGAGACACACAGACCTTTTGTCCCTTTAACTGATACTCTTTGATGAAATTTCAATCAATGTATTCAATATCATCTTGAAAATCTCAGACTGCTCTAGCATGGAATGCGCGCGCCACCTGCTGGCACATAGAGGTACTGTAAAAGATTTTCTAGATACACAGTCTGATGATGCCTGGGGTAATATTCAAAAGGTGAGGAATCTGCGGTTAGAAGTCTATCAATTCAATTCAGTAGAAAAGGATTTATTGAATGCATGGCTACCCAAACGAGCTTCCCGGCGCTGAGGTCTACTTGGCTCAGGTACAGTGACCTTTATGCAAACAGATGGGTTTTGAGTTGTTTCCTAAAGCTCAGTAAGTTATCTGTCTGCCTAAGGGTTAGAGGTAAGGCGTTCCACAGTATGGGGGCAAGGTAGGAAAAGGAACGCCCACCACATTTGGCTTTTTTCACCCTGGGAATGGAGACACGACTCTAGTTATTTGATCTTAGCTCTCTTTTGGTACTAAACAGGCTGATCAGGTGATGAAGGATAAGGGGACCTACTTTGTGCCTGGCATGAAGAACTATACAGAGCACTTTAAAATGAACCCTCTTGCTTATGGGCATCCAGTGTAGTGTGGCAAGTGCCAGGGAGGCCGTTTGACATTTGGGAATACCCAAGAGGATTCGCGCGGCAGCAGTTTGTATGAGCTGAAGTTTTTTTGTAAGAGAGAGAGTCGACTACCCAGATAGAGAGAGTTCCCCGAGTCGAAGCGGGATAATATTAAACCTTGAACCAATGTTTTACAGACTGCAACTGGTAGCCATAAAAGCGTCTTTCTAAGAGCTCTTAGGAGGCCAAAGCAGCTAGATTTGAGCTTCTTTGCTTGAGCTGCCATAGTGAGTTTGCTGTCCAGTGTGACACCCAGGCTTTTCACATCTAGCTTGTGGGACGGATGGTCTCCCAAGTAGGAGGGCAAGCTTAGCTGGTTCCAGAGCGATGGGTTGTTGCCAACCACCAACTCCTCAGTTTTATCACCATTTAACTTGAGACAGCTGGCAGCCATCCAGTCGATGACCTGATTTAAGCAGGAGTCGAGTTTCTGTGGTATGGGACCTGTGTTGGGTGTGAAGGAGACCATGATCTGTGCGTCGTTAGCATAAGACACCATAGTGAAACCTAGGGAGCAAATGATGTCTGACAGTGGACGGACATGAAGACTGAAAAGCGTGGGACTCAGGGAAGAGCCCTGGGAAACACCACATTTTAAGTGATGGGTGGCAGAAAGGAACGGCCCCTCGTTAATTTGAAAGCATCTGTTGTTTAGAAAAGATGAGAGCCATTTTAATGCGCTTCCTGCGATCCCGGCCTCTTCCAGTCTACAGAGTAGGTTTGGGTAGGAGACCGTATCGAATGCTGCACTCAGGCCGAGCAAAATGAAAGCAGCTGAAACACCTTGGTCAAGGACCTATTTAAGCTCTTCCGTGGCAACCAGGAGCGCAGTTTCTGTACTACATCGGACCAAAATCCAGTTTGAGTGTGGTGTAGGATGTTCTGAGAGTCCAGAAATACTGACAGGTGGCTATATATCGCCTTTTCCAGAATTTTGCTAACTCCCGGGAGGATGGACATAGGCTTGTAGTTTTTGCCTAACTCTAGATCCAAAGAAGGTTTCTTTAGTAAAGGTGATGGCGTGCTTCCATGCATCTGGCACACTGCCGATATCCAAGGATGAATTATATATATCAGAGAGTACTGAAAGAATGCACCCCCTCCTTTCAACAGGATATCGAGGGGTGCGGGATCCAGTGGGGAGCCTGATTTGACAGTTTTTGCTGTGGTTAAAGTGTCCTCCTTGCTAACCTGTGGCAATGTGGAAAGTTCAACCCTTGGTCCTGTTCTTGTGATCTGATGCCCCTGCCAGCATGTCATAAATGAGCCTTGCTTTTCCAAGGAAATAATTGGCTTATAACTCACAGTGGGGCGTCAACGCAGGAGGGCCTGTTCCTGAGTAATTAGGTTTCCAAAAGGAATTAACAATTTTACGATTTATATGTCAGAACTGCTGCCTACAAAAAGACCCCCTCGGAGTGGATATTTGGAGGGCACCCATAACCTATGTGGTGTCCGAGCACTTCAGTTTTTCAAGCATCTGGTAGATCTTCTGGACTGAAGAAGGGCAGGTTGAGCAGATGCTGTTGTATTTCTGGTTTAAAACCAGAGACACGGAGCCAGGTGTGCCATGTCACTAGGATCCTGGTGTTAATCCCACAGGCCGCTGATTCAGCGGCATCCAGGGCACAGCGAACGGTGGTGTTGGAAATGGTTTTCTTCTCCACCACCAATTCCTCTCTCCTCGGCCTATACTCCTCGGGGAAGCCTTACATCTCATTCCAGTGCACTCCAACGTATCACAAGAGCAAGCCAAAGGAGCTGGCAATCCTCTAGTGGTTGGCCGCCTGCACTGCTCCCCATTTTCCCCGTGGCTTCTTCCTTTTTGTCCTACTTATCTGGAGTAGGAGCATCTCCTGTGGCCTGTGCATTTTCAAGTCTACGCACAACGCAGACCACCAGGAAATCGGGACTACGTAAGAGGGGGGCGGGGGAGCTTGTTGGAAAGGGGCTTATAATTTCTGCCAACCCAATGTGTGACTACCCTTGCCTTCACAGGCCCCTTAAAGGAGTCTGTGGTGGTCTTTAGCATACCCTTGGGTATTGGGAGGAATTGGACTGTGCGTTAGGTTTTTGATAGTGTCTCAACAAGGAAGTTGTCGTCTTCCTGGAGGACATGTACGTCCACCTGAGAATAGGTGGCTGCCCTCTGAATGACTTCAAGGTAGAACGTCGTGTGATCTAGGAAAGATGATCTAGCTGGGTACACATCCGGGTCTGGGGATTCAACAACACTGTAGTCTTCTCACGGGTTCTCAGTAGGCACTGGGTCACAAGGTGCATCATAGGGGCTGCCAGGATGAAGGGGGCTGCCTTACCCATCGGATGAGTGGGGAAAATCCTCTGCTAAGTATGGGAGAAGAGAAGTGTGCAGTGGAGGCTGTAGTGGAAGAGGGGGAGAAAGAGGAGGAGGAGGTGGTGGAGCTGGGGTGGAACAGCGAGAGGGCTGGTGCCCCAGTCCTTGCACTACTTGTGTTTAGGAAGCAGTGGAGGCTTTAAAGCAATTTCCTCCTCAAAGGTGAGTTCCTTTTTCCGTGGCAAAGTCTCTGTTGGCTTTGGAGGAACTTCGTAATGATCTTGCCTATTTGAGAATGGATCAACAGGTGTTTCCTGGCGAGCATCCAGTTCTTCCTGCAGCGGCTGGAAGATGGGTCAGTCTGACTCCTTGGAGCCAGCTGCCGAGGGTGGTTTTGGCACAGAATGCGCTCTTGGAGTTGATGGAATATTTTGGCATCAATGTGGGTTTTGGTGGCAGAGCCGGCTATGGTGCCAGCGCTGTAAGTCCTCTCAGCTTCGAAGGCTTATGAAGAATCATTGGGCTCAAGGGATGTACCTGTTGGTCCCTTGAAGGAAGGAGCGCTGTTGGATCCGAAGGAGCGCTGTTGGATCCGAAGGAGCGCTGTTGGATCCGAAGGAGCGCTGTTGGCTCCGAAGCTTGGGTCGTGCCGACCATGGCCTGAGGGCAGTGATGGTCCAAGAGATTGTTTCTTAGATATTGGCCACGATGCCTGCTACCGTAAGGGCGGTGCTCAGCCTCGACTTGGCCATTGTGCTGGCCTCAGTGATGTCCTGGAGACGATAGTGCTCACGGTTGGAGTCTTTACGCGTCTCTAAATATCAGTCTGTCTCGGCTGGGATATCCTAGCTCCATTGGCTGCCTGTGAACAAAGACATTTTCTTTAAAGCATTGTGTATTATTCACAAAGCACTAAAGAATACCAGACCTAGACAGATCAACGCCATGTTTCAATAGTATGCTCCTTCTAGACTGCTCCAATCTTTCAGCCACAATCAAGTATTCGTCCCTAAATTCCGAAAGGCACGGTGGGGAGGCAGAGCCTTTTCGGTAGCTGCGTCCAAGCTCTGGAATACCCTCCCCTGCTCCATCTCCAGCCTTAAGATTCACACTACATTCTGAAAGGCCTTAAATACCTGGGTTTTCACTTTTTAATGGAGGTTCTGGGTCCTTGTGATCTTTGAAACTCTAGTTCCTCCACTTTTCCCTCCATAGGACAAACCCCCTAAGCACCTTGATTCCTCCGGGCATTGTTTGCGCTTTATAAATCTTTCATTTCATGTCTGTGAAGCACCTGCGTCTGGTTCTTCTTCCTTGTCAGACTCAGGATAAAAAGGCCACCTCCGGGCTTGGAGACGACTGGATGAGCTGTGCCCAGAGGGGTTTGCTGCTTCTTCATCTGCCTCGACGCAGTCTTCCCTGAAGAGGTCGGTGGTGTCATCTGGCTCCTGCCTCTGCATTCTCCAATGACCCCCCTCCACTCACATCGGGGAGGAAGGCCTCGCACGTGGTGTCGTCGTGGTTAGGGGGGAGGTAGAGACTGCATCTCATGTGGTGGTCGGGCCACAGAGATTTGGAGTGGCTTTGGGGGGGGGGGGGGTGCTGGAAGGGCATCCTTTCGATCACTGTTTATACATTCTTGAGGTCAGTGTCCGTTGCTATCAAGGAAAAAGAAAGAATCATTGAGTACAGTTTTTCCGCTGCTCCCACAATTGAAAATGACTAAATGAAGTTGAAAGGAAACACTACAAGCGCTGAACCCGGGAGCCCCATCGGTACCGGTCTAAACCCGATGGTAGAAAAAAAGAATCTGACATGGAGTTGATCCCAAGGAGCTCCGCCTACTAAGGGAGGAGTTGATGGAGCAAGGTTTCATAAATGAAACTTGCTTGTATTCAATCCTCCTCACAGTATTAATTTATTAAACTTGTATTGTTAATACTAACTTTTGCATTCACGACACAAAAGAAAGGGATGCTTGCCTATGTGTTTTACTAATGAATAACGCTTGTTTGTAATTCAAAATGGCCGCTATGCGCGGGAAAACTCAATGCGCATGTCGCAACCATATCACATGGTGTGACGTCTTTCTTTGCTTGGTGGGAAACTTCTGCTTCTGCGCAGTGTGCATTAAAATGGCTGCTTGATGTTTTCACATGCTTCAGCTTGCTCTCATGTCATTACTAAATTGTCGTTTCATAACGCTACTAACGCGGGTTAGAATATATAATTAAATGGGAAAAGAATAGAAATAGTGGGTATACAGTGAAACATTTTGTGATTCTAATATTTTTTTCTTGCACTTTTATTAGTTCGTAAACTTGGGCCTGGGTTGGTGTTCTGAAACTCGAGAGGCAACTGGTTCTGCGCATGTGTCCTGTGTGCCTGCCAAATGAAGTCAACCTGGACGAAGTCCAAGGCCGCGACCTGATGGCCGAAGATGTTGTACTATTGCTTTTCCTGTCGCACATTGATACAATGTCTGTGAAAATTGGTTTACATTTGTCATAAGACGGGTGGGAAATAAAGCGAATGTATTAATTTGAAGGGGTGGGAACGTAAAGACAATAGGCTTTACAATTTAGGCCAAATTGATATGGTGCGAGAATCCACCCCCTGTCCAATCAGAAGTAGTGGTCCCATATTTTAGCAACATTAAGGGGAGGTACATGGGCGTAGAAGGGTATAATAGAATATAGCATTAGTTAATTAGTCAGAGCAAGATTCCATGAGAGCATTGCGTTCATGAAGAACAGGCGTCCATGCTGCCAGAGCGCTCTTAGCTCCAGACCGCCAAGCTGACCGATTGCAGACCGAGTCCCTGTCCAGAAGAGGTCCCGAGGAGGGGCGGCAGAGTCCATTAGAAGGAAGGCACGGGAGAATCGAGGAGAAGCCGAGTATCAGAGAGAGGAACAGACGCAGGCGTTGTTGTAGAGAGGTCACCGGTCCTGTCCTGATCCTGGAGGGGTCTTTGCTCTTCATCCTTCCTGGGTCCTATTATTCCAACTCCTTGGCTAAGGGGTTTGGTTCTCGCACTTAGGTAAATATAATGCAACCTTTAGTTGCGCTGCTATCTCTATCCTCTCCTTTTCTTTAAACACCGTCATTGATTAGCAATAATCATTTCTATGATTAATCTTGGGTATTTGCGATTAAGTACCATGTGGCTCTGTATTTTACTCTGCTAAATCTTTAGATAAACATTTTTAAAACTTCCTGACTCAGTGGTTATTTCAGGATTATGTACTATAATTGAATGTCACTCATTTTAAATTTCCCAATTAGCAAAGGATTCATTGGTAAGTCATTACTCTTCAATCAGAAGGTAATTGGTAGCAGGGATTTTGATAGAGAGTAACAACTGATAAAACCCAGCGTAAGTATTAGCGTAGTATGAATGTATGGGCCCAAGTGAGTATCTGGTGTATGAATGCTGTTTGCTAATATCGCGCTGGATCAGAGTCACTATACCTCATGATTCAAAAGACGTATTTGCAGTGGCGGCTGGTGACATTTGAAAGTGGTGAGGCGTAAAACAATTGTCGTACTTCACTGCGGCGAGCAAGCGCAGCGAGCGAGCCTGAACCACCTACAGGGGGTTCGGGGGGGGGGGTTCTCCCCCCGAGAATATTTTGAAAAAAGAGTGGGCAAATGGTGCATTTTCAAGCAAACCAGAAGGTGTGAAGAACAGCCCTGGAATGCTTTCTGCCCAGAACTCAGGATCCTTCCCACCTGGCAGTGCCCAAGGAAAAAATGAAAACCCGCCTCTGCAAGGAGGCTTTTCTAGCCCTATACAAAACTCACAGGATGCCTCCCATCCCATCCAAGGAAAAAGTCCCTGAAAAGTGCCGCAGAGGAGCTCTGTGAACTGAGTAAAAAACAAGTGACCTGAGCGTGTCAGATTTTGCTCATCCTGTGCGTAAGTAGGGGTTTTGGTTACACATGAAATACACCTAAACTCAATATCCAAAACAGCATGACAAAGTGGCCACCAGCCAAAAGTCAGCGCACAACAATTCAATTAAATACATAAATAAATGAAGTGAGAGAGATCCCGCGTAAGCGCAGCGACTGATGTAAGGATAAGAATAGCAACCTATTATACAGTACCAAACAAGAAAGCTGCATCATGAAATACTATTTCGGGCCGTTTCGTTTCCGGGTTGGAAATACCTGTAGGGGCTTTGTGAATGTGTTTTCACCACCCTTTGCTGGTGTCCTTGGCCTGTAACTCCCACAATCTGACCCTGTGAGATTTACTGGTTAAGGTTAAACAATACTGTCATCATTTTAAGTGGGAGTAAATGTATTTATAGTTGCAAAATCACATTTTATAAATTATCACTGTAATATTGCTCACAAAAAAAAACGTGTTTGTATCCGTGAATCGTGACCAATATATTTTTGTGAGGTAACTTATGGCTCCTCAGCCAGACTACAATCAGTTACATACAGGGATACGGTAAACTGACCAATCCGCATTACCAACCAACCAACATGCCCTTATTCGGAATACCGTTAACTGTGCTAATCAATAACTGGGTCAATAGGTTCCTTATCAGATGGCAGCCAGATGGTGCTGTTGTAATCACTCCGCATTGGCCGGGCCTGTTAATCCGTGCTCTCCGCCCGTGCTCTCCGCCTGGTCGGGGACTACGCACCTGTTCCCAGATGCCCGGGTCATCCGCCCGGGAAACAGGAGGGCCAGATGGCTACTTAGATAACCGAACAAGGGAGCTTTAGGGTGACGAGCTCTGCGGCACAAGAACTCCGAGTCACAGATACTTAAGAAATGGTGGCCCGGGGCTTGAATATTTCATTGACAAATATTGTGCTTTCTTCTTGAATTTTACTAATTACATGCATTGCTAGCGGTCGCGGGGGGGCGGGGCTTGAGAAGTGGGTAATCTTTATATAAAATTTTAAAAAACGTACCTTGTTCCAGTTCCACGACCAGTTCATCAAGCGCCGCCGCCTCAGCTCCTACTGCCTGGCGCGTTTTAGGCAGCCTTCCTCCTCCTGCTCCCCTAAGCCAATCACAACGCTGCAATGGCAGCGTTGTGATTGGTGAGGCGCAGCGGAGAGCGCCCTAGCCGGGCCATTTTCTCTATGTAGGCTGCATGCAGCAGCCTACATAGAGAAAAAGGGAGAGTGCGCATGATTGAGTTGGTCGGCCCTGGGGCCGACCAAACAGTCAGTACCCACAACAGTGGGCAAAGCCACTCCCCCCCCCTGCCCTCGAGCAGGACCGCCCACCCGCCCGCCCCCACCAGGCACTCCAGGAATTTCTGCTTTCTCGCAGTGCGAGAAGCAGAAACATAAAATGGTAGTTTTACCATTTTATGTTTCTGCCTTCTCGCACTGCGAGAAAGCAGTGGGGCGACGCCCCCACGCCCCTATGGGGGAGCCGCCACTGCGTATTTGAAGAAAAACAACTTGCACATATACGAGGCCAACACTAGATGGCAGAAGTATACAGAGCATGTGTATCTACAGCAACACGCTACAAACGTCACATTTTAGTGGAACTTCCCAAATATCAGTAATGTCACATACATGTTTAAGTAGCTTCCCCCAACATAAGCAAGCAGTGAGTGATCCAGGCAACACCAATGGTTTGTCATAAAATACTTTATAAAATCAATAAAAACTAACATTCAAGCGCCTTTGACGCCAAATACATGTAGAACCGCATTCTGATCAGTAGCTTAAATAATTTAAATATTCATGGGTGTAGAGGTAGTGGGATAAGGCTGCGGTTTTTCTATCTCGGTATCCAGTGTCTAAAGAACCACCTATAGTTACTATTCAGTAGGCCAGGCTTGCATTAGGTGTCCTGGTGCCACTGCTCAACGATTGTCAGCCGCTCTTCATGACGTGGCAAGGTTCACCTGGCATTAGTGGGCGGAGTTTTGTCATTTCTGCCTCAAAATGTCAGTCCACCAGAGCAAGGGGGTATCTTCTGATATGCAGCGAGAAATGCCAGCCCCTGTTCCCCTAATCCTCATCAGGGGCATGCTGTGGTCATACGTGATCTTCTCATCAGGCACACCTTCATGATATACATGACGGAGTGGAGGCAACAAGGGATTCTGCACTTGTCACTGTAAAAAGTGGGACAAATTAAGGCCTGAGCACTTTGAAGAGGCAAAGACACAGAATGTAATCCGGTTCAAAGGTCCATATCTCAAAACCCTACATAGTAGCTACTGCCACCACCAACTCACTATGCTATGGTAAGCGACCAACACTGCACCTCCCAGGTGCTCCATGGGATGAATACATAATATGTAATGCTTCCCAGGGGCCCCAAGGGCTATGTGTGCACCCCCTAAACGAGAGGAGAGGAAACAGAATGGTGGGCAAGGCTAGAGGGGCATGGGTTGCCGTGGCTGGAGTCTTGGGGCCCCATGCAAACGACCATGGTATTGGGTATTTACGCTTCACCTGCACTTAGAGATGGCCAACACGGCTGAGACCTTTGTAAAGTTTAGGCCTGGGTGGAAGCTAGATATATGCGATTCTGTCACCGCTGTCTGCTCGCGAAACCACTACAAAATAAGTGCTGATGGCGACGGGTGCAGAGGAATCGGAGAGATTTGAACGGAAAGGGTTGAGGGGCGATCCAGAAGCGACTCTCTAAGAGGAACATTCACCATTTTAGTTAGGACTTCTTTCAAATCTAATCTCCTTTGAAACTGGGAAGTGTGGGCAAGAGAACAGGCTCTTTTTTCTTCTTTTGTGGTAAATTGCCTAGAATCACACAAGGTATTCATGTGGGTACACTAGTGCTGGCACCCAGGTCGTCTGGTTCCCGGTGGCCAACTTCGACACTAGACTGCATCTCCACAGTACTGCCTACTGTCTGAAAGGAGATTTTTAATGTCCAGCACTGGCTCGTTTATGACTGCACATGCTTGAATTATTCCCGTTGACAGACTGGGAATACTCGGCCCAACAACAGAGAGAGTTTAAAGCATGTGAATCTATGAAAGATACCGAAGCTGGAGAACTGAAGTTACAGGTAAGTAACCTTAAACTAAAGGGTTCCATGAGCCACCTTAGAAAACCATGTCTGAAACATAGGGGCAAGACAAAAGGCCAACCTCATGCCCTGATACCACCCCATCACCTGCAGAGCTTCAGTTCTATTTTAGGTAGAGAACATCTTACGGTTCCCTCCCTGGAGTTTGGAAGTCTAAAGATTTCCAAGCAGAACAATTCGCGGGTAAATGACTTACACACCAAAAGGTGCATCACCGTTAGGAAATCTGCCTATTGTCCAGTTCTAGGAGCAATAAGAACAAGCAGAGTCCAAATGTAAGCAGAGGGACTTACCGAGACGCCAGACCAAAATAAAACCAATTACAGAAAACACCTCGGGGTCCAAAGCTGCATTTTAAACCCCACGCAGCCATCCATCAAACTCACTGACTGTTCTGTTTGAGTGAACCTCCTTAGAAGAGTGCGGTTCACGATGTATTATCCTTCTGCTGGAGTGACACGTCCTAGGAGAGTAGGGTCCATCATGTAGGCTCCAGCCCGACTGCTCGAGTGACATCACTTAGGAAGAATAAGCTCCATAACAGATCTCACCCCTTCCAGCCCTTTAACTCGAGTGACATCTCCTATGAGAACAGGGTCCATATAACAGATCACCCCTTCCAGCCCTTCAACTCGAGTGACATCTCCTAAGGAAACAGGGTTTATAACGGATCACCCCTTCCAGCCCTTCAACTCGAGAGACATCCCTTAAGAAGAGTAAGATCCATCATAGATCACCCCTTCCAGCCCCTATGTTCGAGTGATCTCTCGTGAAGAGTGAGCGACATAATGGATCACCCCTTCTAGCCCTTGTGTTCGACTGACATCCCTCTAGAAGAGTGAGCTCCATAATAGATCACCCCTTCTAGCCCTTGTGTTCGAGAGACATCCCTCTAGAAGAGTGAGCTCCATAATAGATCACCCCTTCTAGCCCTTGTGTTCGAGTGACATCCCCTAGGAGTGTAAGGTCCATAATGGTTCACGGCTTCCAGTTCTTCTGCTTGAGTGACCTCCCCTAGGAGAGTATGGTCCTTAATGAATGACCCCTTCAGCCCTTTGGAGTGACATCCCCTAGGAGGGTAGGGCCATTAATCGATCAGCCCTTTTGAGTGACATTCCCTAGGAGAGTACAGTCCTTAATTAATTACCCCTTGAGCCCTTTCGAGTGACATCCCCTAAGAGCACAGGGTCCATAATGGGTCATGCAATCCAGTTCTTCTGCTCGAGTGACATTCATTAGGTGAGTACTGTCCTTAATGAATCACCCCTTCAGCCCATTCGAGTGACATCCCCTAAAAGCGTATGGTCCAGATCAGTCACCCCTTCAGCCCCCTGGAGTGAAATCCATTAAGAGAGCACAGTCCTTAATGAATCACCCCTTCAGCCCTTTGGAGTGACATCCCCTAAAAGCGTAGGGTCCATATTGATCACGCCTTCCAGTTCTTTTGCTTGAGTGATGTCACCTAGGTGAGTACGGTCTATAATGGATCACCTGTTCCAGCACTTCTGCTTGAGTGGCATCCCTAGGTGAGTACAGTGCGGATCACCTGTTCAGCAGTTCTGCTTGAGTGGCATCCCTAGGTGAGTACAGTGCGGATCACCTGTTCAGCACTTCTGCTTGAGTGGCATCCCTAGGTGAGTACAGTGCGGATCACCTGTTCCAGCACTTCTGCTTGAGTGGCATCCCTAGGTGAGTACAGTGCGGATCACCTGTTCAGCACTTCTGCTTGAGTGGCATCCCTAGGTGAGTACAGTGCGGATCACCTGTTCAGCACTTCTGCTAAGAGAATTTGGTCCACAACAGATCACGCCTGCCACCCTTTCTACTCGGGTGACATCACCTAGCAGAGTACGGTCCATGATAGCTGACCACCCCATCTCTGATGATGGTCCCCACGAGAGTACTCTCTATAACCGACCACCCATTCCAGCCCAGTGATGTTCCCCGAGAGGCTACTACCCATAACAGTTTATCATGTCTTGTACGTGTGACGGCCCTCAATAAAGTACAGTCCAAACCAGACTGCTCCTTCAGGGTGGAAAGACTTCTCGTAGGAGAGCTCCTCTTCTGGCCCCAAGGGATATCAGCCTACAGAGTACTGGTCATGATCATGGCTTACCACCCATTCCGTACAAAGTGATATCTCAAAGGTTTGGTTGATAACTGATCGCAGTTTCCGGCCTTGAAAGACACTCTATTGTTAAGTTCTGCCTACCACCGATCACCTTTTCTGTACTAGGGTGGTGTTCCTCGTACAGTCTACAATTGAGCTCCACCTCAGTCCCCAAAACCTGTCCCATTTGTCCACCACACCTCCCAAAGTACAAACGATTCTTTGAAATGACAGAATCATTTTAGGAATGAGCTTCTAGCGCATGTCAAATGTTTTGGACACCATAAGGAAATACATTTGTGGCAGTAACGAGCTGAGGCAGACCTCCTCACGCAGGACATTACACATGAGTTTTCACAGAAACGAGTGTTTACCTCATCTGCAGACCACCCATGCTTTTGGGAAAGTTTGGGACCCACCCTCTGACGGAGAAGGAGCTGCAGTGAGAACCACTGGGGGCAAAGAGGAGGGCAAGACTCACGAGAGTCTTCTTGCCATGCCTTCTGTCTGGTATAGACTTCTCACCAGGGCACCACTTGGCAAGGCTCAGATTAAGAAGGGAGTGGCAGACTCCAGATGAGGGAACAGTGTCTTTGGCATGTCCCACTGAGCTCAGCTTGGTGCAAGGCAGGTTGGCCAGGAGGGTCACTGAGGCTGGAAATCTTGAGCTTAGATCAGATGAAGGAAGAGGGTCACCATGGTAGTCACCCTCTCAAATTAAGCTGTGGTCAGACAAGAAGCAGGGATCACCTTGGCAGAGCTCAATGCTCAGGTTCAAAAGAGGGGTGGCGAGATGGGACATCCACATGGGAGCCGGTAAAGATCCAGTCAGACAGAGGTGGGTGGTCACCATGGTAGCACCCCCAACCGGTCAGAGGCAGGGTCACTAGAGCATGGTCCTGAAACCGATCTTACATTGGAGGGATGCCGGTAGCACAGTCAACTTCCTCTCAGATGACACGCTGGTGGTGGACAAGTGCCTTTGGCACAACTTCCTGAGCTCAAGTGACATGGAGTCTCTGTGGCTTGGCCCTCTTAGCTTAGGTGAGACGGAGGCTGCTGTGGCAGACCCACACTGAGTTCAGTTTAGATGGAGAAGCACAGGTCCAAGTCTAGTTTCCATGACGGCGAGGAGCCGCTGCACCAGTCCTCACAGGTTCTTCTCAGCAGTAAGATATTTCAGGGCGGCGGAGCCGTACCGGCGGGACATGTCCTGGTGGAACTCCTCCTTCAACGTCTTGAGGCAGTGCCGGTAGGTGGGGCTCGAGCGGAACTTGGAGATGTCGAAGCTGGGGGCATGTGGCATGTGGATCATGAAGGCGTCTGGCAGAACCACAAGCTCGTATTCCTGTGGGCGGAACAAAAACATCATTAGGATACCCACTGCAAACAACCTATGAGAGAGGTGTAGCCAACCAAAAACACTACACGCATTGCAAGAGAAGCCTCGTCTGGAGTACTGGGTCCAGTATAGGAGGCACAACCTCACAACCTCATTAGTATCGACCATCACTATACAAAAAGTTACGTTTCACTCTCCTTCAACATATCAACATTCTAAATTTGATCCAGTTTTCAAAATGTGATAATTCATTTCAAACAAGTTATTCTTTTATAATGCCTCCAATCTTTGAGTCACAAATACTGCAATATTTTCGGAAACAACAAATTCCCTCTATCAGGTAAAGAGTTAATGAAAATCTCAAACATTAGCCCAACATAAATACCTTTTTAAAAAAAATGAAAATAACCCGGTCACCTCATTTGTTCTCGGCATTATGCCATGACCCTAATCTTAGCACTTTCTGGTGTGTGATATTAAGCTCGTATCTAGGTTGCTGTTCTATATTTTTTCCTTCAGTTGTTCTGGCATCAGGGTACCAAAGTTTTGTGGATGCTGGAGTTTGCTATTTTAACTCAGCCCTAGAATATTTTGGGAAAAGTGTAACGTTCCTGAAAAGAGCACAAGAGGTTTATTTACTATTCTACCTCCAGTCTTGGAAAATGTTGAGGAAAGTTAAACCACTTCCAGTGTAGTAAGAACAGGGCTGCCCAAAGTGCTCAATCATACTGGCTGTGAGACTCAAAAGCCATTCCACTTAGTTAAGTCGTGACCATTGGCCCCGTAAACTGCAGTACTAAGGCTGATAAATGACCCATAGCAGTGAATGGAAAATGCTACTTACCCAGTATGCATCTGTTCTTGGCATGAAGAGCTGTAGATTCACATGCTTTCCATAGCCTGCCATCTAGTGTTGGGTCCGGATGTTTGCACTTTGTTTTTGTTCGAAGAAGTCTTTTCCAGTCACGAGGTAGGTGACTCCTCCTTTCGCTGATAGTGCGCATGGGCATCGACTCCATTGTTAGATTGTTTTCCCGCAGAGGGTGATAATGGAGTTAGTGAGATTAGTAAAAAGAGATGTCATGTATATATGTATCTAAGTAAGATGTCACTGCAACAGGTATAGGTACCTGGGGAGGAGGGTGGGCGCATATGACTCTACAGCTCTACATGCCAGGAACAGATGCATACTGGGTAAGTAGCCTTTTCCGTTCGAGGCATGTGAGCTATAGATCACATGCTTTGCATAGACTATACAGCAGTGATCTCCCAAAGCGGTGGCTAACCTGTAGCTGTTGCAGTCGTTTGAAATAGTGTACGTAAAACTGCTTGGCCCACACTAGCTTGCGGTCTTGCTAACACATCTACACAATAGTGTTTTGTGAATGTGTGTGGTGTAGACCATGTTGCAGCTTTGCAAATGTCATCTATGGGTATATTCCCTAAAAATGCCATGGAAGCCCCTAGTTTGCGTGTGGAGTGCGCTCTAGGGGGAATTGTTAATGTTCGTTATGCTTTTGCATAGCATGTTTGAATGCACTTGACTATCCACCGTGCAATACCTGATTTTGATATTGGATTGCCTTTATGTGGTGGAGCAAAAGCCACAAATAGTTGTTTGGTTTTACGAAAAGGTTTTATCCTTTCAATGTAGTAGAGTAATGCTCTTTTCACATCTAAGGTGTGCAGAGCACGTTCTGCCACAGAATCTGGTTGAGGGAAAAACACAGGCAACTCAACAGATTGGTTGATATGAAAGGCAGAAATGACCTTTGGTAGAAATTAGGGTTGGTCCGGAGAACCACTTTGTTTTGGTGTATTTGTAAGAATGGTTCTTCTATGGTTAGTGCCTGAAGCTCACCCACTCTTCAGTGATGTGATAGCTATGAGGAAAGCTACCTTCCAAGTGAGAAATTGCAGCTCACATCTGTGCAATGGCTCAAAAGATGGACCCATGAGTCTGGTGAGGACAATGTTGAGATTCCACACTGGAGCAGGTGGAAGTCTTGGAGGAATGATTCTCTGAAGTCCCTCCATAAATGCTTTAATGACAGGCACTCTGAAGAGAGACAAATGTTGTCTATTCTGAAGGTATGCAGCTATTGCAGCGAGATGTAAGCGTATGGATGTGTACGCTAAGTTTGAACGCTGTAGATGCAATAAATAGCATATAATGTTTTGAACTGAGGCATCAAGCGGGTTGATTTGATTGTTATTACAGTATATGACAAACCGCTTCCAATTTGCTGCATAGCAAGCTCTTGTGGTAGGACGTCTAGCCTCTTTAATAATGTTAATACAGTCTGGCGGGAGATTGAGGTAGCCAAACTCTAAGACTTCAAGTGCCAGATCGCAAGGTTGAGATGACTGGGATCTGGATGTCTTATCTCTCCACGGCTCTGCGTGAGGAGATTGGGTGTAAGATGTAGCTATTGGTGAGGGCTCCAACAGGCTGGTGAACCACGGTTGACGGACCCATGTGGGAGCAACTAGAATTAGCGTCATGGACGCCTGACTGAGCTTCCGAACCACTAGTGGAATGAGTGGGAGAGGCAGAAAAGCGTAGGCAAATATTCCTGACCAATTCATCCATAGCGCATCGCCTCTGGACAATGGGTGTGGATACCTGGAGGCAAAGCTTGGGCATTTTGCGTTTTGGTGTGTGACGAAAAGATGTACGTCTGAGAAGCCCCACATCTGAAAGAACAGGAGGAGAACTTGAGGGTGGAGTTCCCACTCGTGAATCTGTTGTCTGTCTGCTAAGCAGATCCGCTATTTGATTGTTTACTCCTGGAAGGTGTTCTGCAAGGAGATATATTTTGTGACGTATGGCCCACCTCCAGATGGTCTATGCTAATTGAGACAGTTGGAGAGAGTGTGCCCACCCCTGTTTTTGTATGTAGTACATTGCTGTCATGTTGTCTGTACGAATCAGGACAGCTTTGCCTACTAGATGAAGTTGAATGCTTTGAGCGCTAGAAAAATCGCTAGCAGCTCTAGATGATTTATGTGAAGCTGTTTTTGATGCAAGCTCCACATGCCCTGAATTGTGTGTGTTTGGAGATGAGCTCCCCAACCAGTCAGAGATGCGTCTCCTGTTAGCGCTATCTGTGGAACCGGGTCAATGAAGGGCCGCCCTTTTGACAGGTTTTGTGTATTCCACCACTGCAGAGAGCGATGGGTGCGGCCGTCTACCAACACTAGTTCTGATAACAGTTCCTGAGCCTGGTTCCACTGACGTGCTAAGCATTCCTGCAGGGGACGCATTTGAAGTCTTGCGTAAGGGACTATTAGGATGCAAGTCGCCATCATCCCTAGTAACTGCATGAACACTCGAGCTGGCAATGAGTGTTGAGGCTGAAACAGAGAGTAGAGTCTGCATATTGCGGACTCTGATTGGATTGGGGTAGGCAAGAGCCTTTTGTGTATCTATAATGGCTCCCAAATACATTTGTGTGTTGGATGGTTGGAGATGGGACTTGGCCAGATTTACTGTGAATCTAAGATCGTGGAGCGACTGCACTGTTTTGGGAGTGTGACGTAGACAGCTTTGTTGTGAGCTGGCTTTATGAGCCAGTCGTCTAAGCATGGGAAGACGTGAATGTGTTGCCTTCGTAGATGAGCTGCGACTACTGCCAGGCATTTGGTGAAAACCCTGGATGCGGAAGTTACTCCAAATGGAAGCACCTTAAATTGATAATGCTGGCCTGCTACCACGAACCTGAGGTATTTGCGGTGAGCAGGGTGTATTGGGATATGGATATAGGCGTCCTTCAAGTCCAGAGTGGACAGAAAATCGCCTTGCTGAAGGAGCGGGAGCACTTGTTGGAGTGTTACCATATGAAAGTGGTCCGACTGAATATATAGATTTAGTTCTCTGAGATCTAATATAGGCCTGAGAAAGCCGTCCTTTTTGGGAATTATGAAGTACAGGGCGTATACACCGGCCCCATGATATTGGAACAGGACTGGTTCTATAGCTCCTTTCTCCAACAGGAAGAGAACTTCTTGCTTGAGAAGGGTGAGATGTTCTTGTGACATTGCGTGTGATCTTGGAGGAATGTTTGGGGGAGTGTCTGTACGTTCCAGGCAGTAACCATATTGGATAATTTGTAGAACCCATTTGTCTGAGGTTATTGTATTCCAGACAGGTAGAAATTGGGATAGGTGCCCCCCCAACAGGAGTGGAATGATCGGGGGTAGCGGAAGGAAGTCACTGCTTGTTGTTTGCGGGGGAAGTGCATGTTGAGTTGCCTCTGTCTCTTCCTTTACTGTTGTTTCCTCTAAACCCACCCCTAAAATAGCATCTTAATGAGGGCGATCGGTTGTTGCCCTTGTAAGAGGAAGAGGGATTCTCTGTGGATATATTCTTGGAGCCACCCCTGTAAAAGGAGCGACGAAAGGATCCCCTATTTGAAGGTAACTGCAAAGCCCCCATGGACTTGGCGACCTCAGTGTTTTTTTTCATTTTTTCCAGCGATGTGTCAACTGCTGGTCCAAAGAGGTGTTCCTTGTCAAATGGTTGGTTGAGGATAGAGGCTTGCACTTCAGGTTTGAATCCTGAAATTCTCAACCAAGCATGTCTGCGTAGAAGTACGCTGGTGTTTACTGCGCGGGTTGCTGTGTCTGCTGCGTCTAGGGCGCATCTGATGGAGGTATTTGTGATTAATTTACCCTCTTGAATAAGGTCATTATTTTTGATTTATGGTCAAGGGTAAAAATTGCATGAGCTTTTCTAACTCATCATAATGAGCCCTATCATATCGAGCTAGCAAAGCTTGAGCATTAGCAATGCGCCAATGACTGGCTGCTTGCGACGCTACCCTTTTGCCCGAGGCATCAATTAATTTCGACTCCTTATCAGGAGGAGGGGTTTCACCTGTGGTCTGAGAGTTAGCTCTCTTGCGAGCGTTGAAAACCACAACAGAGTCTAAAGGCAGCTGACCCTTAATGTAGACAGGGTCAGTAGGTGCAGGTTTATAGTTTTTGCCCACCCTGGGTGAAATGATTCTTGCCCTCACAGGATCTTTAAAGATCTCATCTGTATGCTTAAGCATCCCTTTAAGCATTGGCAGTGTTTGAGTAGCTCTCTGAGAGGAACTTAGGGTTTCGAATAAGAAATCCTCTTCTAGAGCCTCCTTATGCAGCTCCACCCCATGATCATGAGCAGCCCTGCTAAGCAGCTCAATGTATCCTATGTTGTCGTCGGGTGGTGAGGGTCTGGACTGATATAAATCAGGGTCATAATCCGCGTTTGGGTCAGTGTCATAATATTCCCATAGGTCAGTATCCTGTGGCCTATCCTCATCCCCATCCCCTTCATCCTGTGGGTCAGGTGATAGTGGTGGTGGTGAATTTGTGGGTGTGATGAGTAAGTTTGGATCAGTGGGCGAAGGAGGAGGAATGTAAGGTGGAGAAGGGTTAGTACCCACATTTTTCTTTTTCAGAGGAATGTGGTAATCCTCCTGCATTTACCTTATGTGCACGCAGTTATGACGTTGTTTTGTTAAATACAGCTTTCACTGCATTTTGATGATTTCACTTTTAAGTGATTGTGTGCATCGGGTTGAAAGGGGGTGGGGGCACGTAGACACGTGATCTTTAATAATAACGTGTTCACAGGTGGGGTGGAAACGTTAGTTTAAATTCAGTTGGTTGCACAATTCAGATGAAGGAGACGCGGAAGCTTACATTAGGAGGTCTCGTTCATGAAAATAACATATGAGGTACGCTTGGGGCAGCATCAATATGGTTTATTTAAGAGCTAGTGAGCCTGGTGCAACTTGAGGGGTGATAGTTAATGATTGGGGGATTGGATAAGCACGGCATAGTCTAGATTACTGCTTTTTAATTTGAAATGTTCCGTGAAAACTTTTCTCTCGAAAAAATGTTCACTTAGTTAACACCAATTAAACGCACAGTATTCTGTTCTTTAAAAAAATTGATGCACATGGAGGAGGGGGAATACGAGTAATGTTTTAGTCGGAGATTATGATCATGTTTTCTTATTGTTTATTATCACTAGATGTAAGGGAAGGAAACTTGTTAGATAACGCTTCACAATGTCGTTTGGCAAAAGAGTGTGACTGACATATATTTTTGGTAAATTGCAGATACCCCTGACGAAGGTCATCATTTGACCGAAATGCATTGGGTGATATGTTATTGGGATATATTCGGAGGATTCAGGGTTCGTTTATTGCCTACGAATAGGCCCGGATGGGCAATTCTGGAGTCATTAAAATGCATAAGATTTATTGAATCCTGCACCTTTGACGTGATGGATTAAAATTGGAGAAAACTTTTTTGAATAAAATGGATTACAAATGAAATACGATGGTTGATGGTTTATTAATTGGCAGACCAGTGTGTATAAAGCTGTGCAACTCGTAGTGACCCGCAAACTGCGAGCCACCATTGACTGAAATCCTCCTGCAGGCCCATTTTCCTTTTTTAAGGCAATTTGGCATGTATATGTCCAGTGTCTGGATTTATTACCAGTTCTTTCTGTTTCGGATCCGAAGGTGGAACCTCGGACCGAGGTTCTTCTGGCAAAGTCTTTTTGTCTTTGGTTGCCGTTTTCGGCGTCGAAGGTTTCGGCTCCTAACCCTTCGGTTCCGAAGATTTACTCTTCATTAACGGTGGAATGGTTACCACGACATGCTTCGGTTTCGACGCTGAAGGTTTCGGCTCGGTACCGGAATGGGGTTGACTCAAGCCCGAGCCGGAAGGCTTTTCCTTGTGCTTCGGCGCCAGGCCCGAGGGCGGGGCGCCCAAAACATTTTCTCGGTGCCGACCTTGGCCCGAAGGCAGAGGAAGGACTGGAACCTGGGGCAAGGGGGTTTCTGTACTCACGGTACGCTGACCCGGTGTAACTTGCTCCTCTTCTTCCATGTCGGAGTTGGCCTCGGACACGGAGATATGTTCTTCTTCTTCGGCTCCTTGAGCATGTAGTTCTTCTCTGTCGGAATCTTCGCCGAAGAGTTCCGGTGCGGAGCCGCCTTGATGTTGCATTTCGTGACGTCGAGCCAGACTGTCACGGAGCGTCTTCTTCGATCGGCACGTGTCACAGTCTTTTTCGTCGTGTTCCGGGGATAGGCAGAGGTTGCACACTTCGTGCAAGTCAATGCGCGGGAACTTAGCGTGACACCTGGGACAGAGCTTGAATGGAGTCCGTTCCATCGACTGCTAGCGAGCCCGGTACGGGTAGGCCCGATGGCCCTCCACGTGTTTTCCAATCGAAGGTCTTTGAGTCGAAAAGATACGCGGAGAATGGGAAACGCGATCAAGAAACAATACAGTCGAGGGTAGTGGATTGCGCATCGAAGGGAACCCGAGAAACAGTGCCGAACCAGAGCGCAGCAATTCACATCCGAACCCGATGGCAGAAAAAAACAATCTAACAATGGAGTCGATGCCCATGCGCACTATCACCGAAAGGAGTCACCACCTACCTTGTGACTGGAAAAGACTTCTTCGAAGAAAAACAAAGTGCAAACATCCGGACCCAACACTAGATGACAGGCTATGCAAAGCATGTGATCTACAGCTCACATGCCTCGAACATCACTTTTCACTAGCACCTGTCCAGCGAGACAGGTCATGGTGGATGAGTTCCAACAAATGACTTCCCAGCAAAACTGTATCCCTCCCGCGACACCTGTGAGAAAGTGCCCTCTTTCTGCATGGTTGCCCCCACTTTTTGCTGAATTGCTGATGTACTTTGACTGAGTGTGCCCTGGGCTCCTGCTAATCAGGTACCTAGGGCCTATGTTCTTTCAATAAATCTGCATTGAAGCCTAAACCCAATTGGCATCTCTGGCCACAGGTCAGCCCCTGGTAAATGGTACCACAGGTACCCAGGGCACTGTGACCAGAGAAGGCCCCTAAGGGCTGCAGCACTTATTGTGCCACCCTTAGAGGCCCTGTACCACTACACTCACACACTGCCTTTGCAGGCTGCGTGTTTTGGTGCAGAACAAAGTGAAGAGTCGACATGGCACACATCCCTGTGTGCCATGCTTACAACCCACTGCCCTGCCATAGATCAGTCACCCCTCTAGCTGGGTGCACTCTACCAGTGGTGAGGGTACAGGTGCATGAGCCCTGTACCCCTACAGTGTCTAAGTCCATTCTTAGACATTGTAAGTGCAGTGCTGCCATTAAGAGTATATGGAGCATGGAGCATGGAGTGCATGAGGTAGGCAGGGAAATACTCACAGCCCTGACGAAGGCCCCAGACTCAGATGGTCTCCTAGCGACGGCCGAAGCATGTTGGCAAAAATCAGGTGCAATTGAGAAACTAATGCTCAATTAAAACCCTGTATCTGTTTTTACTCATGTCCACGGTAGCCTACAAATAAAAGGAATTCTTTTTGGGTATACCATGAGGCATTTTTAGTATCTTTTACCTTCCTGGATCCCCGCTTTATCCAGAGAAATACTTTATATAAGATCTCCAATGTTTGGCTGAGTCCGCCCTGGTGGTACCATCCTACCAGGGTGTGGATAGGCGGCGATGATGAAGCATGCCACTATTCAGTGAGTGAGGCGTCAATTCCAAAATCTTTGGATGTCTGAGTAGGCATTTCAAGTGTTTTTTCTCTCTTTCTCTTGTCCCTCTTCGCCTAGTTGCTCTTTTCTGTATGGAATATTGTTTGGGAGAACGCACCTACGTTTTCTTCTCTCGCTCTCCCTTTGTGACAATGAGGCATTGCGTTCCCTATGTGAAGGCACTCAATAAACGAAGGGAGAAAGCAAGAGAAAGTCATATTGGTCCTTCAGCATGGATTTGTATTCGTTCCCCACCTCTACCTTTGGTGTGCCTCTCACCTGCGCATCCAGCTCCATGATGTGCGACACTTTGTTCCAGCCAAATCCCACGAAACGCTGGTCGTACTTGGGACAGTCGCGCCCCACTACAACGTAAGGCTCAAAGTCGGCAGCCCACTCCACACTGTACGGTTCTGTCATGGTGCGCCACTTGTCATAGTCGGTAGGGGCGTGGCCCTTCGTCCAAACATGGTATCTTCAGAGAAGGAAGAAGAGAGCGTCAGCATCAGCCTGCTCAGAACCACTGCCTCTTTTACATATGAGGTTTTATTATGGTGCATTATACCCATGTACCTCCCACGAATGGGTAGTGTGCAAACGACTCTCTTCATGAACTTAACTGGTTCCACTCTCTCGTCAATTGTTTAAAAGAGCGCTGGGAGTAAACTAGCTTGTGTGGAAACCCAAATCCCACACTACCCTATCCCACCCCTTTCTACACTTTATTAGCCACGTTTCCTTCGCAGTGTCATTCTTGCAGTAATGAGGCATTGAGGTGTAACAAAGCTGTTCTCTGAAACTAATCTTCGAACCATAGCCCTATCGGTGGTTACTCAACTGTATCCAAGAGCGGATATTATTAATTTGTTATGTAGATCTCTCACTGACCGTCACAACTAAGAACAACATATGCTAAATCTGGTTAGTCACTGCTATGACGTAGCAACAGTGGGACACAAAAGCTATTTTCCACTCTTGCTACACCATGAAAGAATTCCAGTCTGCAGACGGGACTCTCAGAGCCTATCAGGGCAGCACCGCCTCTCTGCTCCGATGGAGAGCAGAGAGCACAACTCCAGGAGAGGAAAGTGAGAGAAGGCACGGAGGGTGGTGGGAATGAGAACAGGTATGTCTGTGGTTTTTAACTTTTGGGACAAGGAGGAAAGAAGCCATGTTAAGTATGGCTGCTGCATTAATCCTCTGTGAAGCAGATGAAAGCAAGGGTTGATGGTTTAGAGAGCCAGACATAACAAAATGTTAAATGGGTAAAAAGTGAGTAGCAGGAATGTTTTTCATCACTGAGTTCTGAATCACATCACAGACAACTCGTGGTTTGCTCTCATCTATTTGGCAACAGTCTGAACCCCTCAGTGAAAAACACCCCTGTTATTCACTGTTATCTGTATATAATTCTATATATGACAGGTACTTGTAAAGCACATGCGCAGTAGATGAGAATACAAAATGTAAGACTAGACAACAGAGACGTGTAAACATCAACAGGTAGGAGAGCATACGACAAATTCTGTACACTCCTACCTCGAAGTCCACTACATCAAGGTAGAACTAGACTGCTGCCACTACATCGTTAGGGTAAGCTTTAATGTATTTTCTACTACATCAGCTTCACTACACTAACAGCACGTCAACATTTAAATTAAAATTATTTCATTTATTTTACTCATTAAAGTAATAATGCCAAACTTAGCACTGCACCTTAAATATTAAATTATTATAAAATAATTCAGAATAATCCAATTCGTAATTAATTTGCATTAGAAAATAAAAATTCAATTAGTTATTACTAAAATAATATAATATGTACATTTAAACCTGCCCCTCAACTTTAATTAAATAAGGTAAAATCTGTTTAAATACATATTCGTACCCGGATCCTAATATCAACATTATTTCTTTTTACGCAAGAAGGCCTGAGGAGGGAACTCGCGGATAGAGAGCGCAGCAGGATCTAGCCTGCATGGCTTGGGGAACACGCTAACTGGCAAGGGTGAGAGCATGGGTAGGGGAAGCGGGGTGCGTGTAGCAGTATGAGCTTCGATGAGGAGCTTTCAGAAACACGCAGCAGGGCACCAGTTTGTTGGACAAAGGACTGAGCCTAGAAATAGAGTTTGCTCTTTTTTTCCTACTTGTGGGGCAGGATCGGAGCCATCACGACGATCGTAATGCCCACAACCGAACTGTTTGGGGGGTGCGTCTGGATCAGTGATTGCAAAATGTCTTATTTATGTTGTATGTGCTGAAGGGAAGAGGACATGGAATCTGTGGTAGATCTTGAAAAGGAAGGTTACATTTTGGGGGGAATGAGGGAAGAACGGGGGAGGGGTGCGAAGACCGATTAACATCCCTCCTCTTGGAGTTAGAGTCACTGATCCACGTACAGGAGTTCCAGGGTCAATCAATCAAGGATTTATAAAGCGCAGCAAATCACTTGTGAGAGTCTTAAGGCGCTGGAATTGCTAACTGCTTTTTTTTTTTTAATTAGGGGCAAGCAAGGAGAGGGCACAAAACGGGGGGAAAACAAGGAGAAAGCAATGAAAACGAAGGGAAAGCACGAAGGCACTCAAAAAACAGGAAAAAGCAAGGAGGAAGTAGTGAAAACAAAGGAAAAGCAAGGCGAAAGAGCTCAAAGAACAGGGAAAAGAGCAAGGAGAAAGGTGTGAAAATGAGGGATAAGCAAGGCTGTCGTGTAGATCCTATATATAACCTATACAGAATCTGCGCGTTCGGATAACATGAACTGTGGGCTTGGTGGCAGACTGACTCTGAACACCCCCACCGAAAATGTTAGCCTGTTTGCATTAGCTAGCTCACAGTGCCACTGGTGTCTCATCTTATCGGGGAGAGAACAGTTTCTGGCAACCTCAGAACATGACAACCCTGATCCCTCAGATCGTGGAAACAATATACTACTTTTCGCTCAGTCACTCGTGCTCACTTATTCGGTCTCAGAGAGTTACACAGAAGAAGCAGTCGGGCGTGTTACAATAAGTATTTATTGTACAGTTGTTCTTCTAGTGTAAAATAGATGTGCTGCAATAATTGTAAGACAGTAGCAGATATATATAATCAGCAGTATAGTGAATACAAATGAATAGTACAGTTCTACCATTTTGCAATTATCATAAATGCATACATGGATATAAAATGCATGATAAAAGAAAGCGCGTACTCCTACGATGCCTATCTAGATGTACCTAAGTGTACCTAGCATGTGAGTAGGTGTGAAGCCAAGAATCCCTTTAGGATGTGGTCGAACCCCATTACCTGGAGAGAGAGAGAGAGAGAGAGAGAGTGTGGGACCCCGTCCTGGTCTCGAGTTGGACACCCCACAAGGGATGTGTTAGACCACTGTCAGCTGGAGCGTCTGCATGCAGGAGCCTCAGCGTCTCTGGTCAGTGTGTCGGCCTGGAAGTCTCGGTTCCCTCTGCCTAACACTAGCAAGATGTGTGGTATTTATGCAGAAAGTATCTAGGGTTCCTTTCTCCCTTGTTTCTTGTGTTAGCCATTGTTGGATTTGAGGCTGACGTTTGCGATGAACCTTGTACGTAGATATTATGCAGGTGGTGTAGCCCCAGCCTGGTTTCCCAGAACCCTCATGAATATTCATTCATACTGTGTGATTCTATTGATGAAGTTATAGGACACTATTGTTCACGGAGAAACCCTCCTTCTGTGCCCAGGACTAGAACTAGGTAAAGGTTCAATCCAAAAAGGCTTGTTACTGTGTAGTGTAAGGGAGGGAATGTAGGTGAAGGTGTAAGATATTACCAGAGCCTATATTAGGGTACCTATATGAAACATAACAGGCGATGGCAGTGAAAAACAGGGGAAAGCAGTGAAAACAAGGGAGAAGTAAGGAGAAGGCACTAAAAAAGCGGGGAGAAAGCAGGAGAAAGCACAGAAAAACAGGGGGAAAAGCAAGTAGAGAACAGTGAAAATGAGGGAAAAGCAGGGAGAAGGCACTAGAAAATGCAAGGAGAAGACAGGAGCAAGAGCGATGCGGCAGCACGGTGAGAGCTGGGCCTGGGACCTGCTCAATGGGGTCACGCTGCGGCCTCCATTAAGTAGGTTCTGGGAGATGGGAGGGGCTAGGCGGAGGCGGGAAAGAGGCGGCAGGCAAGAGAAGCAATGAGGGGAAAAAGCAAGAGAATGCAGTGAGAATGCGGGAAAAGCAAGGAGAAGGCACTCAAAAAACGAGGGGGAAAAGCAAGAGAAAGCAGTAAAAACGAAGCAAAAGCAAGGAGAAGGCACACAAAAAGCGGGAAAACCGGAGCAAGAGCAATGCAGCAGCACGGGGAGAGGTGGACCTGAACTGTGGGGCTTTACCACCTCCTTCTTAGGCTAGGATGGGAAAATGTTAGCTAAATAAAGAAGTATTTGGAGTGAAGATTTGAAGCAGGCATCTCAGTAGAAAATCTACTTTCAACAGTAAATTAGATTTGAGCTTGAGGCTTGCCTCAGGAAAAGCTATTTTAGGAATTACAAGGGACATGCAAGTGTAAGAATAGATCCTGTCGCCAGACTTGTACTGGTAATGTAATAACCACTCCCCGGCTATCTAACGTGGAGGTGTGACAGTGTTTAAGATTTCTGGGGAGATAGGATATTGAGAACCTTGACGACTTTGAAAGAAATAGGAACTATAGAATACATTCCAATCAAAGGTAGTTTATTTACTTGGACTCCCAATCTACAGTGGTAATGGCTGTACAAAGCTGTGTACGTAATGTATACAAGAAGGATGTCCAAAATTGAACTGGTCGTGCGGAGTGGATGCAACACGTAATGGTTCATGAGCTACAGAAAAAATGACGCAAGAGGTGATGACACTTAAGACTCGAAAAACGACGGCGCGCATACTTACATGAGCTTTTTATTTAAAGTGCTTTTGTACACTAATTATCAAATGTGCCTGCATCTCTGAGAGGCTGCCTGCAACAGTCTATTTCATTTAGGTTTTGTATTCAAATCTGAAAACTAAAAAAGCTTTAACTCGTAACTTTTGCTGGGGCGCTCACAGGCCAAGTTCACTGTGAGATTAGAAATAATTTTTTTAAAATTCTTTCTGCACATAGTGCCAACACAGTTTTACCAGTTGTATAGTTAAAAAAAAACATAAAATGCTACATTTTGGGCTAAAACTACTGCAGAAGTTAAACTGTGCTCAGACCTTTTCAGTAGGCAATGCACACTGCTACTACTCCACTAACACCTACGCAGACATCCCCTTCAGCACTAAAAACATGCGTCACCACCTACGCACCCGCCTGCTAGGGCCATCTTTATAGGTGAATAAACTACACACCTGAGACCCAGATGCTCTTACCTGAATGTATAGAGTGTTCCCATGTCCAGCATGGACAACAGCTCTGCTTTAGATTTGGGGAATGTAAGGCGGTACCGTAGTGTCTCGAAGGCCGGAACGATCAGTGCCCTCTTCTTCACGGCCATGTCCTGCTGAAGGATGGACTTCCTGGTCACAGGAGGAAGGGAGATATGGAAAAACAGTCAGACAAAAAGAAGAGTTACTAATGCCACAGAGACCCTTTACACCAACATTCAGGAGCAGGTGGTGGTGGACTGGTAAATTTACAGCAGCCCAAACTTCTACAAGGCCAGCATGTCTAGACATCAACCACCACATGCCAGGCAGGCTTGGCATGTAACTGATTCAGTGGCTTTCAGGGGCGCAAAACGTGCTGAAACGCTCCAGATTGCCTTATGCCAGTATCTTCAGGGAGCAGACTGGTAACAGCAGCAGGGGTGATGTCTGCAAAGGATACACCAAGGGAGGTCGTAGTGCATAGAGGCACACCTCTGAGCACTGCCCCCTCGCACCCCATGCAGAGGTCACACTGCTGCAGGAAGCGGTGGACTCAATGGTTGCGGAAGGGTTATGGTATATTAGAAAACACCGACTAACCTTCCCGTTGGAGGCCTACTCTATATACCACAGATACCATGCGTTATCCACCTCTACTCTTCAAGTTCACTCTACAGAATTTAGGATTACGCAAAGAGACCGCTTCTCTCCTACTGGGAAGTCGCTGTGGAACATCTCTTTGGGTACGACTCTTCAGCCCAAGCCGCTTTCAGACAGGTATCACATCGGAAGTGTACTATGTACATTTCATAATTCTGGTCTGTCTTCTCTGCTCATCGTGTGATCAACGTACACATCTCCAACTTACACCCGATGCAGGTTCCCTCCCACAACCGGTTCCTCACGTACTCAACCAACTGGTTCTGCTGTCCATGAGCACGTCTGTTCAAAATGCATATACATCACACTGCCCTTGCATACTGCAGCTCCCCTGTGGAGTTTGAGAAGGCCTAAGTCCACATCTAGCCTGGACTGTGGGTCTTCATACTAGGTGTTCTTAATTACCTTTAAGGCAGCAAGAAGCTATCATACACTTGTGAAGAATTTGAATTGTTGGCCATTAGCAATGACTAAACAGTTGACACCAATAAGGCAATATGTAGACAGCCCACCCAGCAAAGTCAACAGGTTATAAGGCTTTCAGAGACACCCCCAGCAGGTGACTGAAGGTTCAGGTAAGCTAATGTATTTACACCCAATGCAGACAGTGCAAGTATCCTGCCCAACCAATTCTCCCCCTACTCCCCCCAGTTGCTGCTCTCAACCCTCTCCACTCCAAGACCCCAGTCCTTCGAGGACCTTAAAGGCGGTACCCAAACTAGGTGGGTTGGCTTTGCAGGGTCGCACCTGAGATATTCGTAGAGACCGTACATGGGGAGAAAGTCTATATCTGTCAGGAAGACATAAGGTGTGGCCGCATGGCTCAGTGCCACATTTCGTAGCAGGTTTACTGGGTAGAACTGGCCCTCCTTGTAAACCACATGGTAGCCAATGTTCTTGCGGTTCTGCAGCACCTCAGATGCTTCAGCGTAGCGCAGGAACTGCTGAGCCTCGGCATCGGACATGTACAGCGCCAGACTGATGGGGCCCTCCCAGTGCTTGCAAATGGCTTCCAGCATCTGTAACCTGCAAAGGACAAGAGAGAAGACGTCAAGAGAACCGCATGGGCCACCTGGAGTAAAAGAGAAGGAGGTTATCAGAGAGAAGGACGGACGGATTGTGGGTGAAGGGAGAGCATTGCAACGGCAAGGGAGCTGAGAGGATTGCACAGTCTGTGGAACAAGACGACTAATGCATGAGCAACCATGGAGGGTAGGGCAGTCTGTGGCACAAGAGAGGTTATCTACGGGGAACAGAGGAGGCGACAATCAAGAGCCACGTCTGCCACAAGAGTGCTCCATGCCTGGGAAGAGAGGAAGATGCCATCAGAGAGTTGCAGGGCACGAGAGAGACCATGCTCTCAACTTACATTTCATTCTATAACTTCATTCAGTCCGAATCTGCAGCGCTGCTGGTTCCAGCACGGAGATCCACCCATAGCTCCGTCAATGCCCAATTCCACAATACCCGCTTAATGATCAACTACTGACAAACGACTGTGCCAATGCACTTCAATTGTGAGCTGCTGCAACTTCTGATACACTAGAACTAATGCATAAAAACACACTGGGCTTTGCCAATACACCTCAAGGCAAACCCGAAGCACAGAGTTCATTACAGTCATCATTCTGAGTACTCAAGAGCATTGCACCTACAATCATTTTCTTAGATCTAGCCAACTGATTAAAAGTGACCTGCCCAAGATCACACTGTTGGCATAGAGCAGGGTTTGCCTAAAAAGGACACCTCACTTCTATACTGCAGCAGAGGAATGACTTCTTCCTGACAAGAAATGACATCCTTATACTTAGTGCATTCAAGTAGCAGGATGCAGAAGCACCAGAGACCTGTCCATAGAAAGCTGGGCCACAAGAGTCACGTCTGCTCCGTCAGTGGTAGGGATGTAGGTGTCACACTGCAGGAACCATAGGTGGATACGATGCGCCGCAATGCGCTCCCGGCGGAAGTCATAGCACTCATCATCCTCATCAAGCGCCTCCAAAGCTCGCTGCAGCTGCAACAGTAAAATAACAATAATCAAAGAAGAGGTAAGAGATTCAAAGAATGTGAGAGGACGAGGACACGAGGAATCCAGAGGTACACAGAAGGACGTAGAGACGCACATGGGGATTGGGCTTAGAGGTGCACAGGAGGAAAGGGACAAAGGTGCACAGGAGGAAAGGGACAGAGGTGCACAGGAGGAAAGGGACATAGGTGCACAGGAGGAAAGGGACAGAGGTGCACAGGAGGAAAGGGACAGAGGTGCACAGGAGGAAAGGGACAGGATGAAGGGGGACAAGTGCACAGGAGGAAGGGGACAGAGGTGCACAGGAGAAAGGGGACAGAGGTGCACAGGAGGAAGGGGACAGCGGTGCACAGGAGGAAGGGGACAGCGGTGCACAGGAGGAAGGGGACAGCGGTGCACAGGAGGAAGGGGACAGCGGTGCACAGGAGGAAGGGGACAGCGGTGCACAGGAGGAAGGGGACAGCGGTGCACAGGAGGAAGGGGACAGCGGTGCACAAGAGGAAGGGGACAGAGGTGCACAGGATTAGGAGGACAGAGGTGCACAAGAGGAGGAGGAGGACAGAGGTGCACCGGAGGAAGGGGACAGAGGTGCACAGGAGGAAGGGGACAGAGGTGCACAGGAGGAAGGGGACAGAGGTGCACAGGAGGAAGGGGACAGAGGTGCACAGGAGGAAGGGGACAGAGGTGCACAGGAGGAAGGGGACAGAGGTGCACAGTAGGAAGGGGACAGAGGTGCACAGGAGGAGGAGGACAGAGGTGCACCGGAGGAGGAGAACAGAGGTGCACCGGAGGAGGAGAACAACGGTGCACCGGAGGAAGGGGACAGAGGTGCACAGGAGGAGGAGGACAGAGGTGCACAGGAGGAGGAGGACAGAGATGCACAGGAGGAAAAAGACAATGGTGCACCGGAGGAAGGGGACAGAGGTGCACCGGAGGAAGGGGACAGCGGTGCACAGGAGGAAGGGGACAGCGGTGCACGGGAGGAGGGGGACAGAGGTGCACGGGAGGAGGGGGACAGAGGTGCACGGGAGGAGGGGGACAGAGGTGCACGGGAGGAGGGGGACAGAGGTGCACGGGAGGAGGGGGACAGAGGTGCACGGGAGGAGGGGGACAGAGGTGCACGGGAGGAGGGGGACAGAGGTGTTCATGAGGGGGGACAGAGGTGCACATGAGGAGGGGCAGAGGTTTCCAGTTTCCAGGCTAAAAGTGGGGGTGACCATGTCAAAAAGGAGCACTTTCCTACAGTAGAGATTAGAACTTTGGTCTTCAGACTCCAGGCCTCAACACCAAACTTCTTACAAGCTTTGGTCAAAAGACAAGGCTGTCACTGAAGAGTGAGAAAACTTCACAGTGAAGTTGTTCAGAGATGTCAGTTGTAAAACTATAAGTAGAAAAGAAGAGCGTTCCTGGGGACTGTCATAAAGCAAATACAAGAGTACTAAACCTAAAAAAATGTTTACACAAAGAACATTATTATTCTGTACTTCAAACTGCCTGCAGTGATGAAGACGCACAAAGTTATGTCCTGGAGAAAGGAGATCTTCTATCCTTAGCACTTGTGGGTCAAAATAAGTGAGACATCAGCATGATGATGAGCTGGAATAGCCATTTGGTAAATGTGAATGCACCATTCGACTGAAGATGATGAAAGTATGCCAAAAAAGGGCCAATGTCACCGCCTACAAATGTTATGGGAGTGATTTGCTTGCAAATGCAGTTTTCAGGGGGAGGAGGGTGCTCACCTTGCAAGCCCCTTCAGTGCCCCCTTTACCAAGGCCTCTTTTACGTGTGGGCCTATAACTCTGTGTATGCTCTGGTGCACAATGCTGCTGCTACAACACATTGTGCAGGGCTTAGCACTAAAAAGTCTGTCCTCGTGGTTTGATGCAATGGCGGGTTACCTCTTTTGAACTCAAGTGCTTCACCCACTAGCTTCTAATATATCATGCCAAATAAAGTGTGTATTTACTACTTGTGCCTGAACGTCAAGTGGATTCCCAACATTCTTTTGCTGGAGTGTCTCCGGAAAAGCAAGCTGATTGTGATCAGTTGCTACATGTTTCAGCTGTGATACCAGTGTGTTTAGGTCTATTTTACCTTCGTATCTCTGTACGTGTTCCTTCCTATGCTGCAGGCACTTTATCAACTCTTCGATTTCCTGGCCATGATCATACATGGCCAGGCGGGGAGCAAAGCTCCCCAAACGAAGTAAAAGTGATCCTTTCGAACAAGCATATCTCCCCAAGATATATACGCACTTGCTTTGTCTCTCTGGTGGGGCTCCGCTCTATGCCTTTGGGTTTAAGTGATTGTAACTATCACTCCACCTGCTGCAGGGTAACTTGTGTCATAAATGTAATCTTGGGGGGCAGATGCAAAGTTCCCACTTGTGGCTGCCACTTAGGTAGTTAGGGCAGAGGTTCTGGGAGCGATCTTTTAAGTCTTCAACACGACTTCTAACATAGGTAAATATTGGTTATAGAGGGATGGCGGAGCTCTGTCTCATGGGCTTCTGTTACTTATGTTTACCATGGCCTTTTCAGAACGTCGTCCTACATTGCAGGGGCCGGCAGGGGGACTTGCTCTCTGATGGGGAAGCTTCTTCGCAGGAAAAGGCATTGATCTGTTTTAGTATTTTTTTATTTAGAATACTGCAGTTCTAAACATACTCATTGCCAAAAATTATCTTCCCAAGGATTTAATCTCGAATAGAACTGCTTCTCTGCCCCCCTAGTCTGTGACCTGTAGAAGTGCCCCCTTGTGGCATCGGGGTTCAGGCTCACTTGTCTTGGGGTTCTTCCTCTGAGCCTCCAGAGTGTTCTGCACTACACAGCGTTGAGGGTCAGAATTACAAAAAGTCTTTGTTTCTTGGCGGATGGTGCCGAACACCGCCCTTAACTCTGATCCAGTGGAAGCCAAAATCTGACCAGGTATTTTAGTTGCAAGACTTGACTGACGTCCTTCAGTGCGCTGGCAAGAATAGGACCAGTCTTAGAAGGACCGTCTGTGCTTCAGATGCTTGCCGACGGTGACCTTCAACACAGGTTTTGGGAGTAGTTTCTCTGAAATATCCAATCCTCATTTAAGAGACCACTCCAACGTGGGTTCTTGGACTTTGGAGACCCCCTCTATTATGTGTTGAGTGTCCGTTCAATGTAGCTTAGTTAAAACGAACAGGTGCAACAGCGCAACTTGTCCTCTATTACCTCCACGGTGTTATTGATTATTCAACTTAAACCTCTGAAAAGTTGCTTCCGAAGAATTTTCAAGAGCCCAAGTGAACAACAGCTTCAAACCCTATGCTTGTCAAACCACCGGAAATGGTTTCTGCATTTGGGTCACAACTTTAAAATGAACTTCTGTCATTGTCTAAGCTCCAAAAATACTTTCAAACATCAACTTGGGGAAAAAATGTCATATGTCCTCTTCAAACTACTGAATGATAAACTGGTGATGCTGCAATAAAAGTCAACTCTATTCCCCTTTGCAATGTTTTCAGCAGCACTGACTCTGGTGGAACAGCAGGGCACAAAGTCCAATCTGAAGATGGTGCAGTAGCGTGTGTCACAGTGGGCTAAAATTAAACCTCAGTGGAGAATCATTTCATACAAGCCCAGAGTTGCTGCTCTAAAGATGTACTTTTTTTTTAACCGAACCATTACATGGCTATCAATGTACCGTACATGGGGATCCATGATAAAGGCATGCAGCACGATTGCAGACCTTGTGCATGACGTGTAGGTACTCGCATGTTTCTGCTAAACAATCTCTACATATAAGAGTTTCTTAAACTTAGCAATGTCTGGATTAAACCAAGAAGTCACAGCTTTATCAAAGCCTTTGAGCTGAAGCTTAGTGCTGTGAACCAGAGGTGCATAACTGAATGGAGGGGAAATGTGATGGCAGATACTGGATATGAAATGTATGTACGAGAAGTCAATAAGGTAAATTCGAGGGTGGACCAAGAGATTTACCAGGCACAGAAAGTGAGGATTCTCCACTGGTAATGCCTTATTTTAGCTGCTCCATGAACACTGAAGCTGGAGTATTGCATGTGGTCACAGGTGAAATGATCACTAGCAGAACCGGGAGAATTTGCGCCAACCAGAACCTGTGAAAGTTCCATATAGCTCAAACTAACTTGGTGATTATTATCTGAAAGTAGTAGCTGGTGAGCACGTCTACATCAGTCCTCCAATTGTATCACACAACTTCTCACTCCCCTTTTTCCCAGGATTTGGAAATTAGAAGTACTGCTTTAACTTAATTTTCAACTCCCCAGGATGTGCGGGTTTCATACAATGATACCAACATCTCTCCTCCACTAAAGATGTTCTTCTCCCAGAGTGACTTTTTCACATCAAGCCCTCTCACCTTGAGGCTCTCGGGCTGAGCCGGGCTGGGACAGCCGAAGAGTTCTCTCCGCAGCAGATTCCCATCGTACTCCAGGAAGGTGAGGTACAGGTTCCGGAAGAGCTCCACGTGCTTGTTCTTGACGTGCAGTTTACTAGGCGAGTTCCAGTGGATGACCTGAGAAGGGAACAGCATCAGAAGGGAGTTGGTAGGCTGAGACGAGTTCTGGATCAGGAGTGTATGCGGGGACTGCTGATATAGATGGGAAGCTGGGCTACTAGGAGGTCGTGACTGAAGTGCGCTGACAGAGCAGTGACTAGGCAGCTCCATGAGAGGGTCCCAGTTACCCCACAGGTGTCACATCTTGAAATCACTGCACAGAGGACACCTCATCCCAAATTGAGCGTCACGAACAAAGGTTGCTCGGATGGCCCTCCCCCAGGCCCCTACTCCCTTTCAGGTCATGTGATCAAGAGAGGGATGGTACAGCAATAGCCTTGAGGTCACATGATTACAAGACATCAGACCCCTGCACTCACCTTCAGAGCATGTGTTCATGAGAGGCAAGGCCCTGCACAAGCCTCGAGATCTCGGTGTGATCCATATTTGTCAGACCATGTACACTCCCCACTCCAGTCATGCTGTTTTACAGAATCCCAAGACCTCCCCTTCTTACCCTCAGGTGATGTGATCATGAGAAGTCAGAACCCAGAATTCACGGAGTCGTAAGAAACCATGCATTCGCCCTCAGATCATGTTGTAACCTCGAGTGGTGCTACCACAGACTCACCTTGAGGTCCGACACCTCGGTGTAGCAGATCTCCGAGCGCGTGTGGTCGGACAGCTGAACATTCCAGTAACATGGGAGCTGGTAGACCAGGGTTGGCATCTGCTTGATGACTGCATTGAAGATGTCCTGACAAAGAGAAGGGAGAGGAATCATTCAGGGGGTGCATCTGGGAGGAATGCAGTGAGGATGGCAGGGTATGGACAGACAGACAGATTCACACAGGTGGTTCATGGCACACGGACAGATATAGCCATGCTGAGAAGGGCCTGGAAAATAGCAGAGGGAAATGTTGCAGCTCTGCCAGGATTGTAAAGGCAAAGGAGGGATCTCTCTGCCTTTCACTGCAAGAAGAAAAGACCTTTACGAGGCCAAAAGGGCACTCCCATAGAAGCAGAAAGGACTCAGGAAAGAAGACGTGTAGCATCCCAACAATAATTAGGCCTGACGGTGCTTCACGGGGAGTGCCTTCTGCAGAGACCATCGCTGCAGTTCATGCATCTACAGCTTGACTCATGGAGGTTCCCTACCTAAGCCCTACAGAGCGGTGTGTGAATCTATGACCGCAGCAGCAAAATGAAATCATCAGCACAACTAAATCGCTTTGATTATAACAAACTGAGCAGTCAACTCTGACCCTTTACAATAAAGCAACAGCAGAGGCTCGGACAACATTTACCATGAAACTCAATGGTCAGAACATTTGCTTTTAGAAATGTATTTTATTTCCACTTTAATCTACTTGCACTTCATAGGTCTCAGTGTCTACATTTAAAATAAATATTTCAATGATTTGCCCAGAGCCTAGGTGCTCTGCTTTCTAAAATGAAGCCAACAGATGTCCTTGGAATACAGAGGAAGTGATGGGCGCAGTGTCCGACTCCCTCTCAGCTTCTTTTGCCTCCTTTGACACTCCAGAAAGATAGGAGCGAAAGGTAATTCATTCTTGGTACTGATGTAGTGGGAACAGTAGATTGTGGAGTGCCACGCCAGATCCACCCCAGGCCTGCTTCAGCGTTGGGCCAGATGAGGGAGTGGCAGCTGAGGTCAATGGTGCAACGGGGCATACCAGGCATTAGACGCGGGGCATTTCACTTGGACAACCAAGAAGGTGATGGGTAGAATGCGTGCATTAACATATGCCCAGTGCTTCATGAAGAGGCCCCTCTTTCTTGCTGCTCAAGAACATTCTAAACATAGACATAAAATAAGCAGGCGACTTTAAAAGCAAGTTAATAGTAATCTTTGCCTTATTGTAATCATAAAATACTTTGGATTTTACTACATTGGTCTGCAGTTACCGATTCTTTAATCCAAGTGCTGTGCTTGTACTGGTGACCCTTAAAGCACATTCCCTGAAGTAGCCTTGGTTCTCGATTCCGCGCTGCTACGGGGTAGACACGGTTGTCTTGCAGAAACAGTGTCTGCCAGACTAGGAGCTAGTTCTCCAAAGACGGTGAGAGAATTTGCCTGACTGGGCACCCGCTTCCTACACTGGACACAGAGTTTAATATTGATCCTTGGTATACATTGAAGAGGGATGTTCTGCAGTGACCTCTGAGGGCTGTAGAGTCCCAGTACCCCTGACCAGAGACCTAACCCGCAGGGTCTCGGGTTCTTGTGAGCCAGACAGAGTGCAAGCAGACCCCAAGACCATGCTTCGATCCGACACGTGTGAACCGTGGTCCATCAGGATTGTGAACAGTATGTTCACTACCCTCCAGACACAGCGTGGACAGGCAAAGATCATGCTTCGATAAGGACACACATATGTACCGTGCACCACTCACCTGGTCCGCCAGGGATGTAGACAACATGTTCATCAGCTCACGCTCCGCCGTAAGCCGCCATAACTGCTCCCAGCCAATACGACGCAACTTATCCAGCAAGAGTAGGATAACACCTAAGACACAAAAAGCACAACTTAGTTTTATTTCTCTTTCCCCTTTTCAATTCTCTTTCATCTCTCTTTCTTAAATGCACACTCCTCCTTTACTTCTACGTCTTTTGCCCACCCTCTTACTTTATCTATTTTTCATCCCTATTTCAAAAGCCCATTTTCGTACCTGGACTGAAACTTTTTTCAAACTATTATTTGAATTTTTAAGATATATGAAAACATATGAAGATCTATGTCAAAACATATAAACATCACCACACACTGCGATTCAATATCTTTAAAATGAAATCCATGATATTTTAGTTCAGACCTTCTTTTAAACCACCGGATTCTCTAAGAGCCAAAACTGTGTGCAATGAATCTACCAGGTGGAAATGAGGCCTGAAGTGAAAAGCTTTTCCAGCTCGGCACCATCTATACAGACGTGTCCTTTCTATTTCAACTGATCTGCCCAGTACTAAGAGCAAGTCTTCCCGGTTAACCTCTAGTCCTGCATCTATTTCTTTTTTCAATCATCGAGTGGGAAGGAGACAGGCTTGGAAGAGGGGTGGGGGGCACTCAAATGGTTCTATGGAATCAGGAGGCCCCAGAAAAATGGGATGCACTCAGCGGGCATGGCTGTGACATGTGTGGGACTGAAAACAGTTCACCAGCTGATGTGAGAAAACTAACTTTTTCTGTGCCAACTGGGATAGCTAGAAGGAGCAGTAGCAGTGTCCCCTGCTAAAGAGACCCTTTGGTCAAGTAAAATCTCACAACAAAAACCTGTCCTTTCCCTTTGTCCCTGGTCATATCAAGACTGCGGCATGCTCAATCTGGAAGGACTGAACCCTTGATTTCTAGAAAGACACTGAGGGCCTGATTTAGATCTCGGCACAGTTGGTTACTCGGTCACAGCGGTGACGGATAGCCCGTCTGCCGAAATATAAATTCCATTGTATCCTATGGGATTTATATTTCGGCGGATGGGATATCCGTCGCCATTGTGATGGAGTAACCCATTCACAGGGATGCAAGTCATTTTACTTCAGGATGTGAAAAATCGAAGAACAAATGAGGGCTGGCATTCTGAAATGACTACAAAACCCAGGAAGAAGAAGCCTGGCTCCTTATATATCTAACCCACAGCCTAAAAAAGGATTGATCTCACACGTTACGCAAGCAGGATGGTAACAGGGAGAACAGGAAAGCTATGGGACAGGCGGGTGTCCGCAATCGGCCCCTTGTCTGTGTGAAGGTTTCTCTTCTTTTACTGCCCCCACCCCAGACTCAACACCTCCTCACGCCACATTGTACTGCGGAAATGACGTGGTCTGCTTGTCCTCTGAGTCACACCACTAACCGAGAGCATGGCCACCACTTTACAACTGCAAAGTTAGCCATCAGGTGATGGAAAATGTAACTGCTTTCCAACGCTTGGAGCTCTCATGAAAACACAATACTTTTCAACTACTAGGACTTAAGAGGGAAAGAGTTTTTAACTCTGACCTCTACGTAACTTTAGTCTATTTTGCTAACATGAAGCATTTTTTGATTTTTCACCAAACTTTGTTTTCGTAATGTAGCCTGGAACAAATGCAGAATCCACCACAATCTCTTTCAGCGGTCTCTCAACAGCCCTGCATTTTCAGCAGACTCAAGGACAGTCCTAACCAACTTCTGGAAAGATCTTCATGGGACAACATATTTGTTCTCAGGTCTTCTGGGAGAAGACAAGGACATAGCGCATCCAGTCACAGAGACTGCTCCAGAGCTGCCCAGTGTATTGAAAAGTCCACCCAGGTGACCTTGGTTTCAAGAACACAACCTCTGTTAGAACTGCTCCCGCCTTGACGGATTGAGCGTTTTGTTGGGTTTTGGCGATGTACAAATCACAACAAGATTTCCTAGCTGCTGACAGGTGGAATCGGTTTGCCATTGTATTTCACACTCTGTGCCTCCAAGCGTTGAGGGTCTGAGGCACTGAATGTACCGGTCAGGTTAGGAACAGAACCCTTAGTGGCACTGTCTCTTTGTGGCACTACAACTGGAGGAATGGGTTAAAGAGGATATGGAGACAGAGAGCAGGAGTCTCAAAGAAGCAAATGAGACTGGAGAGCCGACAGAAGGGGGCGGGGTTATTGACAGCACTAGGAGAGCTTTCGTAATGATGGTAAGAAGTAATATTACTCGACTACATACCTGTGTTGAACCCACGACCCAGCGCTGGCCACGGCTTGTGGTTCTTCCACAAGTTCCCCAAGTACCAATCACTCTGGTTCTCCACCAGACCAATCACCTGCTTATCTGCAGAAAAGAAACAAGGAAGAGGAGAGGCTGTGAATCTCAGGGAGAACACAATACAGAATCGCGAAACAAGAGGCGAAGCAGGGAAAGGAGAAATACTTATTTCCATACCCTGAGGAAGGCAGTGAGAGAACAAAGCATGTTTTTCAAATTTTCATAATGAAAGTGAGCTGGGAGCGTGGGCTCCGTGACCTCCGAGGGAAGGGATGAGGACTGTAGTGGGGGCTTCATGACCTCCGAGGGAAGGGATGAGGGCAGTAGTGTGGGCTCCATGACCTTCGAGGTCAGGGATGAGGACTGGAGTTTGGGCTCCATGACCTCTGAGGTCAGGGATGAGGACTGGAGTTTGGGTTCCATGACCTCTGAGGTCAGGGATGAGGACTGGAGTTTGGGCTCCATGACCGCTGAGGTAAGGGATGAGGATTGGAGTTTGGGCTCCATGACCGCTGAGGTAAGGGATGAGGACTGTAGTGTGGGCTCCGTCATCTCCGAGGTATGGGATGAGGACTGTTGTGTGGGCTCCGTGACCTCCTAGATAAGGGATGATGACTGTAATGTGGGCTCCGTGACCTCTGAAGGAAAGGATGAGGACTGTAGTGTGGGCTCCGTGACCTCCGAGGTAAGGGATGAGGACTGTAGTGTGAACTCCATGTCCTCCGAGGTCAGGGATGAGGGCTGTAGTGTGGGCTCCATGACCTCCGAGGTAAGGGATGAGGACTGTAGTGTGGGCTCCGTGACCTCCTAGATAAGGGATGAGGACTGGAGTGTGGGCTCCATGTCCTCCGAGATCAGGGATGAGGACTGGAGTGTGGATTCCATGTCCTCCGAGGTCAGGGATGAGGGCTGTAGTGTGGGCTCCATGACCTCCGAGGGAAGGGATGAGGGCTGTAGTGTGGGCTCCATGTCCTCCGAGGGAAGGGATGAGGGCTGTAGTGTGGGCTCCATGTCCTCCGAGGTCAGGGATGAGGGCTGTAGTGTGGGCTCCATGACCTCCGAGGTAAGGGATGAGGACTGTAGTGTGGGCTCCGTGACCTCCGAGGTAAGGGATGAGGACTGTAGTGCGGGCTCCGTGACCTCCTAGATAAGGGATGAGGACTGGAGTGTGGGCTCCGTGACCTCCGAGGTAAGGGATGAGGACTGGAGTGTGAACTCCATGTCCTCAGAGGTCAGGGATGAGGGCAGTAGTGTGGGCTCCATGACCTCCGAGGTAAGGGATGAGGACTGTAGTGTGGTCTCCGTGACCTCCTAGATAAGGGATGAGGACTGGAGTGTGGGCTCCATGTCCTCCGAGGTCAGGGATGAGGACTGGAGTGTGGATTCCATGACCTCCGAGGTAAGGGATGAGGGCTGTAGTGTGGGCTCCATGTCCTCCGAGGTCAGGGATGAGGGCTGTAGTGTGGGCTCCATGACCTCCGAGGGAAGGGATGAGGGCTGTAGTGTGGGCTCCATGTCCTCCGAGGTCAGGGATGAGGGCTGTAGTGTGGGCTCCATGTCCTCCGAGGTCAGGGATGAGGGCTGTAGTGTGGGCTCCATGACCTCCGAGGGAAGGGATCAGGGCTGTAGTGTGGGCTCCATGTCCTCCGAGGTCAGGGATGAGGACTGGAGTGTGGATTCCATGACCTCCGAGGTAAGGGATGAGGGCTGTAGTGTGGGCTCCATGTCCTCCGAGGTCAGGGATGAGGGCTGTAGTGTGAGCTCCATGTCCTCCGAGGTCAGGGATGAGGGCTGTAGTGTGGGCTCCATGTCCTCCGAGGTCAGGGATGAGGGCTGTAGTGTGGGCTCCATGACCTCCGAGGGAAGGGATGAGGGCTGTAGTGTGGTTGATGGGTGATATAACAATCCAAAGCTCAGTACGTCAGTTCTGAGCTTGTAGCTTTGGTTTCTTTCAGTTGAACCAACAGGACTAAGACACCTGCAAAGAAGGATTTGTAAAAAGAACGCGCAGGTCTAGAGGCAAGTGCTACTCTTTGAACCACTGTACGCAGCAGTAGACGGTAGGTGTGGAACCTAAACAAATAGCGAGACAAAAACAATTCCCAAAGTCCCTTGGAAGGGATAACAGAGATGAGAAATCAGTGCTAGGAAAGGGGTTACTGCCACTGGTTTTACCAAGGTTTGCTTCCTCGCTTGGGTTGACTCCTCGGTCTTTGGCTTACTGCAGTCCAACCATTCGTACATTATCGCGGAATGTCACGATCTCTTCAAGGCTGGTGCTCCTCGATACAAGGGACTAGGATACAGTGTACTCCATGATTCGGAGTATCCAAACATGTTATTCATCAGCTCCAAGTGGTCCAACCTGAAGTAGCTAAATTTTTTCTTCAATCACCCAACATTTGGATAGTCCACATCGACGTTTGGCAGCCACAGAGTAGTGTTTATAGTTCTGTGCATGGTCCACTGGGTGGAAAAACATGCCATGGTTTGCATGCCTGCAATCTAAAATCATTAACTATGTCCTGCTTCAAACACAGTCAGTCTATAAGCTTCTGCTAAATTTAAATTCGTTTTTTAGGTCTGGCTTAACAGCTCAGCTGTCCGCATGATTTATTATTTCAATTCCAATCTTCTGCATGGCATCAGAGCTACTGTGGGCAGCTCCCTCCACACGCCAAGACATCATGTGACCCCATCCTATTGACCTGTTTGGCATGTGAGCTAGCGTGGTCCGCTCCTTCCACATGGCATGACGTCAGCTGCTGCATGCGCAGGGTATGACCGCTTCCGTGGGCTGCTCCCCCAGCGTGACATGTCAGTTGGCATGTGGTTCATTCAACTTTTTGTGCATGCCATGTATGCTACGTGGGCCTCTCCTGCTGCATGGCATGACAGCAGCTCCCTTGTGGCTCCTTGCTCTTTATGTGCATGTCATGTGACCTACTATGAGCTGCTACCAGCGCACGGCAGGACGTCAGCTGCTATGCAAGCCTTTCCTCTTTACTTAAGGACAAGAGCTGGGTTGAGGCCCTCCCTTTGCATGCCATGTGAGCTACCATGGCTGCTCCCTCCACGTGGGATTGCATGGGCTGCAATGGGGAACCTCATGGTGCATGGCATGACGTGAGCTACAATGGAGCACCTCATGGTGCATGGGATGACATGGGCTGCAGTAGGGCACCTTATGGTGCATGGGATGACCAGGGCTGCAATGGGGTACCTTATGGTGCATGGGATGACCAGGGCTGCAACGGGGCACCTCACAGTGCAAGGCATGACATGGGTTGCAATGGAGCACCTCATGGTGCATGGCATGACGTGGGCTGCAATGGGCACCTCATGGTGCATGACGTGGGCTGCAATGGGGCACCTCGGTGCATGGGATGACATGGGCTGCAATGGGGTACCTTATGGTGCATGGGATGACCAGGGATGCAATGGGGCACCTCACAGTGCAAGGCATGACATGGGTTGCAATAGGGCACCTCATGGTGCATGGCATGACGTGGGCTACAATGGAGCACCTCATGGTGCATGGGATGACATGGGCTGCAGTAGGGCACCTTATGGTGCATGGGATGACCAGGGCTGCAATGGGGTACCTTATGGTGCATGGGATGACCAGGGCTGCAACGGGGCACCTCACAGTGCAAGGCATGACATGGGTTGCAATGGAGCACCTCATGGTGCATGGCATGACGTGGGCTACAATGGAGCACCTCATGGTTCATGACATGGGCTGCAATGGGGCACCTCATGGTGCATGGGATGACATGGGCTGCAATGGGGTACCTTATGGTGCATGGGATGGCCAGGGCTGCAACGGGGCACCTCACAGTGCAAGGCATGACATGGGTTGCAATGGAGCACCTCATGGTGCATGGCATGACGTGGGCTGCAATGGGCACCTCATGGTGCATGACGTGGGCTGCAATGGGGCACCTCGGTGCATGGGATGACATGGGCTGCAATGGGGTACCTTATGGTGCATGGGATGACCAGGGCTGCAATGGGGCACCTCACAGTGCAAGGCATGACATGGGTTGCAATAGGGCACCTCATGGTGCATGGCATGACGTGGGCTACAATGGAGCACCTCATGGTGCATGGGATGACATGGGCTGCAGTAGGGCACCTTATGGTGCATGGGATGACCAGGGCTGCAATGGGGTACCTTATGGTGCATGGGATGACCAGGGCTGCAACGGGGCACCTCACAGTGCAAGGCATGACATGGGTTGCAATGGAGCACCTCATGGTGCATGACATGACGTGGGCTACAATGGAGCACCTCATGGTGCATGACGTGGGCTACAATGGAGCACCTCAGTGCATGGGATGACATGGGCTGCAATGGGGTACCTTATGGTGCATGGGATGACCAGGGCTGCAATGGGGCACCTCACAGTGCAAGGCATGGAGTGGGCTGCAATAGAACACCTCATGGTGCATGGCATGACGTGGGCTGCAATGGAACACCTCATTGTGCATGGTATGACATGGGCTGCAATGAGGCACCTTACGGTGCATGGAATGACCCAGGCTGCAATGGAGCACCTCATGGTGCATGGCATGACATGGGCTGCAATGGGGCACCTCATGGTGTATGGCATGAAGTGGGCTGCAATGAGGCACCTTACGGTGCATGGAATGACGTTAGCTGCAATGGAGTACCTCATGGTGCATGGCATGACGTGGGCTGCAAAGGAGCACCTCATGGTAAATGGGATGACGTGGGCTACAATGGGCACCTCATGGTGCATGGCATGACGTTGGCTGCAATGGAGCACCTCATGGTGCATGGCATGACGTGGGCTGCAATGGGGCACCTCATGGTAAATGGGATGACGTGGGCTGCAATGGGGCACCTCATGGTAAATGGGATGACGTGGGCTGCAATGGGCACCTCATAGTGCATGGCATTACGTGGGCTGCAATGGAATGACCCAGGCTGCAATGGGCACCTCATGGTGCATGGCTTGACGTGGGCTGCAATGGGGCACCTCATGGTGCATGGGAGGACGTGGTCTGCAATGGAGCACCTTATGGTGCATGGCATGACGTGGGCTGCAATGGGGCACCTCATGGTGCATGGCATGATGTGGGCTGCAATGGGGCACCTCATGGTGCTTGGAATGACGTGAGCTGCAATGGAGCACCTCATGGTGCATGGCATGATGTGGGCTGCAACAGGGCACCTCATGCTGCATGAGATGACGTGGGCTGCAATGGGGCACCTCATGGTGCATGGGATGGGGGGGTTGCAGTGGAGTACCTCACGGTCCATGGCATGACGTGGGCTGCAATGGAGCACCTCATGCTGTATGGGATGACGTGGGCATGCATGGCATGATGTGGGCTGCAAAGGAGCACCTCACGGTCCATGGCATGACGTGGGCTACAATGGGGCACCTCATGGAGCATGGCATGACATGGGCTGCAATGGGGCACCTCATGGTGCATGGCTTGACGTGGGCTGCAATGGGGCACCTCATGGTGCATGGCATGACGTGGGCCGCAATGGGGCACCTCATGCTGCTTGGAATGACCCAGGCTGCAATGGAGCACCTCATGGTGCATGGCATGACATGGGCTGCAATGGGGCACCTCATGGTGCATGGCATGAAGTGGGCTGCAATGAGGCACCTTACGGTGTATGGAATGACGTTAGCTGCAATGGAGCACCTCATGGTGCATGGCATGACGTGGGCTGCAAAGGAGCACCTCATGGTAAATGGGATGACGTGGGCTACAATGGGCACCTCATGGTGCATGGCATTACGTTGGCTGCAATGGAGCACCTCATGGTGCATGGCATGACGTGGGCTGCAATGGGGCACCTCATGGTAAATGGGATGACGTGGGCTGCAATGGGGCACCTCATGGTAAATGGGATGACCCAGGCTGCAATGGGCACCTCATGGTGCATGGCTTGACGTGGGCTGCAATGGGGCACCTTATGGTGCATGGGAGGACGTGGTCTGCAATGGGACAACTCATGGAGCTTGGAATGACGTGGGCTGCAATGGAGCACCTCATGGTGCATGGCATGATGTGGGCTGCAACAGGGCACCTCATGCTGCATGGGATGATGTGGGCTGCAATGGGGCACCTCATGGTGCATGAGACGGCGGGGGTTGCAGTGGAGTACCTCACGGTCCATGGCATGATGTGGGCTACAATGGGGCACCTCATGGAGCATGGCATGACATGGGCTGCAATGGGGCACCTCATGGTGCATGGCTTGACGTGGGCTGCAATGGGGCACCTCATGGTGCATGGCATGACGTGGGCCGCAATGGGGCACCTCATGCTGCTTGGAATGACCCAGGCTGCAATGGGGCACCTTATGTTGCATGGTATGACGTGGGCTGCAATGGGACACCGCATGGTGCATGGGATGACATGGCTGCAATGGGGCACCTCGTGGGGTGACATGGCTGCAATGGGGCACCTCGTGGGGTGACATGGCTGCAATGGGGCACCTCATGGTGCATGGGATGACATGCCTGCAATGAAGCACCTCACGGTGCATGGTATGACGTGGGCTGCAATGGGGCAACTCATGGTGCATGGGATGACATGGCTGAAATGGAGCACCTCACGGTGCATGGTATGACGTGGGCTGCAATGGGGCAACTCATGGTGCATGGGATGACATGGCTGAAATGGAGCACATCATGGTGCATGACGTGGGCTGCAATGGGGCACCTCATGGTGCATGGCATGACGTGGGCCGCAATGAGGCACCTTACGGTGCATAGAATGACCCAGGCTGCAATGGGGCACCTCATGGTGCATGGCATGACGTGGGCCGCAATGGGGCACCTCATGGTGCATGGCATGACGTGGGCTGCAATGGGGCACCTCATGGTGCATGGGATGACGTGGGCTGCAATGGAATGACCCAGGCTGCAATGGGCACCTCATGGTGCATGGTTTGACGTGGGCTGCAATGGAGCACCTCATGGTGCATGGCATGACGTGGTCTGCAATGGGGCACCTCATGGTGCATGGCATGACGTGGTCTGCAATGGGGCACCTCATGGTGCATGGCATGACGTGGGCTGCAATGGGGCACCTCATGGTGCTTGGAATGACGTGGCATGTAATAGCGCACCTCATAGTGCATGACATGACGTGGGCTGCAATGGAGCACATCATGGTGCATGGCATGATGTGGGCTGCAACAGGGCACCTCATGCTGCATGGGATGACGTGGGCTGCAATGGGGCACCTCATGGTGCATGGCATGATGTGGGTTGCAATGGAGTACCTCACGGTCCATGGCATGACGTGGGCTGCAATGGAGCACCTCATGGTGAATGGCATGATGTGGGCTGCAATGGAGTACCTCACGGTCCATGGCATGACGTGGGCTGCAATGGAGCACCTCACGGTGCATGGAATGACCCAGGCTGCAATGGGGCACTTCATGCTGCTTGGAATGACCCAGGCTGCAATGGGGCACCTTATGTTGCATGGTATGACGTAGGCTGCAATGGGGCACCGCATGGTGCATGGGGTGACATGGCTGCAATGGGGCACCTCATGGTGCTTGGCATGACATGCCTGCAATGGAGCACCTCACGGTGCATGGTATAATGTGGGTTGCAATACAGCACCTCATGGTGCATGGTATAACGTGGGTTGCAATACAGCACCTCATGGTGCATGGGATGACGTGGGCAGCAATGGGGCAACTCATGGTGCATGGGATGACGTGGGCTGCAATGGGGCAACTCATGGTGCATGGGATGACATGGCTGAAATGAAGCACCTCATGGTGCATGGGATGACATAGGCTGCAATGGAGCACCTCATGGTGCATGGGATGACATGGGCTGCAATGGGGCACCTCATGGTGCATGGGATGACGTAGGCTGCAATGGAGCACCTCATGGTCCATGGGATGACATGCCTGCAATGGAGCACCTCATGGTGCATGGGATGACATGCCTGCAATGGAGCACCTCATGGTGCATGGGATGATATGCCTGTAATGGAGCACCTCGCGGTGCTTGGCATGACGTGGGCTGCAATGGGGCACCTCATGGTGCATGGGATGACATGGCTGCAATGGGGCACCTCGTGGTGCATGGAATGACCCAAGCTGCAATGGGATACCTCATAATATGTGGGATGACGTGGGCTGCAAAGGAGCACATCATGGGATGACGTGGGCTGCAATGGGATACCTCATAATGTGTGGAATGATGTCGGCTCATGGTGCATGGAATGACGTGGCTGCAATGAAGCATCTCATGATGCATGGGATGACGTAGGCTGCAATGGGGTACCTCATAATGTGTGGCATGACGGGGGTGCAATAGGGCACCTCATAATATGGGGCATGATGTGGGCTCATGGTGCATGGGCTGACCTAGACTGTAATGGGGCCCTCCCCGTGCATGGGACATCAGAGAAGAAGTCTGCGCATTTTACCTGTAAACTTTTGGAACACGGCCCAGAGTTCAGCGATGTCCGTGGCGAAGGTGATGTCTGTGTCCAGGACGATGACTCTGCTGAGGTCAGACGGCAGCGCCCTGGCCAAAGTCAGCTTCATGAGGCCATATATGCCAGAATAGTGCTTGTTGGGAATCCAGGAAACCTCGGTCTGAAAAAGAAACAGAGGAAAGGCATTGAAATGGCAGATTTAATCACTGCTTCTTATTGAGCATCTGTGCTTCTAGGTGCCGCTGGCATTAGAGTCAGAGGCCATATCTTACAACAACACATGGCAGCACCACATGTAGTCACATGGCAGCTACACATGTGCAGTCCTTAGGGAGCAGCAGTCTCATGGAGCTGGCACATGCGAGGCATCATGGAGGCTGCATGCGACAGCTCATGGCAGCTACACGTGTGCAGTCCTGTGGGAGCCGCAGCCTCATGGAGCTGGCACAAGCTATCAGGGAGGCTGCATGCGACGCATCTCATGGCAGCTACACGTGTGCAGCCCTGGTGGAGCCGCAATCTCATGGAGCTGGCACATGCGAGGCATCAGGGAGGCTGCATGCGACACATCTCATGGCAGCTACACGTGTGCAGTCCTGTGGGAGCCGCAGTCTCACGGAGCTGGCACATGCGAGGCATCATGGAGGCTGCATGCGACATCTCATGGCAGCTACACGTGTGCAGCCCTGGCCGAGCCGCAGTCTCATGGAGCTGGCACATGTGAGGCCTCATGGAGGCTGCATGTGACATCTCATGGCAGCTACACGTGTGCAGCCCTGGAGGAGCCGCAGTCTCATGGAGCTGGCACATGCGAGGCATCCTGGAGGCTGCATGCGACATCTCATGGCAGCTACACGTGTGCAGCCCTGGTGGAGCCGCAGCCTCATGGAGCTGGCACATGAGGCATCATGGAGGCTGCATGCGACATCTCATGGCAGCTACACGTGTGCAGCCTTGGCGGAGCCGCAGTCTCATGGAGCTGGCACATGCCATCATGGAGTCTGCATGCGACATCTCATGGCAGCTACACGTGTGCAGCCCAGGTGGAGTCGCAGTCTCATGGAGCTGGCACATGTGTCGCATTCAGTATCCATGATGCCTCGCATCTCACTGCAGCTACATGTGTGCAGCCCTGGCGGAGCCGCAGTCTCATGGAGCTGGCACATGCTAGGCATCATGGAGGCTGCATGCGACACATCCCATGGCAGCTACACGTGTGCAGCCCTAGTGGAGCCGCAGTCTCATGGAGCTGGCACATGCGAGGCATCGTGGAGGCTGCATACGACATCTCATGGCAGCTACACATGTGCAGTCCTGTGGGAGCCGCAGTCTCATGGAGCTGGCACATGGGAGGCATCAAGGAGGCTGCATGCGACACATCTCATGGCAGCTACACGTGTGCAGCCCTGGTGGAGCCGCAGTCTCATGGAGCTGGCACATGTGAGGCATCATGGAGGCTGCATGCGACATCTCATGGCAGCTACACATGTGCAGCCCTGGCGGAGCCGCAGTCTCATGAAGCTGGCACATGCAAGGCATCATGGAGGCTGCATGTGACATCTAATGGCAGTAGCAAGCGTGTGGAATTATGAAAGAACCAAAGGTTGCATCTTCTTGAAGAAGCAAGTGTCCCATGTCAAAGAAAAGACACATACGTCATATGCAGGTATGACTGATCTTCTAAATTCGGCCTCTCCTACCTTTAAGTCCTCAGCGTTGTAGAAGCTGATGGCCAGCGACGGCACCATCCAAGACTGGAAGAGCGTTTGGAGGATCTCGTGAGCAACACCGTCAGTGATGAGGTGGAAGTGCAAAGGGTTCTTTCTGCAGAGAAGAAACAGGAAAGGAAACCCTGGTGAACACCAAAGCCATGCTGGTTGAATCCATCCCCAAGAACTTAACCGAACCTTGGCCAGGATGGGAGAGCATGGGGTCCATGGCAGCGAATGGCAGAGAAGGTGCAAGTTTACAGACCTCCACCTAGACCAGGATGGAGAGCATGGGGTCCATGGCAGCGAATGGCAGAGAAGGTGCAAGTTTACAGACCTCCACCTAGACCAGGATGGAGAGCATGGGGTCCATGGCAGCGAATGGCAGAGAAGGTGCAAGTTTACAGACCTCCACCTAGACCAGGATGGAGAGCATGGGGTCCATGGCAGCGAATGGCAGAGAAGGTGCAAGTTTACAGACCTCCACCTAGACCAGGATGGAGAGCATGGGGTCCATGGCAGTGAATGGCAGAGAAGGTGCAAGTTTACAGACCTCCACCTACCAATGCGTTCGCCAAGCTCTGCGGAGGACCAGCCCCTCCTCTCTGAAACCCACTTTAACAATCAGACTTATACATTGATCTGTTCTAAGCGCCAACTACCATCTACCATGCAGGAGCTTGAAAGCGGCAAAGAGGCGATAGAGGTTGGGTGTGATGAGAAATAAGGGACCAGACGGTAACTGCCTGAACTAGGGGGCAAAGAAAAGGAGCCCTAGACAGGCTGAGGCTGAGGCACCAGGCAATTGTTATCCGAGCATGGATCACTTCTGCACCGACATCGAGGGCCTCAAAGATCCTTGGCAGAATATGCAATGCCTGCTGGTCTGAAAATGGATCCCTCGAGCTACAATCCAGCACTAAACATCTGACCATTATCCAAAAATGAGAAAAAGGCGAGCCCTTAAAGGAAAATGCTACTTACCAGTATGCATCTGTTCTTGGCATGTAGAGCTGTAGATTCGTATACTTGTGCATAGATCGCCATCTCGGATGTTTGCACTTTGTTTTTGTCTTGGAAGAAGTCTTTGTAGTCACGAGGTAGGTGACTCCTCCTTAGGACGATAGTGCACATGGGCATCGACTCCATCTCCAGATTGTTTTGCCATGGAGGGTTATGATGGAGTTAGTAAGAAATAGAAAAAGATGTCCATGTGTAATGTATCTAAGTAAGATAGTACTGGAACAGATAGAGGTATCCGGGGAGGCGGGTGGGCGTATACGAATCTACAGCTCTACATGCCAAGAACAGATGCATGCTGGTAAGTAGCATTTTCCGTTCGAGGCATACGAGCTGTAGATCGTATACTTGTGCATAGACTATACAGCAGTTACCTCCTTAGCGGTGGCTACCTGTATCTGTTGCAGCGGTTTGAAAAAGTGTTCTTAATACAGCCGCCTGGCCCATACTAGCTTGCTGTTTTGCTTGCACGTCTACACAATAGTGTTTTGTGAACGTGTGTGGTGTAGACCAAGTTGCTGCTTTGCAGATGTCATCTAGGGGAATGTTCCCTAAGAATGCCATAGATGCCCCTAGTTTACGTGTGGAGTGAGCCTTAGGGGGAATGGTTAAGGTGCGTTTGGCTTTGGCATAGCATATCTGGATGCATTTAACAATCCACCTTGCAATCCCTGTTTTTGAGATAGGATTGCCTTTATGAGGTGGGGAGAAAGCCACAAAAAGTGGTTTAGTCTTTCTAAAGGATTTTGTTCTTTCAATGTAGTAAAGTATGGCTCTTTTTATGTCTAGCGTGTGAAGAGCTCGTTCTGCTACTGAGTTTGGTAGAGGGAAAAAGACTGGGAGCTCTACAGGCTGGTTAAGGTGGAAAGCAGAGACGCCTTTAGGTAGAAATTTTGGGTTAGGCCCAAGAACCACTTTGTTATGATGGATTTGGAGAAATGGTTCTTGTATGGTTAATGCCTGGAGTTCACTAACTCTTCTGAGAGAGGTGATCGCCACCAGGAAGGCTACTTTCCAAGTGAGAAATTGTAGTTCGCATTTATGCATAGGTTCAAATGGGGGACCCATGAGTCTGGTCAGTATCACATTTAGGTTCCACACTGGAGAGGGTGGAACTCTAGGTGGAATTATTCTTTTAAGTCCTTCCATAAATGCTTTGATAGCTGGTACCCTAAACAAAGACAAGTGTTGTCTGTTTTGGAGATAGGCTGCTATTGCAGCGAGATGGAGTCTAATGGATGTATACGCCAGGTTACATTGTTGTAGATGTAAAAGGTAACAGATGATGTTTTGAATAGCAGCATCTAGTGGGTTGATTTTGTTATTTGTACAGTAAATTACAAATCTTTTCCACTTTGCGGCATAGAAAGCTCTAGTGGTGGGACGTCTAGCCTCTTTAATGATGTTCATACAGTCTGGCGGGAGATTGAGGTAGCCAAACTCTAAGACTTCAGGTGCCAGATCGCAAGGTTGAGTTGACTGGGATCTGGATGCCTTATCTCTCCATGGTTCTGAGTGAGAAGCTTGGGTGAGAGGCGTAGCTTTTGATGAGGAACTACTGATAGTTCCAAGAGGGTTGTGAACCATGGCTGTCGGGCCCATGAGTGAGCAACTAGGATCATTGTGAGGAAATGCTGTTTGAGTTTCCGAACTACTAGGGGAATGAGTGGGAGAGGCGGAAAAGCGTAAGCAAATTTGCCTGACCAGTTCATCCATAGCACATTGCCTTTGGACAATGGGTGTGGATACCTGAAAGCGAAGCTTGGGCATTTTGCGTTCTGGTGTGTGGCGAACAGGTCTATTTCTGGGTGGCCCCACATATGAAAGAATGGAAGCAGAACTTGAGGATGAAGTTCCCATTCGTGCATCTGCTGTGTTTGGCGACTGAGTAGATCCGCAATCTGATTGTGTACTCCTGGAAGATGTTCTGCAAGGAGATATATGTTTTGAGGAATGGCCCATCTCCATATGCTTTGAGCTAGGTGTGAAAGCTGTATAGAGTGTGTCCCTCCCTGTTTCTGTATGTAATACATGGCTGTCATGTTGTCTGTACGGACTAGGACAGCTTTGCTTAAGAGGTGGAGTTGAAAAGATTTTAACGCTTCCAGGTAATTTATGTGGAATGGTTTTTGTTGAGCGGTCCATATGCCCTGAATGGTATGGGTTTGAAGATGAGCTCCCCAGCCGGTGAGCGATGCGTCTGCTGTTAGCACTATCTGTGGAACTGGCTCGAGGAACGACCGCCCTTTGGAAAGGTTTTGTGTGTTCCACCATTGCAGAGAGTGATGGGTGTGGTCGTCTACCAACACCAGATCTGTTAACTGACCTTGAGCCTGGTTCCACTGATGTGCTAGACATTCCTGTAATGGCCGCATTTGGAGTCTTGCATAAGGGACGATGAGGATGCAAGAGGCCATCATCCTGATTAGTTGCATGAACACTCGCGCTGGTAATGAGTGTTGAGGCTGAAATTTTGCTATTAGAGCTTGTATGGTGCTTATCCTGACTGGGTTGGGGTACGCTAGAGCTTTTGAAGTGTCTATTGTAGCCCCTAGATATTGTTGTATGCTGGACGGTTGGAGGTGGGATTTGGTGAGGTTTACCGTGAATCCCAAGTTGTGAAGCAGTTGGATTGTTTTGTGTGTGTGTTGCACACAACTGCTGTGTGACTTGGCTTTTATGAGCCAGTCGTCCAGATAAGGGAAGACATGAATGTGCTGTCTCCTTAAGTGGGCTGCAACTACTGCGAGACTCTTGGTGAAGACTCTGGGTGCTGTAGTCACTCGGAATGGGAGGACCTTGAATTGGTAGTGTTGACCATCTACCACGAACCTGAGATATTTCCTGTGAGCGGCGTGAATGGGAATATGAAAGTAGGCGTCCTTTAAATCCAGAGTGGAGAGAAAGTCGCCCTGTTGAAGCAGTGGGAGCACTTGTTGGAGAGTGACCATGTGAAAGTGATCCGACTGAATGTCGAGGTTTAGCGGTCTGAGGTCCAATATGGGCCTGAGAGAGCCGTCCTTTTTGGAATTAGGAAATAGAGGGAGTAAACCCCTGTGCCTTGATGAGGCAAGGGGACTGGTTCTATTGCATTCTTTTGTAATAGAGAGAGACCTCTTGTTTGAGAAGTGTCAGATGTTCCGAGGACATTGGACGTTGTCTGGGAGGAATATTGGGGGAGTAGAGGTGAGTTCCAGGCAGTAACCATACTGGATAATCTGTCTTACCCACTTGTCTGTTGTGATCGAATTCCAGACAGGTAGGAACTGTGAGAGACGTCCCCGACAGGAGTGGGATGGTCGGGGGAAGGGCAGGGAAGTCACTGTTTGGTGGTAGGGGAGTTGCGGTTATTATTGCTGCGACCTCTTCCCTTACTATTGTTGCCTCTGTAGCCTCCACGAAAGTATCCTTTGGAGGACGTTTGAGTGGGGCTTTTATAGGAGGAAGAAGGATGTTCTGAGGCAATGGTTTTGGAGCCAGCTCTGTAGAAGGAGCGGCGAAAAGAACCTCTAGGTGAAGGGACACTGCTAAGGCCCCCATGGACTTAGCAGTGTCCGTATCTTCTTTCATCTTTTCTAAAGATGTGTCAACTGAGGGCCCGAAAAGATGTTCTTGATCAAAGGGCTGATTTAGAATAGCAGATTGCACCTCCTGTTTGAATCCGGAGACTCAGAGCCAAGCATGCCTGCGCAACAAAACGCTAGTGTTAATGGCGCGAGATGCGGTATCAGCCGCATCGAGCGCACATTTAATGGAGGTGTTTGTGATCAATTTCCCCTCTTGTAGAAGGTCGTTGGCCTTTTGTTTGTATTGGTCAGGAAGGTGTTGCATGAGCTTTTCAAGCTCGTCATAGTGAGCCCTGTCGTACCTGGCCAATAAAGCTTGGGCATTGGCAATGCGCCAATGATTTGCAGCTTGTGACGCAATACGTTTACCAGATGTGTCTATTAGTTTGGACTCCTTATCAGGAGGGGGGGTATCGCCTGTACTCGGAGAGTTTGCCCTCTTGCGTGCATTAGACACCACAAAAGAATCCAAAGGGACCTGACCTTTAATGTAAATTGGATAATTGGGAGCTGCCTTATACTTTTTATCTATCCTGGTGTTGAGAATCCTGGCTCTGACAGGGTCCTCAAAAACTTCTGGGGCATGTTTGAGCATGCCTTTTTACATTGGCAGGGTGTGCGTGGGCTTTTGCGAGGGTGCAAAGGTTTCAAGTAAAAAATCTTCGTCTAAGGGATCAGAATGTAACTGTACCCCGTGGTATTGGGCAGCCCTATTGATTACTTGCGCAAACCCAATATTGTCATCTGGTGGTGATGGCCTAGATGGATAGAGATGTGGGTCATTGTGTAGGTCAGGATCTGTGTTGTAGTCATCCCAAGGGTCTACGTCTTGTGGGATGGTATGTGCATCATCATCATCCCCCTGTGGATCTATATTTCCACCCCTATCGGTATGATCATCCTCAGTATCTGATGTTTGAGGTGAAAAAGTATGTTGTGGGGAGTGTGGTGGAGAAATTAGAAGATTTGGATCAACTGGAGAAGGAGGTGGGGAGGTGTTAATACTCATCTCCTTTCGTTTCAAGGGTATTTCAGATTCCTCTGAAGTGTCCAGTTTCCTCTTTTTTGGAGGCTTGGTGACGACTTTGCCAGTCTCTGGATCAATACAAAGAGTTTTTTGTTTTGGATCCGAAAAATCAGGTACAGGCTGTGTGGGTAAAATGTCTTTTTTCGGTGCCGAAGATTTTGGCTCAGAATGTTCTTTGGACCAAGTCTCTGAGGCTTTCTGTGGGGTTTTGGACTCCTTAGGTTTTGTTGTAGGAGTTTGTGACTCCGAGACTTTTTTCGGCTCCGACGATTTTTTGGGTTTTAAAGCCGTTTTCGGCTCCGAAGATTTTTTCGGTTCCGAACTTTTGTCCTTGGTATGTTTCGACGTCGAGGGCTTCGGCGTCGAGGCTGTCTTAGGCGTCGACGAAGAAGGGCGTGGCCCATCTTTAGTGTGATGCTTCGGTGCCGAAGAGGACTTTTCGGCACCCGAATGGGGTTGGCTCGAGCCCGAAGGCTTATTTTTAGGTTTCATAGCCAGGCCCGAGGGCGGGGCGTCTGAGACATGTTGCCGGTGTCGACCCGAGCCCGAGGGCGAGGGTGTTACCGGAGCCTTAGGTTTGTTTTTTGGGAGAGGGGTTTCGGTACTGACGGACGCCTAGCCGGGGTGAGTGTCTCCTCTTCGACGTCGGAGTCGTCGGCCTCGGAGACGGAGATGTCTTCTTCATCACCTTGTTGTTCCGGCTGGACATTGGAATCTGGTCCGAAGATGTCTGGAATCGAGCTGCTTCCGCAAGACATTTCGTGACGTCGAGCCCGACGGTCACGGTTGGTTTTCTTCAACCTGAACGATGCACAGGCCTCGCAGTTCTCGTCTTCGCGCTCCGGGGAGAGGCAGAGATTACAAACCTCGTGCAAGTCCGTGTGTGGGAACTTAGCACCACACCTGGGGCATTTTTTGAATGGAGTCCTTTCCATTGACTGCTGGCGTGGTCGGTGCGGATAGGCCCAATGGCCCGCGTCGAAGGTCGAGGAGTTAGTTTTAAAGATGCGCGTCGAAAGGGAAACGCGATCGAGACAATACCGTCGAGTGGAGAGGGATTGCGCGTGGAGGGGAGATTCGAAACCGATATCGACCCGGAGCGCAGCAAATCACATCCGAACCCGATGGCGGAAAAAAACAATCTGGAGATGGAGTCGATGCCCATGCGCACTATCGTCCTAAGGAGGAGTCACCTACCTCGTGACTACAAAGACTTCTTCCAAGACAAAAACAAAGTGCAAACATCCGAGCCCAACACCAGATGGCGATCTATGCACAAGTATACGATCTACAGCTCATATGCCTCGAACACACATTTCGCTGATACGGCACAGAAATACAAATTGTTCAGGAATTTGTTTACCACGAGACAGACAGGCATGCCTTTTGTCTCTGGCAGATCTTTATGCCACATGCAAAGAGATGAGTGCCTGGCCTGCCTATCCCTCAATCAATCAATCAGCATTTGCATGGCGCAGCACTGTCACCCCTAGGGGTATCTGAGCGATGTGGGTGCGACGTCTCTGTCGAAGAGCCAGGTCTTGAGTTTCTTCCTGAAGTCTGCCAGGGAGGGTGCTGTTCGGAGATTAAGGGGCTGGTCGTTCCAGGTTTTGGCGGCAATGTAGGAGAAGGAGCGGCCCCTGCTGTGGGTGCGATGATGCAGGGGGTTTGCGTACGAGCTAGTGAGGAGGAGCGCAGGTGCCTTGCGGGTAGGTGGATATGAGTACCGACACTAACTCACTGGTCGCCCCTTCTGAAAAGAGTTCCCTTCCATCACCAGCATGTTTTATCTTAAGTCACTTGGCCATTTCCAATGCCAGTTCAGCGCCTTGGCCCCAGACAAAGCACGAACAGCTCATCTCCGAGCCCTCAGTGTGGACCAGGACAAAGGGCGGGATCACATCCAGCGTGTCTTTGATCTCTATATCAAGTCACAGTGCCCAATAAATCCATCGGATTTGTCTGGCATGCCTTCCCCTGGTGAAGTGTGTAACTGCAACAAATGATGGACGGAATGCTGAATGATTCAAACATTCTCCCCCAGTCAAGAGATCTGGGTTAAATCCATTGTTCTTTTGCCCACTACACCACCCCAGTTTGGACCCAGCCATATGCAAATCAGTCTTGACCCTGTACCTCATGGGAACAGTCCAACCGGAACTGCCAAGCCAGGTCCTCCCTGGACCGGAAACAAGCATCCTGGGACCAGTTTCGGGGTATGTCACCCTTCATCAGCCAGGCTAGCTTAATCCAGTGGCACAGTGAGCAAGGGACCCACATCTGGGCATACCCGTCCCACTAGGGGCGAAAAGTTTAACTGCAACAAATGATGGACGGAAAGCTGAATGATTCAAACATTCTCCCCCAGTCAAGAGATCTGGGTTAAATCCATCGTTCTTTTGCCCACTACACCACCCCAGTATGGACCCAGCCATATGCAAATCAGTATTGACCCTGTGCCTCATGGGAACAGTCCAGACCGAACTGCCAAGCCAGGTCCCCCCTGGACCGGAAACAAGCATCCTGGGACCGGTTTCGGGGTATGTCACCCTTCCTCAGCCAGGCTAGCTTGAATTGTGTGTCTTGCTTCCTCACCCTAAGTGCACCGGATATGCCCAGACGTGGGTCCCGGGCTCACTGTGCCTCTGGATTCAAGCAATCCTGGCTGATGAGGGGTGAAACCCCGAAACCAGTCCTAGGATGCTTGCTTCAGGTCCAGGGAGGACCTGGCTTGGCAGTTCGGGCTGGACTGTTCCCATGAGGCACAGGGTCAAGACTGATTTGCATATGGCCAGGTCTAAACTGGGGTGGCATGGTGAGCAAAAGAATGATGGATTTAACCCAGATCTCTTGTCTGGGGGTGAATGTTTTGATTTGTTCTGCATTCCGTCCATCAATTGTGTGTCTTTTGCTTCCCCTGGTGAAGCTGCAGAGATCTGGTTTCAGTGAAATTTGGCACTGCTTGAAGATATCTCAGAATGGTTTCTCACATAGCACTATAGGCATTATTGTCCCCACCACTGAGATCAAGTTTAAAGGCTACCAATTACGAAACAAACCCCTACCAAGAAGAACGCGCCTAATATTCGCTCAGCCTCAGGTATCTCTAACCACTGAACTCCCCCGCTCTAAGAACCTTTTTTGATTGAGATGCAAGTAGGTAGCAGTGCCTTTCAGGGAGGGGTTGACCCATCAGAAGAACTAATGAAACCGCTGAATCATAAAAGGGGGCTCTGGCCTAGAAATAAAAGTTACAGTAATGACATCATCCACCCAAACCCCAGTAAAGCATCAATACTTAGTTTTATAGCACCAATAATCCGCCAATCATCAGGCGGGTCTCTGATGGCAGCCGTAACTCAGAGTTTCATAAATTAAGAAACACATAAGGCATTCTATTCCAGAGGATGGAAAACAACATCCACTCATTTCAAGATTCAAGCAGAGATTTACAAAGAGCAACCACTTCCATGCAGGGCTTGAAACAATGAGCAAAGAGAGCCTCAACACGAGCGTCCACATCAGTAACCCAAAGCGTCACCTAAAGCGCGAACCCCAAAGCACTGCCCATGGGTTCGTGGAGCCTTACCACAAATGCAGCATCAGAACCATTAAAGAGTTTTTAACCTCACCCCTCTGGAAACTATAAAAGCTTCCACAACCCAAGCAGAACTCAGAGCATCGTGAAACCTAAGCAGCATTTGGGGCTTCATAAGCCGCCCAGGCAGCGTCTGGAGCTTCACGAAGACTCATCCATCCCAGCAGCAAATGGAACATCAGCAGGAACCATAGAAACCATACGGTCTCTGGCTGCGGGTGATCAGCATCTAGCCAAGCCATACAGGGCATGAATATATGGTGCATCTTCAAGAGTCTTCAACTTGAGCAGCTTATGGAGAGCCAATGACAACGGTCCATACCACAGATATTCTAGAGCAGAGGTCTTCAATCTGTGGGGCGCGACCCCCAGGGGGGCCGTGGAGTCCTGAGAAGGGGGTCGCACATTCCCCAGCTTCACTTGTCCCTGTAATCCAAAACATTTGCTTTCATTTTGGAAAAAGACAGCCGTCCTGGGTCAGCTAATTTAGATCGTTATCAGGTGAAGTTTTATCAATTGAGTCTCTAGTGCTGGAAAAGCTTTCGAGCCACGGTGCCTGCTCGCCTGAATGAAATGCAAATGTGCCTATCAGTTAATCTGCAACTGTAAAGGGTGCTTGGAAGCCAGTTCTGGCTTTAATTGATCAAATCACTCCAAGCTTTTTGATGACAAAGATTTGGTTTTTTTGAGTGGTAGTGCAAAGAGTTAACTGGGCTGTGAAGTAATTGCCTTTAATTTTAACTGCCTTGCACAGCCCTTAGTACCCCTAAAGAGGTGTTGAAGGGACAGTTATGTAAAGAAAAATTGCATTACATACGCTCTGGTATAACTAAAATCTACATTTTGGAAGCACCGTTTTATTGTAAAACTATTTGCACCTTTTGCAGCACTCTATCTTACACGGTGTGTAATGTAAGGATAAAATGACTTACATATTCACAGTGCTTTCTGTCATATGCTGTGACTTCGTAGCTCTAAAAATACAAATCACTATTGTCCACTGCACCAATCAAGATTTCATTCTGTGGCTCACACAGACCTCTGCAGTGCATTAACTAATAGAGGTTTCATAATGTACTATAGTGCATTTCTCACTGAGTAACAACTTTTTAAATGTATTTTGCATTACGCTGCCCATTATTTCATATGTAGATACCTGATGGTGAAAAACCTAAAAACGTGCAGAATATTTGGGGACCTATTTATGAGAGGTTTGCATCGCCAGAGCATCACTTTTTTATTTTGACGCTCCAGCTGCGCAAGCATCTCAACCATACCTATGAGGCGGTGCAAAGTCACCCTGCATGGCTTAGCATGGCCTCATAGATATGGAGTAAGACATAGCAGCGCAAGTCACTGCATTGCCTTACTCTGCAGCAAGGGTGGTGTTCCATGGGCTTTGCGTGGGATTCCCATACAACACCCATGGATTTTGATGCTGCCCCATATTTACAAAATCAAGTAAACCTGGGTAGGTCCAAAAACGGAGGCGTAACAAGGAGAAATGTTTTCGTTTTTCCTTGTTCTTTCCTCTTTCCATGTGCGCTGCATTCTGCAGCTCACAAAGAAAGAGGAAAACGCCTTTGTGATTGTTTTTGAAGGAAGGTGACCCTTTCTGTACAAAAACAATCCTGCCTATGTTGGTGCTACGCAGCAATTTGTGCACCAATGCAAGGGAAAGGACAGGAATGCACCCTATTTCATAAATACGGTGCATTCCTGCCCTTTCACACTGGTGTAGGGCAGCGCAGCCAGAAGACTTGCGGCGCTGCCCTACGCCAATTTCTCATAAATGAGGCCCTTTGGTTTTTAGCTACACTTTTGACTACACCCCACGCTCACTGACCTTTGCTTTGCTAAACGCTGTTTAATATTATTTCCCCACTGAAAAAATTATTTGCTGGGGGAATTTGGGGCGTTTATGGTTGTCGATGATGAGGAGTACCAGGTTCTAGAAATGTTTGTCAGAAGGGGGTCCTTACACCTAAAGAAGTTTGACAAGGGGGTCTTGGCATCAAAAAGTTTGAAGACCTCTGTTCTAGAGGGTAAAAGAGTGCCGTTCATTCCACAGACCTTCTAGAGGGTCAATGAGGGTTGTATGCACTACAGACAATCTGCAGGGCCATGGAGATATGCCTACTCCACAGATAACTTAAAGGTCCAACAAGAGTAGTCCACCCTTTGGAACATCTAGTAGCCCAACAAGAGCTGTTCAATCCGAAGTCCACCTGGAGGGCCAACGGGAGCAGTTCCCTTCCACAGACTCTCTGAAGGTACATCCTGAGGCATCCACTCTACTCCACAGACCAGCTCCACTCCACAGATTCTCTGCAGGGCCAACGAGAGCTGTAAGCTCCATGGACCATCTAGAGGTCCAGTAGGAGGTACTCACTCCATGGACCGTCTGAAGGTCCACTAAAGGCAGTCCGTTCCACAAACCACCAGAAGTTCAATCAAGGCCATCAACTGAAGGCAACATCAAAAGATTATTTTATTACTAAAAAACTAATAAAGCTTCTTGAACAAAAATAAAACGTTTCTAAAATTATCATGCACCCCTAACAGCGTTATGCTACCTTCTCTGTGCAGAGACAGGCAGGGACTCGAGCACACACACTATTGCAGCCCATACTCTTCCACCCCACTCATGCATCACACAGGTCACCCCAAAAGTGATCCCCACCATTCCACAATACAAAGGCAGAGTGACTAGTTCTGCAAAGATCTTCTTACCTGTGAAAGAGGATGGATTTAACAAGTGTGACTACGTCCCGGCTGGTGTTGTGTCCCGCACAAACAATTGCCACATGGATAAGCTGTAGGAGAAAAAAACAGAACAAACTACACAAGGTGTCCACAGTAACGTCAACACAGGTGATGTCAAAATGCAAGGTGGGCCTTTAGGTGTTGGCAAAGTGGGCCGGGGTTGCACATGCATGTTCAAGACAAAGCTATAGGGTCCAAAACCCAGCCACCACTCTACTGATCTGCAATCTTTGGTTGCTTGCGCCTACAGTAGAAATGGGTCTGACTGGTGGGTCTGCAGTCCTCATGTTCAGCTGGCCAGCAACTGGTCTGTAGAACGTAGGGTTCATAGATGGCAACTAGGAGTAACCAGCGGTGGCGCTGCCCTTGTTTCAAGCGTCATGAAGGCAGCAGAGGGAACAGAAAGTAATAAAAAGAGCTGAAAGAGCACTGCTGGTCTTCTGTAGTTATCTCACACTGGCCTCTCAACAGCAGATACAATGCAGCGGTGGCACTAGCAGTGATGCCATTGAGGGTCACAGTGTGATGTCACTTCTGCTTCCCATGTCGGGACATCTTACCATGGCAAAGACGCAAAGTTACGCAGCTCTTGGAGGGACAGAGCGATGGGAGCCAAAAGTGGGAAATGGGGCTTCTTTGGCTGTCTCCAGAGAGGGAATCATACAAGGTGCCTTCCATGGCAGCATGTACTGCCAAACATGTCCTCGAGACCCTCCGGTATAAGCCACTTTTAAAATCTGATTAGGCCGCCACAAAGGAGACAACACAGAGCAGAGCAGGTTGCATCACCACTGGACACAGCAAGGAACATCATGCTGGCCAGCCACACAACATGAGACCCAAAACTTGCCACCACAAATGATACACTTCACAGTATATGAATTCATGCATGCTTCCCTGCACAACCGGTGAAACCATACAGATCAGTCCACAATGAAAGGTCACACGTGGCCTGCCCCACAACAGGTAAAAACAAACACACAACATAGCTAATATTATGTGGACCGGCCACTAACCGTAATGAAGTGTGTATGTACTATCCCAACTTCACACACACTTTGATAGTAGGGTAGGCTGTAAAGCAGACCGAGGCAAATATAACTGCACTTTTAGTTTTTTGACACACTTGCTCGAAAATATTTAAACACACTATGGGGTCCTGTCCTCCTAACACACTGGTCCTCACAAAGATAGTGTTTGTCTAGTTCTGTCAGGGTTTACCCACGCTATGAGGACCGAGTTCAGCTTTTGCACTTTGGTCTGTGCCAGCTAGCAGGACAGATAGTCGGGCAGCGAGAGTCTTGGCCCTCAGGTGGGATGCTCTAGCAGATAGTGGGTCTATACAAAGCACGTTATTTTCTCATGTTTACCCTCCAGTACATCCAGCATCAGCAACTTTGCTTACCTCACACTTCTCCACTGCACGGTGTTTTACACACTCGCTCCGGTTCCGCCTCTTCTGTTCCGGGCCTTCTCCGTCTTCGGCGGATGCTGGCCACGGCTGGCTCACAAAGCCACCATCAGCTCCATGGCCTTGCACCTGGCCTAGCTGCACACGTAGCTTGTGGTTCTCTTCCTCCACAGTCCGCAGTCTTTCCTTCAGAGTTTCCTGCTGCAGGTGAGGTGGTGGCTGGTCCCGGAAGCAGGGAGGCACAAGGAAAGAACTGCCACCTACAGGGATGGTAAAGAGATTATTTGAGGTCAGAGAATGGAAAGAGAAATGTATGGACAGCCATCAAGCAATGCATCCGACTTCAGACCAGGGGCCGTATTATACCAAGTGCACCGGGGTGCAACATCCAGAGCACTCCTTCCTCTATCCATACCACCACATCTACAGTCCTCCTCCCTCAATCCACACCACCACCACATCCAGAGCACTCCTTCCTCAAACCACACCACCACCACATCTACAGTCCTCCTCCCTCAATCCACACCACCACCACATCCAGAGCACTCCTTCCTCAAACCACACCACCACCACATCCAGAGCACTCTTCCTCAAACCACACCACCACCACATCTACAGTCCTCCTCCCTCAATCCACACCACCACATCTACAGTCCTCCTCCCTCAATCCACACCACCACCACATCCAGAGCACTCCTTCCTCAAACCACACCACCACATCCAGAGCACTCCTTCCTCAAACCACACCACCACATCTACAGTCCTCCTCCCTCAATCCACACCACCACCACATCCAGAGCACTCCTTCCTCAAACCACACCACCACCACATCTACAGTCCTCCTCCCTCAATCCACACCACCACCACATCCAGAGCACTCCTTCCTCAAACCACACCACCACCACATCCAGAGCACTCTTCCTCAAACCACACCACCACCACATCTACAGTCCTCCTCCCTCAATCCACACCACCACCACATCTACAGTCCTCCTCCCTCAATCCACACCACCACCACATCCAGAGCACTCCTTCCTCAAACCACACCACCACATCCAGAGCACTCCTTCCTCAAACCACACCACCACCACATCCAGAGCACTCCTTCCTCAAACCACACCACCACCACATCCAGAGCACTCCTTCCTCAATCCACACCACCTCCACAGTGCTCCTTCCTCAATCCACACCACCTCCACAGTGCTCCTTCCTCAATCCACACCACCACCACATCCAGAGCACTCCTTCCTCAAACCACACCACCACCACATCCAGAGCACTCCTTCCTCAAACCACACCACCACCACATCTACAGTCCTCCTCCCTCAATCCACACCACCACCACATCCAGAGCACTCCTTCCTTAATCCACACCACCACCTCCACAGTGCTCCTTCCTCAATCCACACCACCACCACATCCAGAGCACTCCTTCCTTAATCCACACCACCACCTCCACAGTGCTCCTTCCTCAATCCACACCACCACCACATCCAGAGAACTCCTTCCTCAATCTACACCACCACATCCAGAGCACTCCTTCAATTCACACCACCACATCCAGAGCACTCCTTCCTCAATCCACACCACCTCCACAGTGCTCCTTCCTCAATCCACACCACCTCCACAGTGCTCCTTCCTCAATCCACACCATCACCACATCCAGAGAACTCCTTCCTCAATCCACACCACATCCAGAGCGCTCCTTCAATGCCTCCGTTCCCACTGCCTCGTCCCCTCCTTTCATTATGGCCCCTCTTTCCCATCTCTGCTGGCTCACCACCCTCTAATGTGCCTGTTTTGAGATGACCTTGTCACAGTGGAACAGGCTAAACAAATTAATCAACAAAACCGAAATATTGAGGGACTTTGGAGAGAGAGAGAAACTGAAAGCAATGAGTGTTTGTTTTAGGGCTTAGGGTTGGTGTCGTTTTAGGGAGTTTCTCTAAATCTTATGCCTATCAGTCTTAAGCTCTTTTTTAAACCATAACTATCTTATTACATCCAGCAAGCAATTGCTTCTCACAAAGCCCCCTCTGGTGATCACACCTCTGTCAATCATGTCCCACAAACAAAATGGTGTGAATGCATGGAATGGGCATGCAAAACTAACCCCAAAAACTAATGGACTGACCACTAACTTGGGGCTCCCGGGTAGATTGCTACTCGCAATAAAGCGCTTCAGCGCCTCGTCAGAGGTAGTAAGCGTTATATAAATTCAATTTAATTTAGATTTAACCCTCCCTTTAAATTTGTCCCCCCCCATCCTTATCTACCCCACTTAAAGGTTGAGAACGAGAAATATCCCCCACAGACCCCCATGCAGCCCCACTCACTTTCCAGACTTCCTGCGAAGAGGTAAAGCCAGGTGAGCAGGACCATACCAACCACCGTCACCAACACGAGCTTGAGCTTCCCGCGCCAGGAGCAAAGCATGGTGGGAAGGCCAGGCTTGAAGGCGGGAGCCAAGGTCAGGTCGGGAGTCCTGCAGCGGCCGCGTCAGACATCCTACGTCCTGGAGGAACAAGAGATGAAGAATGGGATTCAGAGGCAGGGTACAAGGCGAGCAGGCAGAACACACCCCGGGGCCAGCAGCCTGGCTTCAGTTCCCAGTGTATGCCGGGAGTTGTAGTGCTGCATACGTAACATCACACCGAACTCCTATTGAATCTTCATGCGATGGTTCCTTGAGATAACAAAACCAGCCCCAATAACTAATAACATCCACTAACTATGGCTTCTGGCGTAGCGTGCTAACTGCTGTAAAGCACTTCAGTGCCTTGTCAGGGGTGCTAAGCGCTATATAAATGCAATTACAATACAAATAGGCAACAGATCACAGATGCAAAAGTATAAAGGGACAGGGCTTTGGTAGCCGGTCAGGGATGCCGCGTGGTACCAAACGTCCACATCTGTGGGAGCCAGAGCACATTGGATTCACCCAGAATCAACCAAGTCAAAGGTGACATGTCACATTATTCGCAAAGACTAAACTCAGTACATAATATCTTTGCATACTGTTCTGTTTCAGCTGGTGGGCTCCATCAGCCAAAACAGGAACCGTGGCTACCCCATTTTATCCTGCCTGACCACGCCACCTTTAAGTTAAGTGTTTGCGAGTTCACCGAGGCCGCAGGCTCTCGGTGGCCAGAAGCTCCCTCTAATCCCAGGTTTACGTCACCCTTTAAAAAACTGCAAAATAATCAGTTTGTCAACTTTCAAGGAATGGCCACAAACTGCGACATCATCACTTTCCCACCACACCTTCGCAAAAGGCACCTTTGTGTGGCTTCATCCCTTAAATAGAGAAAAGTGTGGCCTGCGTCTACTACAATGTCCCGGACTCTCAGGACCACCACATGCCACAGGGGAGGCTACTGAAAAATACAAGTCATGGACCACCACACGCCCCAGGGTAGGCTACTGAAAAATAGAAGTCCTGGACCACCACACGCCCCAGGGTCGGCTACTGAAAAATAGAAGTCATGGACCACCACACGCCCCAGGGTAGGCTACTGAAAAATAGAAGTCATGGACCACCACACGCCCCAGGGTAGGCTACTGGAAAATAGAAGTCCTGGACCACCACACGCCACTGGGGAGGCTACTGGAAAATAGAAGTCCTGGACCACCACACGCCACTGGGGAGGCTACTGAAAAATAGAAGTCATGGACCACCACACGCCCCAGGGTAGGCTACTGAAAAATATAAGTCCTGGACCACCACACGCCACTGGGGAGGCTACTGAAAAATAGAAGTCCTGGACCATCACACGCCCCAGGGTAGGCTACTGAAAAATAGAAGTCATGGACCACCACACGCCCCAGGGTAGGCTACTGAAAAATATAAGTCCTGGACCACCACACGCCACTGGGGAGGCTATGGAAAAATAGAAGTTCTGGACCACCACATGCCACTAAGGAGGCTACGGAAAAATAGAAGTCCTGGACCACCACACGCCACTGGGGAGGCTACTGAAGAACAGAAGTCATGGACCACCACACGCCACTGGGGAGGCTACTGGAAAATAGAAGTCCTCGCGCTACAGCTTGCTTTTATATTTTCATGAAATTTCATTTGTTTATACAAAAAACATAAATCATTAAAAACAGTTGAAAATAACAATTAAAATCTTTCAGAATGTGATTTTACCTACCATACCTTTTACAAATAAACTCAGTCTATGCCTGTTTTTATAAAGTGTTAAAGTAACAACTATAAGCAGCATCGTCCAGTCATTTTATCCCAGTGTCTTACAGGAGCCTTCCTACCGTTTGGGACTTTAAAACATTGGAAACCCAACATTGGAACAGGCAATGAATGGATCCTTAAAAATGACTGAATTATTGACAGTATTTCGATGCAGTAATATTAACATTTCATTTTTTAAGAAAATCTAAAACTATTACCTGTCCTGATCAAAAAAAATAATCATCGTTTATCATCAATGACAGAGTTACACACGAGGCTCCCAGTCCCAGAAGTCCCCAGCTCATAGTCCCTGGGATAAAACCAAACACCTTGGAGGGTATGATGATGCAGAAGAGGGCACGACAACGCAGAAGAGGGCACGACGGGGCAATAGAGGGCACGACGGGGCAATAGAGGGCACGACGGGGCAATAGAGGGCACGACGGGGCAATAGAGGGCACGACGGGGCAATAGAGGGCACGACGGGGCAATAGAGGGCACGACGGGGCAATAGAGGGCACGACGGGGCAATAGAGGGCACGACGGGGCAATAGAGGGCACGACGGGGCAATAGAGGGCACGACGGGGCAATAGAGGGCACGACGGGGCAATAGAGGGCACGACGGGGCAATAGAGGGCACGACGGGGCAATAGAGGGCACGACGGGGCAATAGAGGGCACGACGGGGCAATAGAGGGCACGACGGGGCAATAGAGGGCACGACGGGGCAATAGAGGGCACGACGGGGCAATAGAGGGCACGACGGGGCAATAGAGGGCACGACGGGGCAATAGAGGGCACGACGGGGCAATAGAGGGCACGACGGGCAATAGAGGGCACGACGGGGCAATAGAGGGCACGACGGGGCAATAGAGGGCACGCACGGGGCAATAGAGGGCACGACGGGGCAATAGAGGGCACGACGGGGCAATAGAGGGCACGACGGGGCAATAGAGGGCACGACGGGGCAATAGAGGGCACGACGGGGCAATAGAGGGCACGACGGGGCAATAGAGGGCACGACGGGGCAATAGAGGGCACGACGGGGCAATAGAGGGCACGACGGGGCAATAGAGGGCACGACGGGGCAATAGAGGGCACGACGGGGCAATAGAGGGCACGACGGGGCAATAGAGGGCACGACGGGGCAATAGAGGGCACGACGGGGCAATAGAGGGCACGACGGGGCAATAGAGGGCACGACGGGGCAATAGAGGGCACGACGGGGCAATAGAGGGCACGACGGGGCAATAGAGGGCACGACGGGGCAATAGAGGGCACGACGGGGCAATAGAGGGCACGACGGGGCAATAGAGGGCACGACGGGGCAATAGAGGGCACGACGGGGCAATAGAGGGCACGACGGGGCAATAGAGGGCACGACGGGGCAATAGAGGGCACGACGGGGCAATAGAGGGCACGACGGGGCAGGAGAGGGCACGACGGGGCAATAGAGGGCACGACGGGGCAATAGAGGGCACGACGGGGCAGGAGAGGGCACGACGGGGCAGGAGAGGGCACGACGGGGCAGGAGAGGGCACGACGGGGCAGGAGAGGGCACGACGGGGCAGGAGAGGGCACGACGGGGCAGGAGAGGGCACGACGGGGCAGGAGAGGGCACGACGGGGCAGGAGAGGGCACGACGGGGCAGGAGAAGGCACGACGGGGCAGGAGAAGGCACGACAGGGCAGGAGAAGGCACGACAGGGCAGGAGAAGGCACGACAGGGCAGGAGAAGGCACGACAGGGCAGGAGAAGGCACGACAGGGCAGGAGAAGGCACGACAGGGCAGGAGAAGGCACGACAGGGCAGGAGAGGGCACGACAGGGCAGGAGAGGGCACGACAGGGCAGGAGAGGGGCACGACAGGGCAGGAGAGGGCACGACAGGGCAGGAGAGGGCACGACAGGGCAGGGAGAGGGCACGACAGGGCAGGAGAGGGCACGACAGGGCAGGAGAGGGCACGACAGGGCAGGAGAGGGCACGACAGGGCAGGAGAGGGCACGACAGGGCAGGAGAGGGCACGACAGGGCAGGAGAGGGCACGACAGGGCAGGAGAAGGCACGACAGGGCAGGAGAAGGCACGACAGGGCAGGAGAAGGCACGACAGGGCAGGAGAAGGCACGACAGGGCAGGAGAAGGCACGACAGGGCAGGAGAAGGCACGACAGGGCAGGAGAAGGCACGACAGGGCAGGAGAAGGCACGACAGGGCAGGAGAAGGCACGACAGGGCAGGAGAGGGCACGACAGGGCAGGAGAAGGCACGACAGGGCAGGAGAAGGCACGACAGGGCAGGAGAAGGCACGACAGGGCAGGAGAAGGCACGACAGGGCAGGAGAGGGCAGGAGAGGGCAGGAGAGGGCACGACAGGGCAGGAGAGGGCACGACAGGGCAGGAGAGGGCAGGGCAGGAGAGGGCAGGAGAGGGCACGACAGGGCAGGAGAGGGCACGACAGAGCAGGAGAGGGCACGACAGGGCAGGAGAGGGCACGACAGGGCAGGAGAGGGCACGACAGGGCAGGAGAGGGCACGACAGGGCAGGAGAGGGCACGACAGGGCAGGAGAGGGCACGACAGGGCAGGAGAGGGCACGACAGCGCAGGAGAGGGCACGACAGGGCAGGAGAGGGCACGACAGCGCAGGAGAGGGCACGACAGCGCAGGAGAGGGCACGACAGCGCAGGAGAGGGCACGTCAACGCAGGAGAGGGCACGTCAACGCAGGAGAGGGCACGTCAACGCAGGAGAGGGCACGTCAACGCAGGAGAGGGCACGTCAACGCAGGAGAGGGCACGTCAACGCAGGAGAGGGCACGTCAACGCAGGAGAGGGCACGTCAACGCACGAGAGGGCACGTCAACGCACGAGAGGGCACGTCAACGCACGAGAGGGCACGTCAACGCACGAGAGGGCACGTCAACGCACGAGAGGGCACGACAGCGCACGAGAGGGCACGACAGCGCACGAGAGGGCACGGCAGCGCAGGAGAGGGCACGGCAGCGCAGGAGAGGGCTCGGCAGGGCAGGAGAGGGCACGGCAGGGCAGGAGAGGGCACGTCAACGCAGGAGAGGGCACGTCAACGCAGGAGAGGGCACGTCAGGGCAGGAGAGGGCACGTCGATGCATTTTACTTTTCTCCTGTTGATCATACACATCAGATCTCAGTTTCTTATTATCCAGACCCAAGTCATCCGATTTGTGTGAGACCGAAGAACTCAACCAGTGAGGAAGAGGAGATATGTTGGGATTCCTGCCCCTCAATAACTTAAAAGAGGTTACCCCATTAGTAGAGTGTGGTGTAGTGAAACTGTCTCTTTAAGATACTTACCTACACATAAGCCAGCAGACAAACCTGTTTGTAGCCCCTCTTTCAGGATACGATCACCCCTCTCAGCTAGGTCATTAGAGGCTGGGCTATCAAGCATTACTTGCAGGTGCTTTACATTAAACGAGGCCAAAATATCACTCATCTCATGAGAAGAAAAGTGTGTCCCATTATCTGTCACAATATACTTTGGTGGACCTTCCACCATAAAACATTCACTAAGAATCTCAAAGCATTCCTAGTGGAGGCAGAACCAACAAAAGAATAATGAATCCATTTAGAATAGTAATTCCCCCATCACAACCAAAAATAATCATTCGCCCGGGTAGCAAAGGGAAAGGACCTGAAAAATCTAGAGCCACTTTCTCCCAAGGCCCTTCAGAAAGACGTACCGGCCATGATGGTCTCTCTTGTACTTTCAGGCCTATCTGAAAGCAGGCACTCAGGGCAAGCCTGCACCAATTTCACACTTCAATATCCATACCCGGCCACCAGTAAAACTGACTTAACTTTTAACACAGAGAAGAAACACCCAAATAACCACTGCAAGATATTTGAAGAAGGCCGGCTTGCAAGGTAACCGGTGGAGTAAACAAGTGTTGTCTTAACAAAATACTATCTTCACACAAGACCAGAGGCTACTCGCACATACGCTCGAAGATTACAAACACCGGCTACGAGGCCAGCCTTTCCGGACATATTTCATCACTTGTTTGAGAAGCAGCAGCATTAAGCCAATCTGATTCCGAAAACATCTTATAACAGACAATCACCGCATCAACAAGCGCCACAACACACCCTGGATCATTGCTGCCAACATCATCCCAACAACTCGCTTTGAGAGGCATTCTTGACAGGCAGTCCGCTCGGAAATGTTTTCCACTTTGTACATACTTTACTGTAATGTCACACTCCTGAAGCTTAATAAAAGTCTGATTAATCGAGCAGATGCGTTACCACGACCATTGGCACTCAGTGAATAAACCAAAGGTTTATGATCAGTAAAGATATCAAAACTTGTTCCGCAAACATAAGATTTAAATTTCTGAACAGCCCGTACACATGCCATCACCTCTCTCTCAGCCCGTACACATGCCATCACCTCTCTCTCAGCCCCTACACATGCCATCACCTCTCTCTCAGCCCGTACACATGCCATCACCTCTCTCTCAGCCCGAACACATGCCATCACCTCTCTCTCAGCCCGTACACATGCCATCACCTCTCTCTCAGCCCGTACACATGCCATCACCTCTCTCTCAGCCCGTACACATGCCATCACCTCTCTCTCAGCCCGTACACATGCCATCACCTCTCTCTCAGCCCGAACACATGCCATCACCTCTCTCTCAGCCCGTACACACGCCATCACCTCTCTCTTAGCCCGTACACATGCCATCACCTCTCTCAGCCCGTACACATGCCATCACCTCTCTCTCAGCCCCTACACATGCCATCACCTCTCTCTCAGCCCGTACACATGCCATCACCTCTCTCTCAGCCCGTACACATGCCATCACCTCTGTCTCAGCCCTTACACATGCCATCACCTCTCTCTCAGCCCGTACACACGCCATCACCTCTCTCTCAGCCCGTACACACGCCATCACCTCTCTCTCAGCCCGTACACATGCCATCACCTCTCTCTCAGCCCCTACACATGCCATCACCTCTCTCTCAGCCCGTACACATGCCATCACCTCTCTCTCAGCCCGTACACATGCCATCACCTCTCTCTCAGCCCGTACACATGCCATCACCTCTCTCTCAGCCCGTACACATGCCATCACCTCTCTCTCAGCCCGTACACATGCCATCACCTCTCTCTCAGCACCTACACATACCATCACCTCTCTCTCAGCCCCTACACATGCCATCACCTCTCTCTCAGCCCGTACACATGCCATCACCTCTCTCTCAGCCCGTACACATGCCATCACCTCTCTCCAGGGCACAAGTCCTAAAAATTGAAGTGGGGGGACTAACCTAGTTAATCAGTATGCAAGTGGCATCGCAGCGCGTGGCATTGCGGCGCGTGGCATCGCGGCGCGTGGCATCACGGCGCGTGGCATCACGGCGCGTGACATCACGGCGCGTGACATCACAGGAACTGGCATCACAGGAACTGGCATCACAAGAAGTGACATCAGATCTTAAGCCCTCACATATATGTTTAGCAGGTCCATCATGAGTACATTTGAGCACATTTCGAGTATACTTGTAAACCCTCCTGATTTAGGCAGAAGATTCACACTTTTGTAGCTACACATAAAGCAATGTTACCTTTTGTCAGCGTTCAGCTTTCTATAGCCATAGTGCTTTAAAAGAAATAGTGATATTTAAAATTATTACAACGCCTCCTCAAGGGTAATAAGCGTATATAAATGCTATTTATTTTGTGCAAATACTGGGAAAGATCAACACATCTGACGTTCTTACCGTGCATGCATATCTCCTAAACAGAGCCTGAACAAAGTGAAAAGCTGCCTCTCCTAAGTATGTGTGAAGTGCTAACAAGGTGTGAGCCTTTGTTTCCCCTCTGCTGCATTTGCATCAGGTGTGAGGCTCCTGACTGCTCCCAGCCAGGAGACTCCAACAAAAGGAGGCTTGATGACCCCTGAGACTCGGCCTTTGTTATGGCCGAGTATCCCAGCAGGAGTCAGAAATAAGAGAGCCTCGTCCCCGCCTGCACGTTGTTGTGATCGAAAGCAGACAACAACGTGCAGGCGCTGCTGAATGTGTCCCGGTGTTTGGAAATTACACCGGGACGAATTCAGCATCTTTTTTAGTGGGGCCCAACTTCTTGGCAGGGTGGACGGCATCCACCCTGTGAAAGAAGTGGGGGGACGCCGTCCACCCGCGTGGACACCCGACTCGTGCCCTGCCTCTCTCTCAGCCCCTACACATGCCATCACCTCTCTCTCAGCCCCTACACATGCCATCACCTCTCTCTCAGCCCCTACACATGCCATCACCTCTCTCTCAGCCCCTACACATGCCATCACCTCTCTCTCAACCCGTACACATGCCATCACCTCTCTCTCAGCCCGTACACATGCCATCACCTCTCTCCAGCCCGTACACATGCCATCACCTCTCTCTCAGCCCGTACACATGCCATCACCTCTCTCTCAGCCCGTACACATGCCATCACCTCTCTCTCAGCCCGTACACATGCCATCACCTCTCTCAGCCCGTACACATGCCATCACCTCTCTCTCAGCCCGTACACATGCCATCACCTCTCTCTCAGCCCCTACACATGCCATCACCTCTCTCTCAGCCCGTACACATGCCATCACCTCTCTCTCAGCCCCTACACATGCCATCACCTCTCTCTCAGCCCCTACACATGCCATCACCTCTCTCTCAGCCCGTACACATGCCATCACCTCTCTCTCAGCCCCTACACATGCCATCACCTCTCTCTCAATAGTGCGGTAGTTCATTTCTGTAGTTTTGAGCGACCTGGCAGCAAAAGCCACTGTACGCTCTTTCCCATTGACCATTTGGCCAAAAACTGCCCCCAAACCATACATGCTGCCATCAACACAAATAACACATCTCCTTCCAGCTACAAAGGGTTGCAAGGCAGGTGCTTCAATGACTAGTTCAACTTCCTCAAATGCTTTTTCAACAGATGACGACCAATCAAATATGAATCCTTTCTTGAGTAGAGATCTTAAATGTTGAACAACCGTAGTGTACCCTGGTACAAAACAGGCATAATATCCCCATAACCCTAAAAACGAGCATAGGGTATCTTTGTCTGAAGGTGGTCGAGCTTTCTGTATGGCTTCAAGATTAAACATTTTGGGCGGACTCCCTCTGATGATATGGTGTGTCCCATATAATCCACTGTTGCTGTAAAGAGTTTACACTTCACAAGTCTGACTGTCATCCCTTTGCCTTGAAGAATATTCAGAACACTTTCAAGCGTTGTTCGGGATACTCTGTATACATCAGGATATCATCCCGCACTGCTCCGCCTCCTTGAACCTGCGCATAGTCTTCTGGGTGCTTCATTGAATCTCCCCCGATGTCCCTGCTGCGGTGGCCCTGTTGGATGCTGAGAAGGCCTCTGGTTCTTTGGGGTGGCCTTACCTCCTAGCTACGCTTCTCAAACTGGGTATGCCGCGTGACTTTATCTCACTAATTAAGCTCTTGTATTCCAAACCGGTAGCCAGGATCCGGGCCAGGGGCCCACTCACAGCACCGCGTGCTGTTACTAGCGGGACCCGCGGGCTGCCCCTATCCCCATTGCTTTTCATTATTGCAATGGACCCCCTGTTGCGGCATCTGGAGAAGAAACATCTGCATCCAGGTTTACAGTTTAAACCTGGTCCAGTGCTACTTCAGCTGTATGCTGATATTTTAATATTTGTACATCACCCCGCTGTCAACCTGCCTCCGATCCTCCACAAGATTGTTCGATTCGGGGGCTTTTCTGGCCTACATATCAATTGGACGAAGTCTGAACTGTTCCCCCTTGAGGAGGCCATCGAGCCTGTGCAGAGTGAGTTCCCCCCTGGCCTGGTGTGATTGTCCGGTCAAGTATCTAGGAGTGTTCCTGCACCGTGACAAGGAGCGTTTGATTCGACTGAATTACGGCCCGGCCATAGATAGACTGACTTCCCAGGTAAAATGGTGGATCCAGCTTCCCCTTTCAACGGAGGGTCATATCGCAATGGTGGTCCTTCCCCGCTTTTTATATCTTTTTTTAAATATGTCCATCCCAGTTCCGAATTCTTTTTTTGCATCACTGAGAGGAGGACTCTTGAGACTCATCTGGGTTTGTAAGATGCCCTCTCATTGGCTGGGATACGCTGTGCTCCCGTAGGAGTGTGGGGGACTTGGTGTTTCGCACTTTCAATTGTACTATTTAGCTGCGCAGTGCCAATTCGCTCACTATTGGTACCACGCAGGCGCTCGCATCCCATTCTCTAAAATCTGAAAGACTGAGGAAAGCTATAGCAAGAAGCAGTCTGAGGATGAAGTTATCTTTGAGAAGAATCCACTTTATAAAAAGTAAACTGATAAAATTGCTTGGAGTGCAAAAACAAGGAGAGATGGAATGTCAGTACACTTCACAAGAAAAAAGTATTTAATACGATATAATTAAAAATTGTAACAAGGCTGTCCGTATTTATTTCTAAACACCAACTACTAATCTCTTTATGAGATTAGAGTTCAAGATACACAATATCACAGTATAAAAACGACAGTAAATAGCACAATATACAATGGGCCACACGGGGGGGGGACCAAACCATATATTAAGAAAGTGGTATAAGAACCACGACTTGACTAGACACAGTGCCTAGAGCACGTAGAATCGCTGGGACCCCAAGGAACCACCCAAGGTAGTGACACAGGAGACCCACGGGGGACGTGTGCAGTGTGAGAACACAGCCGCGAGCGCCGTAGGATTCTATGAGGAAAGTCGCGGTTGGAATTTTAAAGCAAAAGGACACTTAGGAGAGGACTTTGAGCAAACCCCTTTAGACTTAAGGGGTTCTAGGGCCAACACCCACGGGAGCACCGTAATACTCGAGTTACCTCACCCAGGGGAGCCGGGTGCATAGGTGTCAAAGGGTGTCGGGAATCGTCGTTGATTTCAATGGCGATCTGCTGCAAAGTGCTGCTGCCGTGAAGAAGAAAAGTGTCCGGGATGATCCAAGCCTGGATCGAAGATGTGAAGAACCTGAAAGCAGAGGGGACAGAGTCTGGGTCACTAGCCAGTGACCAGGAGCGGAGCAATCGAATGCCCACCGATGTCGGTTGCTTCAGGTGCGAAGAGGTGAAGCTTGACTCTGCAGCCACGGGGTCCAGGAGGTGTCGATGACGGCCAGGAGCTGGATTCGAGCTGTCCCACGAAGGATGTCGAGTGCTGGGGTGTCGGTGCTCGGATTGAACACAACAAGCCTTGGCAACAGCAACTCATGCAGGAAGAGAAAAGATGCTTCTGTGCGGACCAGCAAGGTCCTGGGGACTCCCCAAGCAATGGAGAGTCAGGGCACGTCTGGAGCAACCAGGGAAGCCCAATTAAAGTTAGAGTTGCCTTCTTGGGGACCCACAGGTCAACGGACCAGGACCAGGAATCACAAAATGGCGGCCCACGGAACACTCGTTGAGTGTAGGCCAGCAATCTTCAGTGTGATCACTGCTCGGGGTCAGGGCTACAAGTAACCCAAAGCTCAGCCTCAGGGGTCGCCGGAAAGCTGATGCTTCTGCAAATGGTCGCGGTGTCCAGGGGTTCGGGTTGCACGGTCTCCACGAGGGATACGGGCCTCAGACTTGCTGTGGGCATATCGACCTCAGAGACCTCGGGAACCCACCTCCTGTGTGGCAATATTCTTCGGAGTCCGTCGGAGCTGCGGAGATGCTAACCGGTCAGTTGCGTTAAAGGTGCCTGCCTTGCAGGGGAGTAACTCCTTTACTCCAAGGGAGATTCTTCAGTCATCCAGCGTAGTGCAGATCGTCGAAGTACTTGGTTTCTGTGTCAGAGTTTAGTACAGGTGTAATCTAAAGTCCTGTAGTCAGGGGTTCCTACTTTATACCCAAGGAAGGGGTGGGACAAACTCTGGGGACCCACCTATGGGCGGGTCAGGAAAGAGGGGTGGCTACACCCATTTCCTCTGTCCAGTTTCGCGCCAGAGCAAGGGCTGGTAGCCCCTACAACCGGTTTGAGCTGGACTATGCACAGGGACACCAAATGTGCCCCCAGTGCAGACTTGAAAGCACTCTTGGAGTGCACCCACCCAGCCCCAATACACTAAAGCCTGTCTGGGAGGTGGTCACACCTCCCTGTGATAGGAAACCTATTGTCCAGGCCTCCCCTGCCGGAGTTTCGTCCAGCAGCAGGAGGGCAGACTCGTGTCTGTGGCTGCAGCATCCATTTTGTGATGCCAGGGTTCTGTTAAGCTGGTACCGGGTGTACCGGTGGTGCCATGTTTCTCCCTCTAGTAGGGTGGAATCATACCTCCCACCCCAGTTACTGGGGTGGAGGTATGATTCCATGGTGTTTGACACCAAACACAACATGTTTCCATGCAGCCATTCTCAAGTTAGCTTTTACCACGAGGTTATAATGCACTTAAGAGTATATGGTCTTGCTGCATCACAAACAACCCCGGAATGAAGATTCTGAAAGCTGCAGAGGGGCTCTGCTCATGCATGGGCACCCTCTCACACGAAACCCAGCACCCTGCCTTCAGGATTGTTAAGGCCTGCCATAGGGGTGACTGATAGGTTTACATGTGCAGTGATATGGAGAGATATAGGGAACCTATATCTCAGTAAGGGGTGTATATACCACCTTACACAGGCTGCTGTAGCAGACCTGTGGTGTCATTTTGAATGGTCTCCCAGGGGTGGCATAATACATGCTGCAGCCCCTGGGAGGCCTCTGGGGTACCTATGCCCTGGGTACATAGTATACCATATACTAGGGTCTTATAAGTGTACCCCAGAATCCAATCTGGAGGGTACCTAAAGTACATACAACCAATTTAGAGTAGAAAGCAGATAGACTGGGGTCCTGATTAGCAGGGCCTCAGTCTGGCTAAGTCGAAAAACAGTGAAACATCAGCAAAAAGTGGGGGTAACTATAAGAAGCAGATCCTACTCTCCTACAAGATGTATCCCCAAGAGGTGTATAGAATAGAAAGAAAACTGCCCTAAATAAAAATGTCCGCAAGCGTGTGACGTCACACACTGTTCCGTTGCTTCATGGGAAGAGGCAAGAGTCAGGCAGCGAGCGCGTGGAGGGAAAACTCGAGCTGCCAGCAGTGAGTAATTATGGAAACAGTATGCGCAAGACCCCCTAGAGCACGTTGAGAATACTGTGAAGGGGTACAGCGTTGTACTGTCGTGCTGGACACATTCTAGTGTCTCAGCAGACACATAGGTAGGTAACCAGCCACTCCCTCGTGGGAGTGGACACACATGCACCCCACACCAATCCATCACGAGTGACGTGACAATGCTAATAAAAGGGCCTGGGTGCACATGCTCATGGCCAGTTAACTAACCACATACCTAGTGTCTGCATCGTGATTTCAGCAGCTTATGGGCCTAAGGCCCACAACACCACAATGGCAACAAGGAGGGTCTGACCCCGCGTGCCTGCTGAAAGACCCTCCAACTTTCCTCTGGAGAATAGAGGGGCCAGAGTACGCAAAATCACCACACCGTGCTGCCTGCGGCCACTTATGACGGCAAAGGATAACTCCGCCGCTACCACCTACCCTGCGGAGGAGATCGGGCTTGGCATTGCGACGCAGCCCTCTGCCTTCAAGGAGGAGTGAATGGAGACTGGCCATCTCCTACCCCCATCAGTTCCAGTAAAAGGAGGAGAGAACGAGCACCCATAACGAGGCGCGTTGCAGCAGCTGCCTGATACTGGTGAGAGCGAGAGTCCCCCCAGTATGCTTGCAGTGAGCCCGCTGCACTGCTCAGGATGTCACTGCCGCAATTAAGTAGCCTTGTGACCTTCACCGAGCAGCGACAGAGAGAGCAGCACTGCCACCCCTAAGCAGGACGCAGTACTGCCAACAGCAACCCCCGAATTTGCTGGCAAAGAAGGAAGCGCTGTGCCGACACTGAAGAAAGCGCAGCACTAGCACTGAATGAAGCGCTGCATAACTATTCCGGCAAGCTCGGCACTGGCGTTGCCCCACCCCCTGTACTGCCCGTCTTCCCCTCCCCCGCAGCTGACGAAAAAGGGGAGCAGGTAGCCGAGGTGTCCTCAGGCGATTGCACGGCACCGCATAGACTCACCTATGGCTGAGGAGACCGCCCTCCATCTGTGCTGCCTGCAGGAAGGAGGAGACCATCCCACGCCGCTGGAGCTGTAAGGCCCAGAGGACCAAGAGAGGTGGCATGGTGACAGATGCGGCAGCGCCACCTGCCGGTCGCACACCGCACCGGCATCCCCAGCAAGCATTAAGGCCTGCAGTCAGAGGACAGACTGCCACGGCCTGCAAGGACCGACGTAACCAGAATTGGGTGCAAGGCGCCTGCAGGCCGCCCCCAAGCTCAAACACAGTACAAAAGCATGGACGGGCACCGAGACCAGTACGTGCCCAGACAGCCACCTCCTGGCCGCAGCCAGTAAGTGCAGATCTCCCACAGTGGCCCACCTACAGGATCACGAGTGGACGCTGCTCCACTGAGCGAAACCATGCACCTGCATGTCAAACACACAAGAGGCCTGCAGCATCAGCAAAGCTGCAGCAGCCTCCTAATGCACCGGCAGCGCCACCTGGCTGCTGGTTCCCCGTACCGCACCAGGCACTTGCATCAACACAAAGGAATGAATATATATATATATATATATATATATATATATATACATACATACATACATACATAAATACATACATACATATATATATATATATATATATATATATATATATACTGCTCAGGGGTTGCCCGTCCGGAGAGAAGCACTCAAGCAGCGGTGAAAAAGCATCAAGCCTTTATTAGGTATGGTCACAGTTCAGCCTGCTGATCCATTGTAGACAGCCACTCCGTCGTTGAGGCAGCAGCCCAGCTGCCGAGAATGCACCTCCCTACGATCATTAGGAGCCACTAGGCTTGGTATTCACCGAGCCTTTGTTGTGGAGCGACAGTGAAGGATTTAGGACACAGCCCGCCTACTGAGGCCCATTTAAGGGCTTTTAAATGACTTTTGACAGGAATCAGTGCATCCATTAGCGGATTACTAATTACCGAGACTGCATCTCCCACAATGCCCTGTCTCATACGAGCCGCCCATTTGAGGGCGGGCAATTGTATATTTAAATGGGAGCGTAGGTCGGATCATGCACGCACCATTTCCGCCAGCCTTTGAGGAAGTGAAGCAACGAAACGCGTCAGGAAACGACGGAGTGGCTGTCTACAATGGATCAGCAGGCTGAACTGTGACCATACCTAATAAAGGCTTGATGCTTTTTCACCGCTGCTTGAGTGCTTCTCTCCGGACGGGCAACCCCTGAGCAGTATGTATGTGTATGTGTATGTGTATGTGTGTATATATATATATAATATTAAAGTGCTCCGATCAAACGCAGCCCTACCGTACCGGCGCAGTGTCCCCATGCCCCTCCAGCACCTTCCTGCACCGTGCCTGCCTGACCCACAAGGCCCTACAGTGTTGTGGCCCCCATAAGTCCTCCAATGCCCGAGAGAACCGAGCAGGCCCGCAGCACGAGGAAATCTGCCGGGCCTCCCAGAAAATCGCCTGCAGTGCCTAGTGGCCATCTGTGGCTACTTCGCCCGTGAAAAGGGAGCACTTTACAATGAAAAGGCCAACAGCCTCAGAAGAGCTGAATGGCGACTGAAGCGCCTCCCTATTAGCAATATTCTTCGTGACAGGCAAATCAACCACAGCAAGTGTTAAAGAAACTGCCCTTCAAAAAGCCCGCCCCAGATGAAAGGCGAACACAGCATGAGAGCCGCTGCTGCGCAGGACAAAGTCAAGGGAAGCACAGCCTGCAATGTCCCTGCTTGGACTGCCCTGCTCTAGGACAAAGAGAAGAGACTTTTAAACCCCCGAGAGAGCCCTACAAAGTGCAAAGCTGCCCCAGCCAAGGTAGTGATACTAAATGCAGCAGAAAGTCAAAGCAGCGAAGCCTAAGGAAAAGCAACACCCAAGGAGAAGAGGAGGAGAGCAGCCCGAGCCACAGTCTGTCGAAGAAGGCTCAAGGGGCATTAGCCAAAGAGAAGAGACCGCCAAGAGAGAGAGAGAGACTGTGTACCCCCAGCAGAGACCCAAGAAGCACAAAACTACACCAGCCAAGAGAAGCGTCAAGTGGCCAAGCAAGGTCCAGCGAAGGTAATGGAACCGAAAGCAATCAAGCAAGCCCCAGAAAAGGTGCAAGAAGAACGGGCACTGTGCATGCCCCCCAGTGGCTGTCTGATGCCACTGCAAGCAAGAAGAGTGCACCGCATGTCCCCCGTGGTGAACGGACACCGCCGCGAGCTAGACGACGTACACGCAAAATGCCAGAAGAGGGCACCCGCTAAGAGGACGGCGTGCACGAGGTCATAGGTGTGCAGAAGGCCACACCAGCAAACCTGACAGCACGGGCAGGCGCACAGGAGAGAGAGAGACCTCTCCACAGAGAAGAAGCAATGCTGAAGGCAGCAGGGAGAGCCTCGACATCTCCACTGCACCAGCGTAGCCCCGCAGTGGGCCAAAGACAGCACAGAGTGTCCTCCCTCACACTGCATCAAGACGGAGTCGCCAGTGGCCCAAGACAGGCAAGAGGAGAGTCGCACACTCTATGTGGCAAGCTGCCACCGCAACATATGCTCCAAAGACATGCGACACACGGCCGGACGCCACATTGCACTGCAAAGCAAGGAGCATGTCACACAAAGTGACTGACCCCGCCAAGCATGCCTGAACGGAGGCAGGAGCAGGCGCCACGACTGCGCAGGCTTGAGGCGCAAGAACAACGCCCTTGAGTGAAGGTGACACGCCATCCTGGTAGAGGAGCACTGCGAAGACCCTTGAGGAAGTTATCGGACCAGCAAGAGGTCCGCGCAAAGAAGAGTGACAATCCCGTCACCAGGAAGAACCGGACGACCACAGGTGCACTGGAGAGATGGAGGGGAGAAGAACAAGGACTCGCACTGACAAGACAAGAGCGCGCCCGGAGACATCAGACAGCCACCAAGGCGGACCGACGTCCCTGGAGACAGCTCAATGGGAGAACCAAATGTAAGCCATAGCTAGCGCGAACCGCGTCTCTCTCCAACACTTCCCAGTGCGACCGTCCATTCCCAAGCGTCAGCAGTCTAAGTCGGACAGCATCCCTGCTCCTGACCGCAGATGCCACGGGTGAAGAACAGCCCCAGCAAGACAAAAATACATGGCTGCAAAGTCCCTCCAGACATCCTCTCACCAAGCAAGTCGTCACTACCTGTTGTCCAGGTTCAATGGCAACCTCAGCATCACTGGTATGTAATCCCACCCCATCCAACCAAGGAGCGACAGCGTCACTGGGGTGGAGCCTTGCACCTGCAGAAGAACCAAGAGACCGAAGCACCCCCATCGAAACGAGAGACCTAGTCTCCAGGGGCTATCCGACAGTCCATGTGCCCCCGTGTCCTGTTGGCAAGCCCACCGACCATTAAGTCATACACCCGGGCAGTTGCCTGAACAACAGTCTGATCCGGTCAGTGTTCCTGCAGCGGCCCCCAGGTGGCCCACAAGCAGCCCTGCACAGTCCACACAGTATTGTTGCAGCCTCACACAAGGGGCTCAAGAACCTTCCTGCACCCAGGGATCCTCGCACAAGAGATGGTCGAGATGCGGATCCACTGACAGGGTAACAGGAGACACCATGGCCTTAGAGGATAACATCCTGAACATCATCGACACCATTCCAGCCCTGGCAGATTGGTCATCGTAGCGCCCAGACACCTCAAGCGAAGACTCTGCAGTAGGACTCCACAGACACTCCTGATGTGCCATCGTTTAGTTGACAGACACCAACAGCATCACCGCCAGAGCACACAAGTTCATCCAGCAGTGTGTGAGAGGACATTGATCTGACGGACAGGCTGCCAAGGAATCCGGACTCCATCGACGCATCGTTCGTGCTCAGTAGACTCTGGTTAAATTATGGACATGTTCCGAGAGATGCTCGGGTGCTCCCAGCTGCACCTGTCCACTATTGTCCCACGACTGCCTCTCTGGACCAAGAGACTGTGTGGTGTCCAATGTGAATAGTTTGTTTCCAGAATTTGGACTTTGTTTTATTTTGAATAAAGTTTGGGAAGAATGTAGTGTCTCAGCAGACACTTAGGTAGTCAGCCACTCCCTCGTGGGAGTGGACACACATGCACCACACACCTATCCATCACAGGTGTCACGAGTGACTAACCTTGCTAATAAAAGGGCCCTGGTGGAGGTGCTCGTGGACAGTTAACCACATATCTAGCGTCTGTGTCGAGATTTCTGCAGTATGTGAGCCTAGGGCCCACAACACCACAAGCATTAGGAACACCAAGTGCGAGGCCCCCTCGCACGAGGCCCTCTCGAGCGCATTAGGAGAGCGGTGATAGCTCGAGTGTGGAAGCGCCAGAGATGCGCGAGCCCCTTAAAGTGATTAAATTAGGCACTGCAGTTTTTAAAATGTTCCTAGCTCTGGTGAGCATCCTCGCTTTGGCAGAGTCGCAACAGCAGTCCACTGTGCTGAGTCCACAAACAAGGCAGCTATACAAATATAAATCTGGTTGGGTCCGTCTTGTTGGCAGTGACCGTCGCGTTGGCAGTGTCTGTTGGTGGGCTCCTTAAACAGCTCGTAGCCAAATTGTAGCATGGCACAACTCCAAGCAGTGAATATTCAAGAAACGCAGTTTATTTATAATAAGGAAGTCCACGACCAAAACAGCATCCAGGCAATCTGAGGGATCAGCAGCAACTGCCCCAGCAGAACCCAAACACCTTCTAGAAGTGGAACACACATTGGAACAACACATGTAGAATATAGAACATTACTATAGAAATAAGAACAGCAACTTAAATATTCACGGTGTACCAGCCCATGCCTCCCAATAGTGTGTCTCTCGCTCTTATGTCCTGGTGCAAAGCTTTCTCGCAGATATAGACTAGCTCCTAAAAGACTATGCAAAACACTGCAAGGCACATGAGAGGAGGCTGCTTCACTCCATTTGTTACATCACTTGGTTTCTATATAGGTTAAGGAGGAGGTCACATAGTTTTCCCTTTCTCTTAAACCTGTCGCTATGACAAACATTGGCAACTATATACATTGAATATGGTGGGTAAATACTCGTTACGTATGGGTTTGAGCTGCTCAACAGGATTCCTGTGTGACAAGAAACCTTATGAGTCGATGACAACTAATCGAAAGAATTTGAAGTAAAGATAGTCAACTTAACAGATAATTTTTCAAGCCACGTCTTGTACTGCCTGATGAATACGACAATAATGACAAACAGGCTTTGTGTTTTTCAGTACTCCAAGACATCAACGCCAGTTTTACCCTTTCTTAAAACTCCACTTAATGACCCCATTCACTGTCCGCTAATGCTTCAGACTTGACTTTGGCCAATGCCATGTCGCAAAAACAGAATTCTCAAATTTGTCAATGTCTTCAGTGGCAAATAACCTAAGAACGTACAAGCACGCTGTTGCAGATCCACACTCCTTCCTAGCTTTCGAGAAGGTGTGCCGTGGTATTCTAAGAGTGTTAGTTGTGAAGCTTCCGTTGCTAAGGGTTTAAAATATGTAAGGTCAGCTGAGCTGGAAGCAGGAGAGAGCTGCTGACTGTTGCTGATGGATGGCGTTAAGGTTTATATCTTTATCTCAATAAAAAGTTGATGTGACTTCTCTGGAATTCCAATGCCCTTCCAACATCTTCACTTCTTCTTTGGGACCCCTGCCACCTAACGGTCTTTGGATCCGCCATTTTGGGGTGGTTAACCCTCTGCTCTCAGGTCAGTGCTTGGGCTCCCTCCTCCTGCCATTATCCAGCATGATCCTTTGGAGCGCGTGCCTGGATACCAGGCGTTGCTTCGTTCCAGCAGGATTAGTTATTCTGTGGAGCGCGAGCACGAGCTTTTGGTCCCAAACGCTCCTTCCTGCACACCCCAGCGCATAACATGATTGTGTCGCGTAGCGGCCATCATAGCTTGGGATGCTCTTTACGCTTGTTGCTGCACCTGCACAGCATTGAATCAATCTGGATTTCGTTGGCATGGATTTCTCCATTTACTGGCCTGTTGTAAAGTAGACACTGGAATATTAATTTAAGAAAAGCAATCTTCTTTATTTCACAGTTGAAGTACCTCAGGAATACGTAGCTCCGACGTGTCCTACAGGAAACGTCTCACATCACCAACTGTCAACATTCTCTAACATACTACTGTAGTCAGGAGGACCGAACCATGGGAAAGAAGAAAAAAAAAGGGGGGGGGGGGGGAGTCAAGGAAAGGCAGAAGAGAGGCCAGTGTAAAATGGGCGGCGTTACAACAAGGCCATCTTGAATTGGGAAGCTCCTCCAACTCTTCCCTCAGTACTTGTCACGCGGCGCGGCTCTCGGAAGGAAAGAAGTGCCTACCCTGACTTCTAATAACTTTTGGACAATAAGATAAGTTGGTGTAACGCACTGAGGGGACACTGGGAAGCGTAATCTTTTTTTCCTCTTTGTTTTTTTCCTTTAACTTCCCTTTGCGAGTACAATGGATTTCTCGGGTATTTAATCAAATAGGAGTGTCTGGAAGAATTTCTCGGGTATCAGTGTAAAATACAGGTGCATTTATTAATTTTAATTTTTACTGGTATATTTAATCTTTACTGTGTTTAAGTGTATATAAGTGCATTTCAGTTACATTTATTTCCACATCTCTACGTGTGCATTCAATATGCAAAACGTTAATGTTGGTCCGTTTTTTCTTATTCAGCCTGGCAAACCTACTCAGTGGCAAAAATGGAAAATAGTTTTTAATCATTATGCCAGAGTATGTGGGACATCTCTTAGTGCTGAACGCAAAATGTCTTTATTAATGCATTGTTTAGGCCCTGAGGGTCAAGAGGTACATGGACACCTTCCAGATATCTCTCCTGATGATGCAACTCATTTTTAAGAATATGAAATTAGATTTACATTCTCTGCCTAAAATTAGTTCTGTTTGGAGCGATATCAGTCTGGTAAAAGAATGCAAAGGGTTGGTGAATCTGTTGAAGAACATATTACTGAGCTACGGAAGTTAGCTTCCACACGCGTTTGAGGGACCAGTTCATGTTGGAATGTATTTTAGATAAAGTTAGGGAATGCTTGTGGTAGAAAGATAATCTTTTGTTGTAGGATATCTCCATTGTGAAAACGTGAACATTCACAGGCCTGTGAAGAGGTTTTACATAAAGGCACGGTACACCACGATAGAAGAGACAATGAAAGAGTGTAGGTCGTTAGAACAAAGAATGTAGTTAAACATGAATCAAAACATTTCAAGAAATTTCAGGGCAAGTGCTTCAGATGAGAAAATGCTGGCCTTATGGCTAACTTTAAAGAATGTAGGTTTGGAAAGCTATTATTAAGAAGTGCGGACGAAAGGCTAATTTCTCAAACTGTTGTAGGTCAGACAATGATAAAAAGAAAGTGAGCAAAGAGGATTGTCCTTTTGATAACGATTGTGATAAGTGGGTTCTTCAGATAAAAGAGAAAAGGGAGAAGGGCCATTTGAGAGTGTTCTCGTGAGTGGTGTTTCTGTCAAAATGTGGTTCGATTCCGGGGCGAAAATAACTTTGATGCCCAAAGTTTTCTTTAAGAGTACTTAGAAAAGGATGTGAAATTATTTTAAATGGACATTAGCCCAAAAGGATATGGTGGAGATCTATGAATCCATTAAAGGGTACTCCATCATAAGTTGGTTCCATCAAAGAGATTTGTTTGTGTTTCTTGACCCTAATGAGGAGGCTTCTGTTAGGTTAAATGTGTAAAAGTTCTGGTAGCACATCATATGAGAAGAACTTCCCAGAGGTTTTTAGAAAGGACTTGGGCTGTATATGGAATTATGTACATTTAAAAAAACTCAGGTCAGGATAACAATCTACTGCAGTTAAGGTAAGAAATGTACCTGTGATGGTGAAAGATGCCATGAAGTGTGAGATCAATAAACTGATAGAAAAGGGGAGTTAGTCAGGAGGTGGAGCCCATGTTTTCTATCTGCACTTATCGTCTGCACACCATCAGATAAGCCTACATCCACATTTGCAAGAAGTGACATCGTTTGGTACCCCTTTTGGTACATACAAATTTGTGATGATGCCTTTTGGTCTGCTCTCTGCCTCGTCGGTTTTCCAAAGGGCCATGGAGAATATTTTGAAAGGCAGAGAAGGAGTTAAGATGTACCAGGATGATGTTTTAGTGTATGGCAGGAGCTTGAGGGAACATGATGGGAGATTGCACTAGGTATTAAAAAGATTGGGTGCTAGTGGGCTTACCCTTAAAGCTGACAAATGTAAATTTAATGTGACGGAAATTGAATATTTTGGTCACAAATTCACGTAGGTGAGTATACAACCTAGAGAGGAACTGGTGAGTGCCATTAAGAAAATGCCCAAGCCACAAAATAAGGGCGAATTGTTGAAATGTTTGGGCATAGCAGAATATTACAGAAAATGTGTTCCACATTTTGCTGAGAAATGTGCTGAGATGAGACAGTTGTTAAAGAAAGCAAAAGACACACAGATGATGGACGGAATGCAGAGCAAATCAAACATTCACCCCCCCGTTAATAGATCTGGGTTAAATCCATTGTTCTTTTGCTCACCATGCCATCCCAGTTTAGACCCAGCCATATGCAAATCAGTCTTGACCCTGTGCCTCATGGGAACAGTCCAGCCCGAACTGCCAAGCCAGGTCCTCCCTGGACCGGAAACAAGCATCCTGGGACCGGTTTCGGGGCATCACCACTCATCAGCTGGGCTAGTTTGAATCCAGTGACACAGTGAGCACGGGACCCACGTCTGGGCATACCCGGAGCACTTAGGGCGAGAAAGCAAAAGACACACAGATGATGGACGGAATGCAGCGCAAATCAAACATTCACCCCCAGCAAATAGATCTGGGTTAAATCCATCGTTCTTTTGCTCATCATGCCACTCCAGTTTAGACCCAGCCATATGCAAATCAGTCTTGACCCTGTGCCTCTTGGGAACAGTCCAGCCCGTGTCTTTTGTTTTCTCGCCCTAAGTGCGCTGGGTATGCCCAGACATTGGCCCTGGGCTCACTGTGCCACTAGATTCAAGCTAGCCTGGCTGATGAGGGGTGATGCCCCGAAACCGGTCCATCATCCGAGTGTCTTATGCTAGTTGTTAAAGAAAGGCACAGAATTTTTCTGGAGCCAAGTTTGCGAAAATGAATTTAATAGCATCCAATTTGAGCAGCTTTAAGCCAGGTGGGGAAACTATTTTAATGGCGGATGCAAGCTCCAAAGGCTTTGGTGCAGTTCTTCTGCAGAGATTTGAGGGACAAATGAAGACTATTTTATTTCATGTGGTCTGAAGGGAGCGGAAGTGAATTATTCGATCACTGAAAAGGAAGTCTTTGGCTGTGTTTTGGGCAGTGAGGAAGTTGACGTTTTTGTGGGGTAGTCATTTCGAAGTAAAAACTGACCGCAAGCCACAAGGAGGGTTTGGATTTCGTGTCTAGTAGGATACGAAGGTGGGATGTGTCTTATATCCCCGGGGTAAGTAATTCGGTTGCAGATTGTTCTTCTAGGTTGTGCAATGAGCAACAGGAGGAGGATAATGTTAAAGGTGACGATGAGGATGAGGAGGATGCGGCTCTGCATGTGGTTACTGGTGGAATCACACAGGAGGAAGAGGGAACAAAGAAGTTGGGTGCGATTGATATGGTGAAGAAGGGTTGCAAGTCTAAGAGCGACAGAGATGAGATCATCAAATGTTATTGGAATGTGAAAGATTAACTTGCCCTCAATGGCGACTTGGTCAAGAGAGGCGATAGAGTTGTGCCTCGCTGCAATGTGAGGCAAGGTTTGGTTGATGCGTCCCATAAAAGTCATTTGGGCATGACCAAGGAGAGGATCAAATAGGGACATTGGGGACCACTTATGGATTTGATGATTGAAAGGGCAGTGAGAAATTGTTCATATTGTGCCGGGTGTGATAACAGATTGACATGAAGAAGCAGCCTATGGTTTAGAACGAACGGTATTAGGACCAGGGGTGGACATTGCAGAGACTATTTTGGGTCCAATAATAATCTCTTCATTGGACAGGTATGTGATAAGCTGTAGGGGCATGCATCATGTCCGGAGATTAAAATAGTGAATAATGTGGAAACCCGGGATGTCAACAGGTTTCTTGATGATCTTTTTAGGAGGGTGATCTTCTTCCTTCTTTGTTGTCTGATACCGGAGTTCAATTCACATCTAGCGCAATGTGGGGGGGAGGGGAGAGTTTTTTCAGGGCTACTGCGATACTCTGGAACAGTCTGCCACCGACACTAAAAACAGCCCCCTCCCTACTTAGTTTTAGAAAAGCCCTAAAAACTTGGCTCTTCACACAGGATTAGAAGGCATCCTGTGCACTCGTCCAACCCACCGCAGACATTGCCACTGCCTTTAGCTGGACCTCCCCAGCGCCAAGACGCCCCCGGGCATGAGTTGCGCTATATAAATTGTATTTACATTACATTATAATGGAGGAGTTTTTGAGCAAGAGGTATTAAGCATAATAGGATGGCATTATATCATACCGAGTCCAATGGTACCGCCCCAACCACCCTGGAGGTGGACTCGCCATCGTACACAAAAACTCCCTCCGACTCACTACAGCCAGCACAAACGACTCCTCGCCCCCCATGGAACACCTCCATTTCCAGATCAACCCTAGAACGACCCTACGCGGCACCCTCGCCTACAGACCTCCCGGACCGCGTGCCACGTTCACCACTACCATCGCAGACCTCATCGCGCCCCACGCACTCGCATCCACGGACTACGTACTTCTAGAAGACCTGAATTTCCACCTCGACAACCTCAGCGACCCAAACTCCACCGCCCTCCTGTACAACCTCGCCAACATCGGACTGAAACAGCTCGTCACCACCCCCACCCACAAGGCAGGACAAACCCTCGACCCCATCTTCGCAGGAGGAAACAACATTCGCTTCAGCCATACTACGCAACCTCTCTGGACGGACCACCACTGTGTCCACTTCTCCTCGAAACCAACAGCACACAAGCCTACACCACACCCCCTGCGCAGGAACTGGAGCAACATCACCGAAGAGCACCTCAACTCCGCCCTCAACTGCGCTCCTCCACCCACCACAACCGACCCCAACTCTGCGGCCAACGAACTCCACAGATGGATCACCGACTGCGCGAACACGCTCGCCCCCCTCCAGAACACCGACAGACAACGCACCACAAAAGCCACCTGGTTCACCACCGACCTCCAAAAATCCAAGCGCACGTGCCGACGACTCGAGAAAGCTATGAGGAACAGCAAAACCCTGGAAGCATGCACCGCCTACAAGACTGCCATGACAGAACACCACCAACTCATCAGAGCCACCAAGAAGAATTTCATCCAGGACAGAATCCTCTCCAACTCCCGCAACTCTAAGGAACTCTTCAGCATCATACAAGAATTCACCAAACCTCCCAGCGACTCCTCTGACATCCCCCTCCCAGGACCTCTGAAACAAACTCGGCTCTGAACCAAGGCACCGACACTACACCTACAACCGGCAACGCCACCCAGCCTACCATCACCGCCTGGACCCGTCACCACAGAAGACACCGCTAAGACCATGAGAGGCATACACTCAGGAGCCCCCACCGACCCCTGCCCGATGCACATCTTCCACAGAGCCGCCTCCGCTATAGCACCCGAACTACGACATACCATCAACTGCACCCTCGAAACAGGCACGTTCCCTGACAACTGGAAACACCCAGATGTGAAGCCCCTCCTCAAGAAGCCCTCCGCAGACCCAACGGACCTCAAGAACTACAGACCCATCTCTCTCCTCCCCTTTGCAGCCAAAGTCACCGAGAAGATCGTCAACAACCAGCTCACGAACTTCATAGAATCCAACTCGACCCTCGAAACTTCGGCAATCCGATTTTCGCAGCAACCACAGCTCCGAGACCAGCATCCTAGCCACCAGGGACGACATCCGCACCCTCCTCGACCAAGGCCACATGGCTGCCCTCATCCTACTAGATCTCTCGGCAGCCTACAACACCGTCTCCCACCACACACTAGCCGCCAGACTCCACCACGCAGGCATACAGGGAACTGCCCTAGACTGGATCCGCTCCTTCCTCACCGGCCGAACTCAAAGAACCAGACTCCCGCCCTTCCTCTCCGAACCCACAGAGATCAGCTGCGGAGTAACCCAAAGATCCTCACTCAGCCCCACGCTCTTCAACATCTACATGGCCTCCCTCGCTAACATCGTCAGAAAACACGGACCCAGCATAGTATCCTACGCCGACGACACCCAGCTCATCCTCTCCCTCATGAAGGAGCCCGACATCACCAGACACAGTTTCCAGGAAGGAATGTAAGACGTCGCATCCTGGATGAGCAGCAGCTGCCTGAAGCTCAACTTGGAGAAAACGGAAGTCCTTGTCCTCAGATCCACCCCCTCCGCATGGGACAACACCTGGTGGCCCACCGCCCTCGGCAACCCTCCCACAGTCCACGCCCGCAACTTTGGCATCATACTAGACTCCTTCCTCACCATGAAACGACAGGTCAACGCTGTATCTTTCACGTGCTTCAATACCCTCCGCATCCTCCACAAGACCTTCAAATGGATCCCCCCTGAATCCAGAAAGACTGTCACCCCAACACTCATAACCAGCAGACTGGACTACGGGAATGCCCTCTATACCGGGATCAACAAATCACTACGCCACAAACTCCAGACCATCCAGAACGCTGCAGCCAGACTTGTTCTCAGCATACCACGACAAGACCACATCACCCTGCACCTACAAGACCTCCACTGGCTCCCCGTCAAAAAGAGAGTGCCCTTCAAGCTACTTACGCACGCCTACAAATCCCTCCACAACACCGGACCCCAATACCTCATCAAAAGAATCTCCTTCTACGCACTCAAGAGAAACCTCTGCTCCGCCGACCTTGCCCTGGCCGAAATCCCATGCATCCGCAGAGCCAGATCGGGCAGAAGAGCCTGCTCCTACATCACGGCCAAGACCTGGAACAAACTCCCCCTCAGCATCAGGCGAACCCCCACACTGCAAGAATTCAGAAAGAGCCTCAGGACCTGGCTCTTCAGATAAGCCGGAGCTGCATGCACCCCACCCTCCCACTAGCGCCTTGAGAACCTCATGGGTGAGTAGTGCGCTTCACAAATCCCTGAATGGAGAAGATGAGAAAAAAGTGAGGTTATATAGGATGACCCCGCATTCCACCACTGGGGTTTTGCCTTTTGAGTTGTTTAAGGGCAGGCCTGCCAACTGTGACCTGTGTCTGATTTGGGTGAATACAGAGATTGTCAGGAGAAAAGTTCATGTCCAGTGGTGACTGGAAAGAGTGGGAAAATGATTTTTTTTAAAGAAAATTGTGATAAGGCTGTTATAGTTACTGATGTACGCAGTGCTTAATTTGTGCCGGTGCTTTCCGGTGCTAAGCACCGGCACTTATTTCTCAGGGCCGGGTCTATGTCTCCGAGACACTGGTTGTGACTTCCAATGCTTGTTGGCCGCCGCGTTACATTGTTTTATGGTCCATTTTCTGTTTCTAACATTGCACTATATTGACTCTGCCTCGGAAGCGGAAGTCGAGTTAGCTTGCAGTTGAACCGAGGGGAGAAGAGAAGTTTTACTGCTCGGACACTGCTTTTTCGGGACGAGCTTACTAAAGACGGAGAGAAGAAACCATTGCTCCGTTTCATTGGTATGTTTTGAATGGTGGGAGAGGGGGAAGAGGCACAAAGTGATTGAGGCAGGTGTGATTTTTGCCGCCTTCTTCCACTGTGAGTTCTCGGCAAACGGTGAGATTTGTTTCAAAGGTGGCGCTCGGTTATGCTTAAATGTAGTGCGCCATTAGTGAATGTAGGAAATTAATGAGCAACAAGGTGTCATTTTCTCATTAACTTGCGTCATATGGCTACAGAGCATACCTTGGAGTTTTAATGTCTCCCACTTACTAATGTTAATACATATATCATTTGGTAAGCATTAAAGCCCCTGCATTGTTTACCATTTATGCGTAGGTGTCCACTGTGCTGTCTCTCGGCCACATCGCAGTTTCAGACCAGCATTGCCTGAAGTTAGTCATTTACACCTGCTTTGTATGTGTGCTGTGCAGACAAAATTATGAATCAGTCGCCAGTGAGTTGAGCTGCACAGCAATGAGAGGAGTAAGAATTATATTTCTTTGCTGCGGAGTGATAGTTTAAAAGCAAATATACCAAGTTTTGTACAGGTGTGCGAGGTTTTGGACAATAAATAGGATTCTTAAATGTCGGTAATTGTGCAGTCGTCCTCACAGCTCCAAGCAAGGTAACAAAGTAAGGAAAAGAGTTGGGCAGCAGTTTGAATAATTTTAAAAGTGTATATAAATTCAGGGGCATTTGAAAAGCAATAAAGGTAAATGCACAGTTTCGCAGTAGCTCGTAGAATCTTACTGCAAGGCATTTATGGAAATTGGGGGTACCTCTTGGACCTGCCCTGCAGGTGAGGGTGTGCACCGCAAACTAATTATGAGAGGCCTGCGGGCTCGAGGTGGCCAATGAATCAAATGTGTTTTTCATTTCAGTTTTAACACCGTTCTCGCTGGAGACTTCCTTTGCGTGTGCGTTTGTTTTATGGAGGTTTCCTGGCCCCAGCCTCCATGTGCGGATCTTACTCGGTGTGCCCTGGTTACTTTCAGCGGAAAGACACTGACTAAGTGTTAAAGTATAAGGTGCAGCTGTTCTTTCATTTTGTAGTAGTTTCCATCATAGGCACTTTCACGGTAATGAGATAACGCTGGGACATTTTACCTTAACTGGTCTTCCCCCATCTCGCCTGAGCAAAGGGTTGGAATGGAGACCTGGGTTCTGATCTGGGCTGGCTTTTGGCATGGCGAGCTAGGCCTAAGCTGCCAATCTTAAAACGAGTGCAAGTAGCTGTCTCAGTTAAAGTCCTGCAAACAACAACCTCCCTTTTGATTCCAATGATTCAGATTAAGCTGCTTTAAATCATTTTCTTTACTTACCCCATTAAACCCCTCCTTCTCCCTCTTACTCTCTGCTGCCGCGCACCACCACCGATCTGGTTCTAATCCTGTCTCATTCACAACACATTCTGCAATTATAAGCAAATCGCTTTATTCTCCATGATTGCAATACTACTCCGATTACAGCCTGATTCCTTTCCTACAAGTTCTACTGCCCCACATACATTTGTATTTATTCCTTGTGTTTGAGAAGCTAAAACTACAATAGGTATTCTCTGTACAGCATTTCACTGCTCTTTGAAATTAGACTTCTGTTAGTATCAAGCAAAACAAAATAAGCACTAATAAAACCAATAGGTTGAACTTTTGAATAGTGGAAGCACAAATGCATGCAAACACACAATATCAATGGGCATATTAACACAATTCAGCCTAGTCTGCAAGTGTGGTGCCCCCATGACTGGCAGAAAAGTTCCTCTGAAGTGTAGTACCAGAGCAGGGTATGACCGGAAGGTGCTTATATGAAGACCCAGGTCCTCAGCTTCTTGCTGAACTCAAGAAGTGACAAGCTGGCTGTGATGTGTTGGGGCTTGTGGATGGAGCCAATACAGGAAGTGGGTAGGGCCAGTGGATGAAGTGGGCGGAGCCGGGAGAGTGGGTGTGGCCTCCGACGAAAAACTTCAGCACCTGCACTTAATATTTTACAAATTAAGCACTGGATGTACGTGTGGGCGACTGGGTCAAGATCAAGAATCCGAGGAAGGACGGTGGGGTATCCAGATATGGTCAACCTTTTAAAGTCATAAAAAATGGATTAAACATGCTGGTAAAACGGAAGATCACAGGATAGGGAATCTTGGGACAATTGCAAAGTTTTATCTTCCGGAGTCTGGACTAAAGTCTACAAAGGAGCCCACAGGACAATGCGCAAAGGATGCTGGCCGCTCGTGTGATGCACCTGTAGGCACAGGAAGAGTCGGCGTGTCTGAAGGAAGCCTGCTGATCTACGTGACTATGTGTCATTTGGTTCGTTGCAATGTTTAACCTTGTGGCTTTATGTATATACGGTTATTTTTTGTTGTTGTGCAGTAAGGGGGAGGTGTGTGGTATTGTAAGAATGTTAGCTGTCGATAGATGCTGATGGAGGGGTTAAGATGGGTCTCTTCATCCTCTGGCCTTCCTGTGCCTTCCACATTCGCCTTGCCACAGTATTCCCCGCTTTGAGGCCCACTTCCAGGCGCGCTGCTACGATCGGTAGAAACTCTCGGACACCCTGAAGGTACCAACATATGGCCCACTACATTGACATCAGTGGGCTTGGGCCTGGCCACAGCAAGGGTGCCACATAACCCTTTAGTGCACGTCCTGGCACAGTGCAGCACAAGCCCTGGTGCACAGAGCCAGACAGTGAGCTGCCCACAATGCTTCCCATTTTCCTCCAAAACACACTTGTACGCGTGTACACACACTGATGCAAAAACACTCCATGCATACAAACACACACGCGCGCACACAAACACTCAATTCGTACACACAAACACTCCATACATACATACATACATTCACACAAACTCTCCATACATACACACACAGGCAGAAACATAACACAGAAACATACCTCAACACACTCACATACACCCTTTGCATCTCAACCCCGTACCCAGTCTCCCGCGCCTCCCTATTTCGGGGTTCACGTTTCCGGGGCAGTGTCAGTGGTGGTAGTGTAATTTACCACTGGTGCCCCTGGGCTCGGGTGTTCAGGCACTCCGTCTTGCTCGACCAGGTGCCCCTTTGGCACTCCCAGCTGCCATCGGCATCCCGGCACAGCAGTCTCGGTGCCCTCCCGGAGTTGGAAGCTGGTTTGAAACTCACGGTATTCATCTTTTGATTATTGTATCTGAGCTATAGCGCATGGAAGCATATGCTTTGGCACACTCAAAGGCTTTAAAAGTGCTGGGAGAGGGGTCCATCTGCTACACCCACTCAGCGGGCGTCTGAGGCAGAAGGTGTACTTGGCATGACACTTCTGCTGGAAGTCTAGACATCTGCTCTCTGGCTATTGCACAGGACCAGATGGCTGAATCCCGAGGTAAGTTCACTCAGCCATGGCAGGTGCTTCCGATTACATTCGGATACTTTCCAAGTTCCGTTCAGAGTTTCCAGAGTGAAAAGTATTTGAAAAATAAACCATGACCTTTGTAAAGAATGAACACGCTGAACTCAATGCACAGTTCTGAAATACCATTAGATATACGTTAGCTTTGCTCCAGTATTTTTTTTAATGTTTTTTTTCTTCTTTTACATTTTTAAACAAATCTTTGTAGATAAACACTGGCTAAGCCAACTGCGCGGCGCTCACATTATAAAGGTGCGACCTATTGGTTCTGCCAATGCTTGTTGAGCACATCATTCTCCTTTTGCATCGGCTGTTTCCCAAAGATTCGACATCTTAGGGACCCCTGGAGGTGGTGCAGGCATTTACTTATCGCACCAGCATCGAATAAGGGTCAACTGGGCAAGGGCAAAGACAAGCTGTAACCCCACCCCAACCTTACGTACACGTGGGCAGAGGCAAAGTGTACCCCAACATTCAGTACATGTGGGTAAAGACAAAGTGTACCCCAATCTTCAGTACATGTGGGTAAAGACAAAGTGTACTCCCAACCTTTAGGACATTGTGGGCAGAGCTAAAGGGTATCCCCAACGTTCAGTACATGTGGGTAAAGACACAGGATACCCCAGGCCTTCAGGACATGTTGGGCAATTGCTGCCCTCAACTGCCCCCCTGTGTAGCCACCGATGCCAGGAGGCGCTGATACACAGCAACGTGTCGCCCAGTGCCCCGGCAGGCTTTAAGTGGTTTGGGGGCATCTCCAATACAGTTCTGAGTCTGGAGGCTGATGTTGGCAGATGGGACACAGTACTAACTCAAACCTCCTGAGCTACCTCCCATGGACCCGGACAAAACCACAAGCAGGACAGACTGACAGACCCCTTACAGAAACACTTCATCCAGCCTTACTTACTCTTAAACACCACTGACCAGAAGTGTGATCTGAGACCTGCAGGGAAAGACAGGGCCTCAGTGATACTGCCCAGTAAATCTGCAGGCACCAGGAGTCTAATGACAGGCCTTACAGATACTGCCCAGTACACACTGCAGGCCCCTGGAGCCCAATGAAAGGCCTCACAGATACTGCCCAGTAAACTCAGGAGCCCAATGAAAGGCCTCACAGATACTGCCCAGTACACACTTCAGCCCCTGGAGCCCAATGAAAGGCCTCACAGATACTGCCCAGTAAACTCAGGAGCCCAATGAAAGGCCTCACAGATACTGCCCAGTACGCACTCAGCCCCCTGGAGCCCAATCAGAGGCCTCACAGATACTGCCCAGTACACACTCTGGCCCATGGAGCCCAATGAAAGGCCTCACAGATACTGTCCAGTAAACTCAGGAGCCCAATGAAAGGCCTCACAGATACTGCCCAGTACACACTCAGCCCCCTGGAGCCCATTGAGACGCCTCACAGATACTGCCCAGTACACACTCAGGCCCCTGGAGCCCAATGAAAGGCCTCACAGATACTGCCCAGTACACACACAGCCCCCTGGAGCCCAATCGGAGGCCTCACAGATACTGCCCAGTACACACTCAGGCCCATGGAGCCCAATGAAAGGCCTCACAGATACTGCCCAGTAAACTCAGGAGCCCAATGAAAGGCCTCACAGATACTGCCCAGATACTGCCCAGTACACACTCAGCCCCCTGGAGCCCAATGAGAGGCCTCACAGATACTGCCCAGTACACACAGGCCCCTGGAGCCCAATGACAGGCCTCACGGATACTGCCCAGTACTGCCCAGTACACACTCCGGCCCCTAGAGCCCAATGAACGGCCTCATGGATACTGCCCAGAACACACTGCAGGCCCCTGGAGCCCAATGAGAGGCCTCACAGATACTGCCCAGTATTGCCCAGTACACACTGCAGGCCCATGGAGCCCAATGAAAGGCCTCACAGATACTGCCCAGTACACACTTCAGGCCCCTGGAGCCCAATGAAAGGCCTCACAGATACTGCCCAGTACACACTGCAGGCCCCTGGAGCCCAATGAAAGGCCTCACAGATACTGCCCACTACACACTGCAGGCCACTGGAGCCCAATGAAAGGCCTCGCAGATACTGCCCACTACACACTGCAGGCCAATGGAGCCCAATGAAAGGCCTCACAGATACTGCCCAGTACACACTCAGCCCCCTGGAGCCCAATCAGAGGCCTCACAGATACTGCCCAGTATTGCCCAGTACACACTCCGGCCCCTGGAGCCCAATGAAAGGCCTCACAGATACTGCCCAGTACACACTGCAGGCCCATGGAGCCCAATGAAAGGCCTCACAGATACTGCCCAGTACACACTTCAGGCCCCTGGAGCCCAATGAAAGGCCTCACAGATACTGCCCAGTACACACTGCAGGCCCCTGGAGCCCAATGAAAGGCCTCACAGATACTGCCCACTACACACTGCAGGCCACTGGAGCCCAATGAAAGGCCTCGCAGATACTGCCCACTACACACTGCAGGCCAATGGAGCCCAATGAAAGGCCTCACAGATACTGCCCAGTACACACTCAGCCCCCTGGAGCCCAATCAGAGGCCTCACAGATACTGCCCAGTATTGCCCAGTACACACTCCGGCCCCTGGAGCCCAATGAAAGGCCTCACAGATACTGCCCACTACACACTGCAGGCCACTGGAGCCCAATGAAAGGCCTCACAGATACTGCCCAGTACACACTCGGCCCCCTGGAGCCCAATCAGAGGCCTCACAGATACTGCCCAGTACACACTCAGGCCCATGGAGCCCAATGAAAGGCCTCACAGATACTGCCCAGTAAACTCAGGAGCCCAATGAAAGGCCTCACAGATACTGCCCAGTACACACTCAGCCCCCTGGAGCCCAATCAGAGGCCTCACAGATACTGCCCAGTATTGCCCAGTACACACTCCGGCCCCTGGAGCCCAATGAAAGGCCTCACAGATACTGCCCAGTAAACTCAGGAGACCAATGAAAGGCCTCACAGATACTGCCCAGTAAACTCAGGAGCCCAATGAAAGGCCTAACAGATACTGCCCAGAACACACTCAGCCCCCTGGAGCCCAATCAGAGGCCTCACAGATACTGCCCAGCACACACTCAGGCCCATGGAGCCCAATGAAAGGCCTCGCAGATATTGCCCAGTAAACTCAGGAGCCCAATGAAAGGCCTCACAGATACTGCCCAGTACACACTGCAGGCCCCTGGAGCCCAATGAGAGGCCTCACAGATACTGCCCAGTATTGCCCAGTACACACTGCAGGCCCATGGAGCCCAATGAAAGGCCTCACAGATACTGCCCAGTAAACTCAGGAGCCCAATGAAAGGCCTCACAGATACTGCCCAGTACACACTCAGCCCCCTGGAGCCCAATCAGACGCCTCACAGATACTGCCCAGTACACACTCAGGCCCATGGAGCCCAATGAAAGGCCTCACAGATACTGCCCAGTAAACTCAGGAGCCCAATGAAAGGCCTCACAGATACTGCCCATATACTGCCCAGTGCACACTCAGCCCCCTGGAGCCCAATGAGAGGCCTCACAGATACTGCCCAGTACACACTCCGGCCCCTAGAGCCCAATGAAAGGCTTCAGAGATACTGCCCAGTACACACTGCAGGCCCCTGGAGCCCAATGAAAGGCCTCACAGATACTGCCCAGTACACACTCCGGCCTCTGGAGCCCAATGAAAAGCCTCACAGATACTGCCCAGTACACACTTCAGGCCCCTGGAGCCCAATGAAAGGCCTCGCAGATACTGCCCAGTACACACTTCAGGCCCCTGGAGCCCAATGAAAGGCCTCGCAGATACTGCCCAGTACACACTGCAGGCCCCTGGAGCCCAATGAAAGGCCTCGCAGATACTGCCCACTACACACTGCAGGCGCCTGGAGCCCAATGAAAGGCCTCGCACATACTGCCCAGTACACACTTCAGGCCCCTGGAGCCCAATGAAAGGCCTCGCAGATACTGCCCAGTACACACTGCAGGCCCCTGGAGCCCAATGAAAGGCCTCGCAGATACTGCCCAGTACACACTGCAGGCCCCTGGAGCCCAATGAAAGGCCTCGCAGATACTGCCCACTACACACTGCAGGCCACTAGAGCCCAATGAAAGGCCTCGCAGATACGGCCCAGTACACACTGCAGGCCACTGGAGCCCAATGAAAGGCCTCACAGATACTGCCCAGTACACACTCGGCCCCCTGGAGCCCAATCAGAGGCCTCAGAGATACTGCCCAGTACACACTCAGGCCCATGGAGCCCAATGAAAGGCCTCACAGATACTGCCCAGTAAACTCAGGAGCCCAATGAAAGGCCTCACAGATACTGCCCAGTACACACTCAGCCCCTGGAGCCCAATCAGAGGCCTCACAGATACTGCCCAGTATTGCCCAGTACACTCCGGCCCCTGGAGCCCAATGAAAGGCCTCACAGATACTGCCCAGTAAACTCAGGAGCCCAATGAAAGGCCTCACAGATACTGCCCAGTACACACTCAGCCCCCTGGAGCCCAATCAGAGGCCTCACAGATACTGCCCAGTATTGCCCAGTACACACTCCGGCCCCTGGAGCCCAATGAAAGGCCTCACAGATACTGCCCACTACACACTGCAGGCCACTGGAGCCCAATGAAAGGCCTCACAGATACTGCCCAGTACACACTCAGCCCCCTGGAGCCCAATCGGAGGCCTCACAGATACTGCCCAGTACAAACTCAGGCCCATGGAGCCCAATGAAAGGCCTCACGGATACTGCCCAGTAAACTCAGAAGCCCAATGAAAGGCCTCACAGATACTGCCCAGTACACACTGCAGGCCCCTGGAGCCCAATGAGAGGCCTCACAGATACTGCCCAGTATTGCCCAGTACACACTGCAGGCCCATGGAGCCCAATGAAAGGCCTCACAGATACTGCCCAGTAAACTCAGGAGCCCAATGAAAGGCCTCACAGATACTGCCCAGTACACACTCAGCCCCCTGGAGCCCAATCAGACGCCTCACAGATACTGCCCAGTACACACTCAGGCCCCTGGGGCCCAATGAAAGGGCTCATGGATACTGCCCAGTACACACTCCGGCCCCTAGAGCCCAATGAAAGGCTTCACAGATACTGCCCAGTACACACTGCAGGCCCCTGGAGCCCAATGAAAGGCCTCACAGATACTGCCCAGTACTGCACAGTACACACTCCGGCCTCTGGAGCCCAATGAAAAGCCTCACAGATACTGCCCAGTACACACTTCAGGCCCCTGGAGCCCAATGAAAGGCCTCGCAGATACTGCCCAGTACACACTTCAGGCCCCTGGAGCCCAATGAAAGGCCTCGCAGATACTGCCCACTACACACTGCAGGCCCCTGGAGCCCAATGAAAGGCCTCGCACATACTGCCCACTACACACTGCAGGCCCCTGGAGCCCAATGAAAGGCCTCGCACATACTGCCCAGTACACACTGCAGGCCCCTGGAGCCCAATGAAAGGCCTCGCAGATACTGCCCAGTACACACTGCAGGCCCCTGGAGCCCAATGAAAGGCCTCGCAGATACTGCCCACTACACACTGCAGGCCCCTGGAGCCCAATGAAAGGCCTCGCAGATACTGCCCACTACACACTGCAGGCCACTGGAGCCCAATGAAAGGCCTCGCAGATACTGCCCAGTACACACTGCAGGCCCCCGGAGCCCAATGAAAGGCCTCGCAGATACTGCCCAGTACACACTGCAGGCCCCTGGAGCCCAATGAAAGGCCTCGCAGATACTGCCCAGTACACACTGCAGGCCCCTGGAGCCCAATGAAAGGCCTCGCAGATACTGCCCAGTACACACTGCAGGCCCCTGGAGCCCAATGAAAGGCCTCGCAGATACTGCCCGGTACACACTGCAGGTCCCTGGAGCCCAATGAAAGGCCTCGCAGATACTGCCGGTACACACTGCAGGCCCTGGAGCCCAATGAAAGGCCTCGCAGATACTGCCCGGTACACACTGCAGGCCACTGGAGCCCAATGAAAGGCCTCGCAGATACTGCCCGGTACACACTGCAGGCCCCTGGAGCCCAATGAAAGGCCTCGCAGATACTGCCCGGTACACACTGCAGGCCCCTGGAGCCCAATGAAAGGCCTCGCAGATACTGCCCGGTACACACTGCAGGCCCCTGGAGCCCAATGAAAGGCCTCGCAGATACTGCCCGGTACACACTGCAGACCCCTGGAGCCCAATGAAAGGCCTCGCAGATACTGCCCGGTACACAGTGCAGGCCCCTGGAGCCCAATGAAAGGCCTCATAGATACTGCCCGGTACACACTGCAGGCCCCTGGAGCCCAATGAAAGGCCTCATAGATACTGCCCGGTACACAGTGCAGGCCCCTGGAGCCCAATGAAAGGCCTCATAGATACTGCCCAGTACACACTGCAGGCCCCTGGAGCCCAATGAAAGGCCTCATAGATACTGCCCAGTACACACTGCAGGCCCCTGGAGCCCAATGAAAGGCCTCACAGATACTGCCCAGTACACACTCCGGCCCCTGGAGCCCAATGAAAGGCCTCACAGATACTGCCCAGATACTGCCCGGTACACACTGCTGGCCCCTGGAGCCCAATGAAAGGCCTCACAGATACTGCCCAGTACACACTGCAGGCCCCTGGAGCCCAATGAAAGGCCTCGCAGATACTGCCCAGTACACACTGCAGGCCCCTGGAGCCCAATGAAAGGCCTCGCAGATACTGCCCAGTACACACTCCGGCCCCTGGAGCCCAATGAAAGACCTCACAGATACTGCCCAGTACACACTGCAGGCCCCCAGGAGCCCAAAGAAAGGCCTCACAGGCACTGCTCAGATACTGCCCGGTACACACTGCAGGCCCCCAGGAGCCCAAGAAAGGTCTGACATTAACTGCCTCGGGAGGCGCGTCATGAACCAATGCACGACATAAGTACTTGTAAACTGCATGGTGGCACTGAAACAACATAGGTTTATACTTATCCTACTCAATCGCGCGCATTCTCTCGACGCTGGTAGAATGAGAAGCTGAGCGTCCCCGTCGGGAACTGAACCTGTGAGCACGAGGTCTAGAAAGATCGCTGCTTGGAACGCATGGGAAATTCACAAGGATGCAGAGGTTGGTGGGAGGGGAGGGCACGTGATCTTTAATTAAACTTTGCCAAGAGCTAATCAGAAACCAGCCAGTGGCCGAAAAGAGAAGGCTGCAGCGCCCTCGCCTCCCCCACACGTGCTCCAGATGAAGAGATCTCAAGGACAAAACAAGCTACCGAGAGGCGAGAAAAGGTGCTCGGAGCGGGGCTGGAGCAGAGCCGAGCCACTGGAAAACTACCAGCAGCGCCACAGCAGGACCGTGGCCATGGGTGCCAGGGCCACTGGGGGCACAGTGATGGGTACCCCAGCCAGGGTCACAGGAGGACAGAAGCCAAGGGTACCACAGCCAGGGCCACAGGAGGACCTCAGCCATGGGTACCATAGCCAGGGCCAAGGGAGGACAGTAGGCATGGGTACCACAGCCAGGGCCACGGGAGGACCTCAGCCATGGGTACCACAGCCAGGGCCACGGGAGGGCTGTAGCCATGGGTACCACAGCCAGGGCCACGGGAGGGCTGTAGCCATGGGTACCACAGCCAGGGCCACGGGAGGGCTGTAGCCATGTGTACCACAACCAGGGCCACGGGAGGACCTCAGCCATGGGTACCATAGCCAGGGCCACGGGAGATACCTCAGCCATGGGTACCACAACCAGGGCCACGGGAGGACCTCAGCCATGGGTACCACAGCCAGGGCCACCACGGGAGGGCTGTAGCCATGGGTACCACAACCAGGGCCACGGGATGGCTATAGCCATGGGTACCACAACCAGGGCCATGGGAGGACCTCAGCCATGGGTACCACAGCCAGGGCCACACGGAAGGGCTGTAGCCATGGGTACTACAGCCAGGGCCACGGGAGGGCTGTAGCCATGGGTACCACAACCAGGGCCACGGGAGGGCTGTAGCCATGGGTACCACAACCAGGGCCACAGGAGGGCTGTAGCCATGGGTACCACAGCCAGGGCCACGGGAGGACCTCAGCCATAGGTACCACAGCCAGGACCATGGGAGGGCTATAGCTATGGGTACCACAGCCAGGCCCACGGGAGGACCGAAGCCATGGGTACCGCAGCCAGTGCCACGGGAGGGCTGTAGCCATGGGTACCACAGCCAGGGCCATGGGAGGACAGAAGCCATGGGTACAACAGCCGGCCACGGGAGGGCAAAGCCATGGGTACCACAGCTGGGACCACGGGAGGGCTGTAGCCATGGGTACCACAGCTGGGGCCACGGGAGGGCTGTAGCCATGGGTACCACAGCCAGGGCCACGGGAGGGCAGTAGCCATGGGTACCACAGCCAGGGCCACGGGAGGGCTGTAGCCATGGGTACCACAGCCAGGGCCACGGGAGGGCTGTAGCCATGGGTAAGGGCTGTAACCATGGGTACCATAGCCAGGGCCACGGAAGGGCTGTAGCCATGGGTACCACAGCCAGGGTCACGGGGGACCATAAGCGTTGTTATCTATGGACCACAACAAGGTCACCTTAGGACCACAGCTAAGGTCACCCACAGACCACAGCCAGGACCAAGGGGAGGACCGTAGCCATGGCAACCTAAGGACCACTGCTAAGGGCACCGGGTCACACAGGGGAGGATCAAAGATTTGCCAGGAGGGACACAAGGGGGTCCATCTGGACTAGGGAGGGTCAAAGCCTGGAGCCAAGAGGACCACAGCGATGGCCGTGGTGTGGCAGAATGTGGGCCACGGAACCATGCATCCAGGGCGAGCTACAGGCAGTGAGAGGGCGAGCTACAGGCAGTGAGAGGGCGAGCGCGAGCTACAGGCAGTGCGAGGGCGAGCTACAGGCAGTGAGAGGGCGAGCTACAGGCAGTGAGAGGGCGAGCTACAGGCAGTGAGAGGGCGAGCTACAGGCAGTGAGAGGGCGAGCTACAGGCAGTGGCATTGAGGGCAAGCTACAGGCAGTGAGGGAAAGCTACAGGCAGTGAGGGCGAGCTACAGGCAGTGAGAGGGCGAGCTACAGGCAGTGAGAGGGCGAGCTACAGGCAGTGAGAGGGCGAGCTACAGGCAGTGAGAGGGCGAGCTACAGGCAGTGAGAGGGCGAGCTACAGGCAGTGAGAGGGCGAGCTACAGGCAGTGAGAGGGCGAGCTACAGGCAGTGAGGGCGAGCTACAGGCAGTGAGGGCGAGCTACAGGCAGTGAGGGCGAGCTACAGGCAGTGGCAGTGAGGGCAAGCTACAGGCAGTGGCAGTGAGGGCAAGCTACAGGCAGTGAGGGCAAGCTACAGGCAGTGAGGGAAAGCTACAGGCAGTGAGGGCAAGATACAGGCAGTGAGGGCAAGCTACAGGCAGTGAGAGGGCGAGCTACAGGCAGTGAGAGGGCGAGCTACAGGCAGTGAGAGGGCGAGCTACAGGCAGTGAGAGGGCGAGCTACAGGTAGAGAGGACGAGCTACAGGCAAGCAAGAGTGGTCCAGTGTGAGGGTGCAACAAGGGAAAGGCAGAAAGAAGAGACACCCAGTGAGAAGGCACGCGAGACACTGCCTGGAGGTACAGAAGAGACAGTCAGAGTGAGGGTGTGTAAGAGACAGCTAGTGAGAGAGGGTGCGGGACTCAGATAGTGAGAGAATAACTTTCAGTCAGTCAAACATATGTTTATTTAGACCTTAGTCCTTAAACAAAGCACAATAAAACCCATGTACAAACATGTAAGATGAATAACTAAAACCGGCCGAACATATAAAACCACAATTCCTACCATTGACTAAAACGATTTTTCGTAAAACTTCATCCACAGACAGTAAAAATCGCCCCACGGCACAAGTTACATCCAAGAATCTCATATCCAAGCGTAGATTAACCGCTCCCCCCATCCCTAAATCATACTTTTTAAAGAGAGAGATACTGACAGGCGGCAAGGGAGAGACAGGTAGTGTGAGGGGAACAAGAGACCGACAGGGCCGAGTACAGTCAGTGAGAGGACACGCGAGAGACGGCTTGCAAGCGAGTGAGATCCAGTGTGAGTGAGGGAGTTAGAAAACAGAGACAAGCAGCGAGAAGGTACGCGAGAGACAGTCTGAAGGTACATAAGAGACAGCCAGAGTGAGGGTATATGCAAGAGACGGCTAGTGAGAGGGAGCGGGCCTCGGACAATGAGAGTCATTGACAGGCACCGGTGGTGATGGAGAGACAGGTAGAGTGGCGGGGAAAGAGGCTGGCAGCAGGACGGCATCGAGAGTGCAATCAAGAAAGAGACGGCCAGCTTTGCAAGAAGCAGCCAGCCCGCAGGCGCAGATGCAAGAGACAGCCATGATTGCGGCACCAGGCCTCAGGAAGGACGATAGACAGGTGGGAGGGGTCAGAGTGAAGGGGGAGGGGTTAAAACTCACCTGAATGTTTCAGAAAGTTTCGCTGGACTTGCAGAAACGTGGGACTTAAAGCCTCGACATATGGGAGGTCTCTGGCCAGGGCTACCTCTAGCCGTCTGTCCCTCCCCTTCTTTGCTTCCACCTTCCTCTGGTGTGCAGCTCCAGTTCTCTCCCTCCACCCGGTGTCTGCCCTCTCCCTCCTGCCCGGGGCGGGCTCTGCCTACAGGTGACACGCACACATGGAGGGGGAGGAGAAACCTTGGCAGGAGGAGGGGTAGGGATGAAGAGAGGGATCCAGGTAGGGAGAGGAGGAGGAAAGAGTCCGCGGGGGTAGGGGGGGCGGGGCTGACCACCAGTCCTGGGAGAACAGAAGAGACAGGCTCAGACAGAGAGATGAAAAGGGGCAGACCCAGGTGAAGGTTTGGGGGCCGCGTGAGATGGTTTGCGGGGGAGGGATGGGTGCGAAGGCGTAGGCAACGCTTGAGGACACAGACTCTGATAGACACTTGGGAGGGGCGAGGAAGAGACGCATGCCCAGGAGCACACTGTGCGCCAGAGCGAGACATGACTCCACGTGTCACTGTTCATGCAGGGAGTTGGAATGTGTGGCTCCGGGGCAGGAACATAACAGCAGGTCGGTGCGCACGTCGGTGGCTGTGGATGGTGGGTGCGACCGCAGCCGAGGCTGCCCCACCCACCCACCGGAGGAGCATGGACAGCATGTGTTGTGGTAGAGTGAACAGGGTCTGGAGCGCAGGGCACCAGGGTCTGGCAAGAAGGGACCCCCGAGGCTCTGCAGCTCGCCCTGGCAGAGGCCCGCAGGAATGGTGCATGCCTTGCCAAGCAGTACCGTGTCTAGAAACCACCATTAGAGGGGCCACAGGTAAAAACAAGCATTTGCAAAGCAATAGGACTCGCATTTACGCGCGACCGATTGCATTGCAAACGATAGTCATCACGGACAACGGGAGAGAGGGCGGGGAGTGGGGGGGGGGGTTTGAGAAGGCACGGACAACGGACGGGAGGGGGCGAGAAGGCACGGACAATGGGAGTGCGGGCGGAGGGGGGGGGGGAGAAGGCAGTAGGAGAACCTCATTGAAGAAAATAGTGCTCACAGTCTAAATAAAACGTACTGTGTAACACTCGAAGTAAAGGGGCCAGTCGCCATGGGAGGATACAAATGTAGAGGAGGCGGTACTAAGGAGGGACTACCAAGCCTATTGATGAATCAGAAGCCAGCATTTAGGACAGACAATGACACAAGCCAATGGCAAACATGGGCGGAGAGTGGACGGGGCTTCTATTCGCTACTCGTCTACAATAAGTCTTGCAGAGCAGCGCATGCGCTCAGGCTCGACCCAACAATGATAAATAAAAAAGGCTGGTAGACCACCTGGCTATAGCAGACATATGTGCGCGAGTCCTGGTGACGCCGCTAATGCCCACCCTGCCAAGGGACTATAAGGCACGTTTGGGTCTGCCACGTGACTGGCATGTCCTGTTAATGACCTAGAACCCATTTAGCATGTGAACCCTGCGGTGTCTGGAGAGGACTCGATCTAACATGGCTGCTACGGCTGTACAGGACTACATGTAAGACGGCTGCCATGCCCAATAGGACTACACCCTAAATGGCACCTGTGTCTGAAGAGGACTAGATCTAACATGGCTGCTACGGCGGGACAGGACTGCATGTACGACAGCTGCCATGGCAAACAGGACGATGCCCAAAATGGATGCCCTGTCAGAGTAGACTACATCAAAAACAGCCGCTATGCCAGCCGGAAGTACAAGAGAAAGATCCCCATGGTAGTGCATGCCGGGATGGCATGGGACAATGCTTGTTGCGGACAGTCGCTGCTTTCCTCGCTACCAGACCGACAGCCCTCCATCACTAAGGTGGAGCCTGGAGAACGGAGCATAGTCACTCGCCAGCTTGGATCCTTCCACCAGTGGGGTCACTGGCTCGGTCACTTCCCTTGGATTCCTAGCTCCTCTCCTCGCCTCCAAGCACGGAGGCGTGCGCTATGATTGAGTAAAACATGGAGCGGTCGATGTGCCGGAAACACTCAGAGGCAGGGACTATCAATCAGTAGAATTGTAGAGCGCTACTTGTCACTCCAGAGGGTATCCAGGCGCTAGCAAGGTCCAGTTGATTAGCCGAATAGCGAGGTCTTTAGGGACTTTTGGAACCCTGGAATACTCTAGAGAAAACTCGAGAAACTTCCTGCCAGATCTTGTGGCTCAGTGGACTAATGCACCCACTGCAGGGGCCTGTGTTCGACCTCATGGTCACAGGTTCAAACCCCGGCGTGTCCTGTCAGCCTTTCATCCATCTGAGGTCGATAAAATGAGTACCATTGAGTTGGGTAACAATAAACATCTGTTATTCAGCGCCAAGATACCCAGTCAGGGGTGAACGTGCGCTTTACAAATACACGTGTTATGTTATGTTCCTTCCCAGCCGCCATGTGCACGTCCATGGCTATACATGTGGCGACAAGTTTCGGCAAGCTTCCGTGTTTGAGAAAGAAAACCTCAAATGGAGGCTTGACTCGAGTAACAGATGCGCCCCCCCTTCCCTTTTTAAAATCACAAAACACTGCTACGCTGTAAAGAGTTGCCACACTGGCTCTGGACAAGAAAACTCATAACAGACTCCAGCAAAAACATGTCAGCATTTCAGCAGGCCCAGCCAATGAGCTTGCGGTGTTTTGAAATAACAATATCCTGCTGTTCTAAGCTCCTGGATGCTCCTGCAACAAAGGGTGCCTTGAGGGGCGCCCACTCCATCAAGGCACCAAGGGTACACTTGGCTTGCCGGAGCCTTGAGGCTGCTCCTGGACCAACACTTCACCTTCATAAATAGCCATTAGGTTGTACTGTGCCCAGGAGGTCCTCTCTCAGCTGCTCTGCCCCAGACAGCAGCACTCAAAGTCCACTTGGTTAGTAAGAGCAGGGGGTTCTATTCCGTGCCAGGGTATTTCTTCCTTTTTCCAGTTTTAGTTAATTTACAACTGCCTCCTTCTCGGATTCAACTGCCGGGGCATTTCTAATGGTTTCCCAACCATGCCAGAGTGTAGGGCTTGGATCACCGCACATCCCATCTTTATTTGTTAGAAATGGGGTCTCTCGTTGGCAGTGGTTTGCACCCTGTCCAAGTAGGGACACTTCCGTCTAATCAGGGTAAGGGAGTCACACAGCTAAAAGAATCCCTGATCACCCCCTTGCTAGCTTGGCACGAGCAGTGAGGCTTATCTCAGAGGCAATGTGTAAAGCATTTTTACTATACACAGTAACACAGTGAAAACACTACAAAAGGAGTTCACACTAGTTTAGAAAAATAGCTAATATTTATCTGAATAAAACAAGACCCAAAACAACAAAAATCCAACATACACAAGTCAAGATATCAATCTTAGAAGATTAAATGCAATTGTAGTTCCTTGAAACCACGGAAGCACATGGCTGGGGCATAGTGCCTGAGATGGATCAAAAACAAAGACGATAACAGGCCGCAGGGGAGGTGATGCATCGAAAGAGCCGGTGATGTGTCAGTTCCTTACTGCCACAGGGGTGGTGATGCGTCGTTCTGGGCAGAAAGTGCTGGTTCTTTACTGCAGTGCGGTGTCGATGAAGAAAATGACGGCCAAGAATGATGCTTCGATGATGCGTCAAAAGCCAAGCCGCGCTGCGTTGATTCCACAGCGATGAAGCAGGTGCTGCGTCAGAGTAGGAGCGATACATCATGGACGTTGGTGATGCGGTGCTCGAAACTCACGCTGCTGCGGTGCTTCTGACGGACTGCGACGGAAAGCTGGAGCCTGCATTGTAAGCGGTGGTCGTTGTGTAAAGCAGAGGCCACTCTCTGGTGCGGACAGCGGTGATGCATCAAATTCTTCAGCGATTCGTCAATAAAAACATGCACTGGGATCAATGCATGGATTTCTCTTCTTGTAGCACCAAAAATCTCCTTTAAGGGCCCAGAACTGGAGTTGGCACCAATGGACAGGACAACCCTCTCGGCAGAGGAGCCCAGGTGCTGGTAGATGAAGTCTTTGATGGCCCTGAGACTTCTTAACAGGAGGCAAGCACGCACCAGCCATAGGAGAATCTTGGAAGCAGGATACAAAAAAGCAAAGTCCAGTTCTTTCACTCCCAGGACAGAAGCAGCAGGCCAGCACAACTAAGCGACAGGCAGAGTGGCAGTCCCTCCTACAGCACCCAGCTCTTCTTCCTGGCAGAATGCCCTCTGTCCAGAAGTAGTCCGATTTTGGGATGTCAGAGGTCCAGTAACTGATACCCCTTTCTGCCTTCAAGTAGGCAAGCTACAAAGGAAAGCCTTCGTAGTGCACAAGACCCTATCTTTCTCTGACCTGGCTCCAGACACTCTACAAGGGGGTGGAGACAGCTTTGAGTGAGGACAGGCACAGCCCTATTCAGGTGTCAGTGACAACTCTTCCCACCACTCTAGCTCAGTGACTGTCTAGAGTGAATGCACAAGAGCCCTACTGTCATCCTAACCCAGACGTGGATTCTACAGACATGCAGAGGCACAGAATGGTTAAGCAAGAAAATGGCCACTTTCTAAAAGTCAGTGAAACAACACGAACGCTGATACTGATACCTTTTCATACAATCATTCGTTCCTGAGATCACACACACGTTATGATCAACAGCAATTTATTACTTTTTTCCTGTTTCTTTTGATCTACACTTTTTTTTTCAAGAAAAACATTTCAGAACTCAATTTACAAACATGATTTTGGACAAACTTGTGAGTACACAAGGAGGACATCAACCACATATACAAAAATTAGAAAAGCGACAAATAAATAATTTATTCCCCCAAAAATCACAAAACAGTCACAATTATACAAGACACACTATTGAAACAGCCTAGGTTCTGTTGTTTCAAGTTATTTTTTACATTGCCCAAAACTTCTTTGATTGTATAGATCATACTCATTTCTTAGCGGGCCAGACGGGATACCAGTCACGTTTGTGATAGAGTATCCCTGTCTGCCAAGATAGTAATCAGGACCTCTGTCTCTTTCAGAAAAAAACAAGCTCTTGAGTAATCCCCCTCTTTGCAGAGGCCTCGATACTAGCAAGGAAAATGAGGGGTTTAGTTCTTCACAATCCTGGGCCCCGGTGCCACTGCACCTGAACAGCTACAGGCTCATAGGCTTGTATGTGCAAAGACCGCAAAAGTGCAACCGTGCAAGGACAGGATTTGTTGGTAAAGGTCTTATATATCAGAGCAACAGGCAAAGTAAAGTGCTATATGCACTGTCCCTCTATCATAGCCCGGCCACCCCCATGGTCTCGTCTCCTAATCTCACCTTATCCTTCCTGCGCCATCTAGTCTACACTGCCCTCACCCGGCTACAGCTGCCATCTACCTTGTCCACCAGCCCCTGCTGCCGCCCTGCCAGACCAGCCCTCGCTACCGCCCTGCCCACCAGCCACCGCCCTGCCCACCAGCCCGCTGCTGCCCTGTCCACCAGCCCTCACTACCGCCCTATCCACCAGCCCACTGCCGCCCTGTCCACCAGCCCCTGCTGCTGCCCTGCCCACCAGCCCCTGCTGCTGCCCTGCCCACCAGCCCCTGCTGCCGCCCTGGCACCCTGCTACCCTGCCCACCAGCCCCACTTCCACACAACCAACCCCACTTCCGCCCAACCCACTAGCCCCGGTTGCCGCTTGCCAACCAGCCTCTGTTGCCGCTTTGCCAACCAGCCTCTGTTGCCGCTTTGCCAACCAGCCTCTGTTGCCGCTTGCCAACCAGCCCCTGTTGCTGCTTTGCCAACCAGCCCCTGTTGCTGCTTTGCCAACCAGCCCCTGTTGCTGCTTTGCCAACCAGCCCCTGTTGCCGCTTTGCCAACCAGCCCCTGCTGTTGCCCTTCCAACAGCCCCTGCTGTTGCCCTTCCAACAGCCCCTGCTGTTGCCCTTCCAACAGCCCCTGCTGCGCCCTGCCCAACAGCCCCTGCTGACACCCTGCCCAACAGCCCCTGCTGACACCCTGCCCAACAGCCCCTGCTGACACCCTGCCCAACAGCCCCTGCTGACACCCTGCCCAACAGCCCCTGCTGACGCCCTGCCCAACAGCCCCTGCTGACGCCCTGCCCAACAGCCCCTGCTGACGCCCTACCCAACAGCCCTTGCTGACACCCTGCCCAACAGCCCTTGCTGACACCCTGCTGACACCTGCCCAACAGCCCCTGCTGCCGCCCTTGCTGCCGCCCTGGTCACCAGCCCCTGCTGCCGCCCTGCCCGACCGCCCCTGCTGCCGCTCTGCCTACCTGCCCCTGCTGCAGCCCTTGTTGCCGCCCTGGTCACCAGCCCCTGCTGCCCACCAGCCCCAGCATCCACCTTGCCCACCAGCCCCTGCTGATGCCCTGGCGCCCTGCCCAACAGCCCCTGCTGGCGCCCTGCCCAACAGCCCCTGCTGACGCCCTGCCCACCAGCCCCTCCTGACGCCCTGTCCCCTCTCCCTAGCCTCTCCGTGTTGCAGTAAAACCTGGTCAGAAGGGGTTAAACTTGTGCCTTAAGATAACATCTCTAAAACCTCGCAGCACAGACTCCTCTGTGGGCCTGTCAGGGAGCCCCCGCCCACCCTGCTGGGTACCGTGCCCCTGAGACAAATGCCAGCTCCGGGAGGTGGGGGCCGGCTGCACCCACCACTGTGGGCAGGACCCACTCAATGCCGAGGGACCTCAAGAACTTCCGGCCCATCTCCCTGCTCCCGTTCCCGGCGAAGGTCATCGAGAAAACCATCAACAAACAGATGATCCGCTACCTCGAGGAGAACAACATCCTGGACCCGTCCCAGTCCGGGTTCCGCAGCAACCACAGCACCGAAACTGCCCTCATCGCCGCCACCGATGACATCAGGGCCCTGTTGGACAACGGCGAAACCGCGGCCCTCATCCTCCTGGACCTATCAGCCGCCTTCGACACGGTCTGCCACCGCACCCTACGCACACGCCTCCACAACGCAGGGATCCAAGACAAGGCTCTGGAATGGACCACCTCCTTCCTCTCCGGCAGAACCCAGAGCATCCGCCTCCCCACTTTCCTTCCGAAGCCTCCAACATCATCTGCGGCGTACCCCAAGGATCATCCCTCAGCCCGACATTGTTCAACATCTACATGGCCCCACTCGCCCACGTCGCCAGACTACACGACCTCAACATCATCTCCTATGCCGACGACACACAGCTGATCCTCTCCCTCACCAAGGACCCCCTCACCGCCAAAACCAACCTCCACGAAGGAATGAAAGCCGTCGCAGAATGGATGAAGAACAGCCGTCTGAAGCTGAACTCGGACAAGACGGAGGTCCTCATCCTCGGCTCCACCCCCTCAGCCTGGGACAACTCCTGGTGGCCGACCGCCCTGGGAGCAGCACCAACGCCCACCGACCACGCACGCAACCTGGGGTTCGTCCTCGACTCAACGTTCTCCATGACCAAGCAAGTCAACGCCGTCTCATCCTCCTGCTTCAACACCCTCCGCATGCTCCGCAAGATCTACAGGTGGATCCCCACTGACACAAGAAGAACGGTCACCCAGGCCCTCGTCAGCAGCAGGCTGGACTACGGAAACGCCCTCTACGCGGGAGCCCCGGCCAAACTACTGAAACGACTGCAACGCATACAGAACGCCTCTGCCCGCCTGATCCTCGACATCCCCCGACACAGCCACATCACACCCCACCTGAGAGACCTGCACTGGCTGCCCGTCAACAAGAGGATCACCCTCAAGCTCCTCACCCACGCACACTAGGCACTCCAAGACACCGGACATGCATACCTCAACAGACGACTCACCTTCTACACCCCGAACCGCCAGCTCCGCTCCGCCGACCGCGCCCTCGCTACCATCCCCCGCATCCGAAGAGCGACCTCTGGCGGCAGATCGTTCCCCTACCTCGCTGCCAAGACCTGGAACACCCTCCCCATCCTCCTACGGCAGACCCAAGACCTACTAACCTTCAGGAGGCTACTCAAGACCTGGCTATTCGAGCAGTAGCGGCACCCCCCCCCCCAGCGCCTTGAGACCCTCACGGGTGAGTAGTGCGCTCTACAAATAGTTTGATTGATTGATTGACAGATCCAGCAACCCGCGAGCATTCCCCCTGGGTGGGGCGGGGGATGAAGAGATTCCCCACACAGGAATGAAAACCACCACCACATGCACACTCCACAAGACATGAATGTAAACATCACCCTCCCACACCCCAGGGGCGTGACTTCAGGGGGTGCTATACCCCCTAATAAATGTATTGTATAGTAAATAGTTGGGTACAGGTGCTTTAAGTCGGATTTCACTTGGGGTTTTCAGCACACGTCTCTTAACATAGTTGATTTGACAAAATATAGAGTTTTAAGTACCCCTAAAATGCTCTCTCCCCTTCTACTGCTCCTTAAGCCCCCTCATACCCACTTCTCATATAATGTATTTTAACCAGTCTGATTGTTGAAAACTCTAAAGCTCACTCAACCCCCTCAATTTTATTTACCAAGCTATGCCCCTGCCACACCCATCACATCCCATCCACAGACTCTCCCCAAAAGACATACCCAGCCCCCAAAACGTACACTGGTCGTGTCTGCAGCTCCTGGAAGTGTAGGCACTGGCAGTGGTGTATCACAAAATGATGCCCCCCTCCCCACACCCCTCCTGCAGAATGTGAAGAGTAGCCACAGATATTCATTGGCCTAGGGCTGAATCTCGCACCCTAAAAGTTTTTTTTTGGGGGGGGGGGGCTCCTTGTGCAGCAGGGGCTTGTGTTAGGCTCCTGCACACTGGTAAAGGGCATGAATTGACATGGAACTGTGTCCCCTAAGGTGCATGCAACCCCTAGTGCACTCCCCCCACCCTCCCCTCTCTCAATGTATACAGACCTTGGCAGGCACTCCCCTGGAAACGCATGCAGCTCACAGAGCTGCCACTGGTTCACCAGGAGAAGAGTGCAGCACCGGTACTCTCAACTAGGAGAGATACATGCAGACCCCTGGTAACCTCCACCAGGAGATGCCTGCGGCACTGGTACTCTCACCTAGGAGAGATACATGCAGACCCCTGGTAACCTTCACCAGGAGATGCCTGCAGCACCAGTACTCTCACCTAGGAGAGATACATGCAGACCCCTGGTAACCTTCACCAGGAGATGCCTGCAGCACCGGTACTCTCAGCTAGGAGAGATACATGCAGACCTCTGGTAACCTTCACCAGGAGAGGAGTGCAGCACCAGTACTCTCACCTAGGAGAGATACATGCAGACACCTGGAAACCTTCACCAGGAGATGAGTGCAGCACCAGTACTCTCACCTAGGAGAGATACATGCAGACCTCTGGTAACCTTCACCAGGAGATGCCTGCAGCACTGGTACTCTCACCTGTAGGAGATACATGCAGACCTCTGGTAACCTTCACCAGGAGATGGGAGCAGCACCGGTACTCTCATCTATAGGAGATACATGCAGACCTCTGGTAACCTTCACCAGGAGATGCCTGCAGCACCGGTACTCTCACCTAGGAGAGATACATGCAGACCCCTGGTAACCTTCACCAGGAGAAGAGTGCAGCACTGGTACTCTCACCTAGGAGAGATACATGCAGACACCTGGTAACCTTCACCAGGAGGTGTGTGCAGCACCAGTACTCTCAGCTATAGGAGATACATGCAGACCCCTGGTAACCTTCACCAGGAGATGAGTGCAGCACCGGTACTCTCACCCAGGAGAGATACATGCAGACACCTGGAAACATTCACCAGGAGATGCCTGCAGCACTGGTACTCTCACCTAGGAGAGATACATGCAGACCTCTAGTAATCTTCACCAAGAGGTGCGTGCAGCCCTGGTACTCTCACCTAGGAGCGATACATGCAGATCTCTGGTAACCTTCACCAGGAGATGCCTGCAGCACCGGTACTCTCACCTAGGAGAGATACATGCAGACCTCTGGTAACCTTCACCAGGAGATGAGTGCAGCACCGGTACTCTCACCTAGGAGAGATACATGCAGACACCTGGTAACCTTCACCAGGAGATGAGTGCAGCACCGGTACTCTCACCTAGGAGAGATACATGCAGACCTCTGGTAACCTTCACCAGGAGATGCCTGCAGCACCGGTACTCTCACCTAGGAGAGATACATGCAGACACCTGGAAACCTTCACCAGGAGATGCCTGCAGCACCGGTACTCTCACCTAGGAGAGATCCATGCAGACCTCTGGTAACCTTCACCAGGAGGTGTGTGCAGCCCCGGTACTCTCACCTAGGAGAGATACATGCAGACCTCTGGTAACCTTCACCATGAGATGCCTGCAGCACCGGTACTCTCACCTAGGAGAGATACATGCAGACACCTGGAAACCTTCACCAGGAGATGCCTGCAGCACCGGTACTCTCACTTAGGAGAGATACATGCAGACCTCTGGTAACCTTCACCAGGAGATGAGTGCAGCACTGGTACTCTCACCTAGGAGAGATATATGCAGACCTCTGGTAACCTTCAACAGGAGATGCCTGCAGCACCGGTACTCTCACCTAGGAGAGATACATGCAGACCCCTGTTAACCTTCACCAGGAGATGACTGCAGCACCGGTACTCTCACCTAGGAGAGATACATGCAGACCTCTGGTAATCTTCTCCAGGAGGTGTGGGCAGCACCTGTACTCTCACCTGGGAGAGATACAAGCAGACCCCTGGTAATCTTCACCAGGAGATGAGTGCAGCACCGGTACTCTCACCTAGGAGAGATACATGCAGACCTCTGGTAACCTTCACCAGGAGAAGAGTGCAGCACCAGTACTCTCACCTAGGAGAGATATATGCAGACCTCTGGTAACCTTCAACAGGAGATGCCTGCAGCACCGGTACTCTCACCTAGGAGAGATACATGCAGACCCCTGTTAACCTTCACCAGGAGATGACTGCAGCACCGGTACTCTCACCTAGGAGAGATACATGCAGACCTCTGGTAACCTTCACCATGAGATGCCTGCAGCACCGGTACTCTCACCTAGGAGAGATACATGCAGACACCTGGAAACCTTCACCAGGAGATGCCTGCAGCACCGGTACTCTCACTTATAGGAGATACAAGCAAACCCCTGGTAATCTTCACCAGGAGATGTCTGCAGCACCGGTACTCTCAACTATGAGAGATGCATGCAAACCCCTAGTAATCGTCAACAGAAGTTGCATACAGCCCTGGTACTCTCGCCTTGGAGAGATACATGCAGAGCCCTGGTAATCTTCACCAGGAGGTGCCTGCAGCCCCAGTACTCTCACCTATGGGAGATGCATGCAGACCACTGGTAATCTTCTCCAAGAGATGAGTGCAGCACCGGTACTCTCACTTATAGGAGAGATACATGCAGACCCCTGGTAACCTTCACCAGGAGATGAGTGCAGCACCGGTACTCTCACTTATAGGAGATACAAGCAAACCCCTGGTAATCTTCACCAGGAGATGTCTGCAGCACCGGTACTCTCAACTATGAGAGATGCATGCAAACCCCTAGTAATCGTCAACAGAAGTTGCATACAGCCCTGGTACTCTCGCCTTGGAGAGATACATGCAGAGCCCTGGTAATCTTCACCAGGAGGTGCCTGCAGCCCCAGTACTCTCACCTATGGGAGATGCATGCAGACCACTGGTAATCTTCTCCAGGAGGTGTGTGCAGCACCGGTACTCTCACCTAGGAGAGATACATGCAGACCTCTGGTAACCTTCACCAGGAGATGCCTGCAGCACCGGTACTCTCACCTAGGAGAGATACATGCAGACTCCTGGTAACCTTCACCAGGAGGTGCCTGCAGCACCGGTACTCTCACCTATGAGAGATACATGCAGACACCTGGAATCCTTCACCAGGAGATGAGTGCAGCAACGGTACTCTCAGCTATAGGAGATACATGCAGACCCCTGGTGACCTTCACCAGGAGATGAGTGCAGCACCGGTACTCTCACCTAGGAGAGATACATGCAGACCCCTGGTAACCTTCACCAGGAGATGTCTGCAGCACCGGTACTCTCACCTAGAAGAGATACATGCAAACCTCTGGTAATCTTCACCAGGAGATGCCGGCAGCACTGGTACTCTCACCTATAGGAGATACATGCAAACCTCTGGTAACCTTCACCAGGAGATGCCGGCAGCACTGGTACTCTCACCTATAGGAGATACATGCAGACCCCTGGTAACCTTCACCAGGAGGTGTGTGCAGCCCTGGTACTCTCACCTATAGGAGATGCATGCAGACCCCTGGTAACCTTCACCAGGAGGTGTGTGCAGCCCCGGTACTCTCACCTATGAGAGATACATGCAGACCCCTAGTAACCTTCACTAGGAGATGCCTGCAGCACCGGTACTCTCACCTGTAGGAGATACATGCAGACCTCTGGTAACCTTCACCAGGATATGAGTGCAGCACCGGTACTCTCACCTAGGAGAGATACATGCAGACCTCTGGTAACCTTCACCAGGAGATGCCAGCAGCACCGGTACTCTCACCTATGAGAGATACATGCAGACCTCTGGTAACCTTCACCAGGAGATGCCTGCAGCACAAGTACTCTCACCTGAAGGAGATACATGCAGACCTCTGGTAATCTTCTCCAGGAGGTGTGGGCAGCACCTGTACTCTCACCTGGGTGAGATACAAGCAGATCCCTGGTAATCTTCACCAGGAGATGAGTGCAGCACCTGTACTCTCACCTAGGAGAGATACATGCAGACCTCTGGTAATCTTCTCCAGGAGGTGTGGGCAGCACCGGTACTCTCACCTAGGAGAGATACATGCAGACCTCTGGTAATCTTCTCCAGGAGGTTTGGGCAGCACCTGTACTCTCACCTGGGTGAGATACAAGCAGACCCCTGGTAATCTTCACCAGGAGATGAGTGCAGCACCTGTACTCTCACCTGGGAGAGATACATGCAGACCCCTGGTAACCTTCACCAGGAGGTGTGTGCAGCACCGGTACTCTCACCTAGGAGAGATACATGCAGACCTCTGGTAACCTTCACCAGGAGATGAGTGCAGCACCGGTACTCTCACCTAGGAGAGATACATGCAGACCACTGGTAACCTTCATCAGGAGATGAGTGCAGCACCGGTACTCTCACCTAGGAGAGATACATGCAGACCCCTGGTAACCTTCACCAAGAGGTGCGTGCAGCACCGGTACTCTCACCTGTAGGAGATACATGCAGACCTCTGATAACCTTCACCAGGAGATGAGTGCAGCACCGGTACTCTCACCTAGGAGAGATACATGCAGATCCCTGGTAACCTTCACCAGGAGATGCCTGCAGCACCGGTACTCTCACCTGTAGGAGATACATGCAGACCTCTGGTAACCTTCACCAGGAGATGAGTGCAGCATCTGTACTCTCACCTGTAGGAGATACATGCAGACCTCTGGTAACCTTCACCAGGAGATGCCTGCAGCACCGGTACTCTCACCTAGGAAAGATACATGCGGACCTCTGGTAACCTTCACCAGGAGATGAGTGCAGCACCGGTACTCACCTAGGAGAGATACATGGAGACCACTGGTAATCTTCACCAGGAGATGAGTGCAGCACCGGTACTCTCACCTATAGGAGATACATGCAGACCCCAGGTAACCTTCACCATGAGGTGTGTACAGCCCCGGTACTCTCACCTATAGGAGATGCATGCAGACCTGTGGTAATCTTCACAAGGAGGTGCATGCAGCCCCGGTACTCTCACCTCTGGGAGATCCATGCAGACCCCTGGTAATCTTCACCAGGAGGTGGGTGCAGCACCGGTACTCTCACCTATGGGAGATGCATGCAGTGCTCCGGTAATCTCACAGGTAATCAATCTTTACACTAGAAGTCCACGCAGCTCCTGGTGCTTTCACAGGTGGTGCATGCAGCAGTTTGTAGGTGCAGATGCGGTATACAAGCCCTTACGGTAGTACCTCCGGAGAGTGCCCGGCAGCGGCAGGACGCTCTCCCGGGAGGAGGTACATCCTCCCCATAGTAGGACTCTCCCAGGAGGAGGTACATGGTGCCCATAGTAAGACTCTCTCCCGGGAGGAGGTACATGGTGCCCATAGAAGGACTCTCTACGAAGCAGGTACATGGTGCCCATAGTAGGACTCTCTCCCGGGAGGAGGTACATGGTGCCCATAGTAGGACTCTCTCCCGGGAGGAGGTACATGGTGCCCATAGTAGGACTCTCTCCCGGGAGGAGGTACATGGTGCCCATAGTAGGACTCTCCTAAGGGAGGAGGTACATGGTGCCCAAAGAAGGACTCTCTACCGGAACGAGGTACATGCTGCCCATCGTAGGACTCTCCTAAGGAAGGAGGTACATGCTGCTCCTGGTAGTAAGGAAGGAGGTACATGCTGCTCCTGGTAGTAAGGAAGGAGGTACATGCTGCTCCTGGAAGTAAGGAAGGAGGTACATGCTGCTCCTGGTAGTACTCTCCTAAGGGAGGAGGTACATCCTGCTCCTGTTCGTACTCTCCTAAGGGAGGAGGTACATGCTGCCCATGATAATCCTCTAGCGCCTGTCAACCCATCAACCGCCTCCTCTACATAGGCGCTACAAGCTAAACCGATCCGTTGAGGGAGAGAGAGCTGGGCACAGGTGCCGTGACCAGGAACTGCACGGGTCACTGCACATGTCTGAGGTTTGGGAAGAGCGGTGTGGGAACGGGGAGAACTAGGCCTCACTTGTACGAGCAGTGGCCATGGCTCAGGGGTTTGTGTGAGAATGTGGGTTTAAGCACGTGCTGCATGAGCACAGCACGAGGATGCACAGAAAGCAATGTGGGTTTGAGCGCCTGCTGCACAGCATGAGGAAACACAGAAAGCAATGTGGGTTTGAGCGCGTGCTGCATGAGCAGAGCACGAGGATGCACAGAAAACAGTGTGGGTTTGAGCGCGTGCTGCATGAGCAGAGCACGAGGGTGCGCAGAAAGCAATGCGGGTTTAACCGTGTGCTGCACGGGGAGCACGAGCGTGCACAGAAAGCAATGTGGGTTTAAGCGTGTGCTGCACGGGCATAGCACGAGGGTGCGCAGAAAGCAATGTGCACGTGCTCCACGAGGCTACACGGAAAGCAATGCGGGTTTAGGCGCGTGCTGCACGGCTGCACGAGGGTGCACAGAAAGCAATATGTGCGTGCTACACAGGCACAGCGCGAGAATGAGCAAAAGCAATGCTTGTTTAAGCACGTGCCGCACGGGCACAGCACTAGGGTGCGCAGAAAGCAATGTGGATTTAAGCGTGTGCTGCACGGGCACAGCACGAGGGTGCGCAGACAGCAATGTGCACGTGCTCCACAAGGATGCACTGAAAGCAATGCGAGTTTAAGCGTGTGCTGCACGGGCATAGCACAGTGGCGGCTGGTGACATTTGAAAGTGGTGCGGCGTAAAACACGTGTGGCAGCTGACTGTTTAACAGGGATGTACCGGTTAGCATAACTCCAAGAGTTTAGCTAACAATGGTGCAGCAGGTGCAGTGGCACCGGGGCCCATTGAACTCTGGCAATTGCTGTATTTTAAGGTAAGGTATTCCATGTCAGTGATTTAATTCCTGTTTATGTTTGAAATGCTTTGCGTAATCTTACACTAAATCTAACAATCCCTAAGAGCGTTAGCTATGTCTAGGATGCTGTGCTTCTGTATTTTTTTCGTGTAGCATATTACACTTGTATATGCATACTTTAAACTTAGTCTAACATTGGGTGAACATAACAAGAATTATTGAGACATTTGCAATATTAATTATTTACTACAAAATCAATACTGGCAAAGCCAATAGTCCTTGCTGGACAGAACTCTATATTGTAGCCATATGTATGTATATAACATTGACCAATTGTACGCACAGTTCATACATTGTGGTGACAAGTCTTAGATGGCTGCTAGAATATTTATATGGCCAGGACAATTGTTACGCGGTGGGACATTTCTTAAGTCTTGCCAGTTCATACTTGGTGGTCTTTGGTGTGCATTTCTGAGTGGAAGGGGTGAAGCGTTGCTGTGATACTTTCCGCAGACTGCTGCCCCAGTACAGGGGGCAGCGTCCTTAATACCCATTTTATTATTTAGGTTTTTTTTGGCAGGTTTTTTTCTTAGCGCCAACCAGGCCCAAATAGGCTTTGAGATATATATATATATTACTATTCGCATCTACTGTTCAGCAACTCAAAGCCTATTTGGGCCTGGTTGGCGCTAAGAAAAAAACCTGCCAAAAAAATAATAAATTAGGTATTAAGGACGCGTTTGCACTCCTGCACCAGGCCGGGCAGCCACAGAGTGCCAGCACTTCTTAGCAGAGCGTCTGCACTTTTAAAGAGGCAGTACCCCAAACTCTCAGCAGGGATGCAGTATATTTCACAGGAAAGTACAGGCGGGGTCCGGCTGTACAAATGCTGCTGTCACTGCAAAGGTGGAGCGCAGTCTAATCTACAAAACAGGCGGAGTCCGATTAAGTCCCAGGGCTGGTAAATCTCAGGCAGCGCAGCAACACCCCATGCCGCCTGCCCTGTACTGGGGCAGCAGTCTGCGGAAAGTATCACAGCAACGCTTCACCCCTTCCACTCAGAAATGCACACCAAAGACCACCAAGCCCGTGTCTCAGACATCATGGCGGCGCAGCGCTCGCTGACAGTCCTAAAGTTTCCCAGGACACGCCTGCGCTACCCCCACCAAAGTCCGAGAGAAAGACAAAACAGTTTGCTGCGACACCCAATCACCCTGACCCTCCACAACACACACAGGACAGAGAGTATGTGTCAGTACTGCTCCACAGCGCCTGGCAGGAGTGGTTTGCAGGCAGCGATAAGTTTGAAAAGAATCATCATTTTGGACACACGCTGATATGGGAAAGCCGGAAGGTGGGGGGGGGGGCAAGAGATTAGGAAAGGGGGCACAACCAAGGAAGAGATAGGCAAGAGAGACAGGAGAAGCCAAAGGACACCGTTAAACAGAAGGGAAGGGCACAGAAAGCAAGGACCTGGGCAGAGCAGGGTAACGGGGCACACGCAGTAGGGAGCGGACAGTAGGCATGAGAGGAGGGCACAGAAGGGAAGGTGGGGGGGGCAGGGGGATTCGGAGACTCACCTCACTCCTCTGGAGCTGCAAGAAGCTGCTGAGGTAACTGGAGCGAGAGCTTGCAGCTCTAAAGCATGGGTGACAGTTGTAACTGGAGCCCGGTTGGACGCGCTCTGCAAACGCAGCATGGGAAGGGGAGGGGCGGGATAAGAGGGCTGCTAGAAGTCTCCCGTTCGTCACCATGGCTGTCTGCCCCTTAAACAACAAGATGGCGGTCCCAAGTCCCGGTGGGCGGGGCCAAAAGTGGACAGGGTGGTAACCAGGAGTGACTAAAAAGCCTCCGGTACAATCATCCCACTCCGTTTAGCATAATCCATGACGCGAAATGACGCACGCCAATAGAAATTACGGGCGGAGCAGAAACACCACTTCTGAAACTGTATTGATTACAAAAAGCCCTCGCAGAGCGAGCAGCGCATGCGCGCTGCAACGCCAGGCGAGACCTAAAAACATACCTTCAGATAGACATATAGGGTACATTTAAACTAGTTGTTATGATATACGTCACTTGGTGGTACACATAAATGCATTTAGATGCTGACAAACTGTCGGCCCGCTGCTGATTTGTAAATTCCAATCCAGAAACAGCGATAAATGCATACATAAACATAGAGGCGGCCTCACACGTCAGCACTACAAGCAAACACCCACGGCTCCACGTCCGGAAAAATGCATCAAATGCCGCTAAAAACATGCAAAATGTAACACTCAAAGTACCCCTGATTACCACAGGAACGCCTCATAAAAAACGCACATACTCCCAAAAACAGCACCGCACTAACCACAGGACACACTGAGCATCATTACACGTACTCATTCACGCACCCCTACAATACACAATCACACGCACCTCAACGTACACAGTTAAACTGTGGAGGTTTTGCTGTCCTTTGAAATCAGATATATTTAGTGCTTTCACCTTTCAGAGGCAGGACCCGCAAAATACACAAGATATAAGCAAAAGGACTGCGCGCACCCACCAAAACTGACCGGAGGCACGAAAGTCTCGAGGACAGCATAGCATCTATGCACGCCTGATCTTTAGGGCACACACAGGGGGGTACCCAGCCTAAAGCACACCACATCTACAGGGCACACTAAAGCATTAACTGACTCTACCTCTTCAACACCCCGGCCATAGCACTCTCCGGCTTCAGTTCCAGTCCGAGGGCAATCTCGGCTCTAGCGTTCCATCACCATACGCCCTTGTGCAAATCGCGGTTCCAGCGCTCAGCTCAGCCCATCAGTATACCAAAGGACGAGCACTCTATAATTGCACATTAGAAAGCTAGCACTCTTTTCACTAATTCACACCAGATTCTGACAGCCTGCCCCTTGGTGTGTCCTGGGCTTGTAACCCCATCCTGGGTGCGCATCTCTAGAGCATTCCGCCTCTAGCGCACCTTTGGCCCTAGCACTGCTCCCCTCTCCAAGGGGTACACAGTGTCCTAAAACACGTCTGCGAGGGTACCATAGGCTCTCATACCTTAGTCCTCTCTGTACCCAAGGATATACCACCTGCCCCTTAGTGCACCGGTGCCTATCACTCTGAGCCGCTCTTTGTACGCTCGGATCTAGTACCATGTCTGTAGGCGCCCCCAAATCTTTAACACCCATCCTGACCCCAAAACGTAGCACATTAGACTTTAGTGCGGCGCAGCCTTCTTCGTGTACGTCGATGAACTACAAGGTCTAGCAACCTACTTCTAGGCAGTCGCAGCTCGCAATACTGGGGGGCAGGGGGGGTGTTGCGCGGGGGAGCGTTTAAAATTAAAATAAAAAGAAAACTTACCTGACACTCTGCGCCGCCTCTGCGACTGCTCCTGGGCCGGGGTCCCACGTTGGCGAGTATAGGAACAGCCGCGTCACAATCCCTCTCAGCCAATACTGACGCTGCTCCAGCAGCGCCAGGATTGGCTTAGTAGGGATACTTGCCGCCCGCCTGCCCATTAGAAGACCGAGGGTTGTGGCGTTGATCAACACTCGCTCTCCTAATGCGCAGCCGCCAGCCAGACTCAACACTAGTGCGCATGACTCACATTGCTTTCTGCGCTCCCTCGTGCTGTGCCCGTGCGGCACGTGCTTAAACACGCATTGCTTTCTGCTCATCTTTGTGCTATGCCAGTGGCGGTGCGTCCATTAGGGCGCTGGGGCGTTGACCCACAAGCCGCCCACGCCCGCAGCTCCCTCGGCGGCTCTGACTGAAGTAAACTGACAATGCATGTCACTCTGCATGACGCCGGACCGCCCACCCCCTTCAGAGTCTGAAGGGGGTGGGCGGTCTGGCGTCGCCCAGCCCCTTCAGAGTCTGAAGGGGGTGGGCGGTCTGGCGTCATGCTGACTGACATGCATTGTCAGGCCAGGGGGTGGCGAGGAGCGCACAGCAGGCAGCAGCACAAGTGCTGGTCGGAACAATTCTCCGACCTAAACCCAGCATGCGCACTTGTGCTGCTGCCTGCTGTGCGCTCCTCGCAGAAAGCAATACGAGTTTAAGGATGTGCTGCACAGTTACAGCACGAGAATGCACAGAAAAAACATACCAAAGGCGACAAAACTGTACAACACAACAAAGTTACCGAGCTCTAAAGTCTTGGCACAGTTGTGCTGTAAACACCCGACTTATTACAAGGCTGCACAACAACGCCACAACAGACTCACCGCTCTTCACAAGTAAGACGTACAATGAACTGCACCCCAAACCTACTGCTCTTTACGGTTAACCCCCTGGAACACTTCACTATACTGGCAGGTGGCTGATCTGTACAGCACTGTGAAGCAAAGGTGTGCACGTCACACTCACTTCACAGTGCACAACTCACTGTACAACCCTCGGTCTGTGAATCTGAAAACAGCACAACACTGTTCAGCCATGCCCATCATAGTGCTGCACTGAACTGTGCTGCAAATATATGGCACTGCACCGCCAAGGTATAAAACTACAAAGGAGCATCACTGCACAACAGCAAAGGTCCAGCGCTGCACTACACAACTGTGCACTGCACTTGCACAGTCCCTGTATTGTGACAGTTATTTAATGCTTCCTACCCCCATGTGGAGCGCTGAAGTGCTTGCCTACACGGGCAGAAGGATACACTGTAGGGGGTGTGGTTGGACGTGTGTTGTCTTTGCTTTGAGCCTGTGCGGAAGTGTGTCTATGCTGTGAGTGATGACCAACGAGGTCTACATTACTTGTACATATTTGAACCTGTTATGCAAGTGTAACCATGGTACTGGAATGTACCGAGGTCACATGGAATGTTAAGGGGAGAGGCAGGAAAGCGAATTGAAAGGCGGGCACGGACTCGGGCCACGCCGCCAGTATGGCGGTTGCGCCGGTCCCCCGCATCCATAGAAGGCTGGGCGCGCCGCGCACAATGGTGACGTAGCGCCCCGGCCTCCCCTAAGACCTCCGGTGATTGGCTATCGGATGTGTGAACCAGAAGCACTTACAACTACTTCCGGGTCGCGCGTCCGGGCAACGTCGGGCACGCCGGCCTGAACTGGTTTGCCCGACTCTTCATTATAAAAGGCTGGGGAGCGGAACGAACGGTCTCTCTTTTCGCCGCTCCCCAGCCTGCAGAGCATAACAACGGGTCAGGGCCTCAGTCGGAGGCCCCAACGATTCTTTTTCTTTTTGTCTTTGTTACTGCAGGTCGGGATCGTGGTGCGGCCGAAAGGAGCTCCCGCAGGAGTCAGCTGTTCAGGCTGTTACGAGCATCGGGAGAGTGCGGGCATGGCGCCCCTTTTTCTTCTTTTATCTCCCTGCAGGTGCTGCATCAGGGAACAGGGCATTCAGGCATCAGAAAAGCAGGGGAGAGTTTGGGAGCAGTTTCTCTCCATACCTTGTCCCTCTGCAGGCGGCGTGAGCAAAGTTGCACAGCAGACACGCTCCGGTCGTGTTTTTCCTGTGAAGGGGCAGCGCTACATTTGTGGGCATTTGGCCGCCAAAGGACACAGGACTTTTGTTGGGGCAGCACCAACAGGCCTGCATTTCCACCGCTTCTGGGAGCCACGCGGGTTAGAGATTACTCACCCGACCCACTAGACTAGCTGGTGGGCGTGGCTCTGGTTGCGTGGGTGCTGGTGGCCGGCCGGGGGTCTGCTGCATCTCAAGGTAAGGGTCTGGGCAGTGTTCCAGACCAGAGCAGTGGGGTTTTGCCCTTTATTAGCCGGTTGTTTATTCTGGTAATAATACAGGGTTTTACAGAGCATTGTGGGGCTTGTTTGGCAGGTGCTTATGTTCGTGATCAGGGTACCTGCGCAGTTGGGAGCAGTGCATTTGAGTGTGTACTAGAAATGGCCCCTAAGGTTAAGCGGAACGAGCAGCGTTCACGCATGGATACTTTCATGGAGACGATGATGCGAAAAATGGGGGCAATGGAGTCCATGATGAAGAAAGTTGAAGACATGGGCCAGGCTTTAGCCGAGTTAAGGGATAAGGTGGATGGGCAAGAGGGGGCAGAATTTAGGCCCAGGCGAGCTGGGGTAGCCCCTAAGGCAGCTTTTCCCCCAGTGCCCAAGAGAAGTAGACCTAAGAAATGTGGGGCACCTACACCTCATGGAGCGGACGGGTTGGATGGGGTTACAGCACCAGCCTCTGAGGGGGTGGTGCCTCAGGCGGTGGATCCCGTACCGGTCCCAGGAGCAAAGGAGGAGGCAGGTGGTCCAGCGGGGGGTCAGCCAGGTGCACCGGGTCCCGCTCTTCCCAATGACGGGCAGCCAGGATGCCCCACCTGTCCCTTGGACGGGGGAGCCATCAGGAATCACACCAGCCCAGCCTGACTTGGTATCTAGTCTGGCAGCAGTGCTCCCCTGGTTAGAGAAAGTGGGTAACTGGTCCCCAGCGGCGGGAGTGTCGGGGAGTGGGGAGAACACAATGGAGAAGGCCAGACAGATAGTGGCAAAACTGGATGGGGTTAAGCCTAGATTGGCCGGCAGTGCCGGCAGTACCGGCAGGGGGTGCAATGCCTGGGAATGCGGTGCCAACAGGGGGCGTAGGAGTTCCGCCCCAGTAGCAACGCCATTGGATGCAGGAGCAACGAAACCAGGGAGTCAGCAGCAACAGGTATGCCACAGACTTTGCCACCTTTGGGTTTAGGTGAGATACGCTCACCCAGGGAACAACTAGGGCGGCATTTGTCTCAGGAAACAAAAGAAAAATGTTGGAAAGGCAGTTACGTGAATATGTTTTCCCTGTTACTAGATGAGGCGGAAAGGGAGGAGGCCAAAAAGAACAAGGAATGGATACATCCAAGAGAGTGGGCTAAAATGTTGTTGAAGTATAGGGTAAAGGGTATAGGGTCGAGGAGAATTTGGTGAACTGGATCAAGGGTTTTACTATTTTCATGTCAATCATGTGTGAGCGTTTCCCAGGGCTTGGCTCAGAGATGGCTTGTTATCAAAACAGAATTACCTGTGCACATGATAAATATGGTGGTAATGGATGGAAGGACTATGACAAAGAATTTAGGAGAGCTAAGGCATCTGATCCTTCCCTCGGCTGGAATCAGGACGACATGATCATTCACCTAACACATCTAAGAGAAGGGCCCCTAGACGATTCCCAGGGTCAGTCGCAAGACACTTATCGGGGTCAGTCCTTTCGTTCAGGCCCCCCAGGTAATTCGGGGGGCGGGGGAAAAAGTAAGGGGGCGTGTTGGGATTTCAATAGGCGCTCGTGTACCAGAGCAGCAGGCACATGTAAATTCAAACATGCATGGTCATTCTGTGGCAACTCCACACACCCGGAGTCCAAATGCTTTAAGAAAACAAAGGACAGGGGAGGCAAGAAGCAGGATTGAGAGTGTGTCCTTCGGTAAGGCCAGGTCTCCCATTATAACAAGTGCTTTGATACCATGGTTAAACAGTTACAATTGTCCCAAATCTGCTAGAATTTTATTGGAAGGTTTCAGGGACGGCGTCAGGATCCCCGCACCTGGCTACATTGGGGTGTCTCATTGCCAGAATCAGCTATCTGTCAGGGCCAATGAAGGGGTTGTGGTGGAAAAAATTGAGAAAGAGGTTCGGCTGGGCAGAGTAGCAGGCCCATTCGATGATCTCCCAATGCAAGATTTTGTCTGCTCCCCATTGGGGGTAATTCCCAAGAAAGAGCAAGGGGAATTCCGATTGATTCATAATCTTTCGGCCCCCAGAAGCCAGTCCCTGAATGATGCCATTGATGATGACTTATGCAGTGTCAGGTACACTTCTTTTGATCAAGCAGTTGAGATGCTCAGGGGGTTGGGGCAGGGCGCATTGTTGGCCGAATTAGATATTGAGTCAGCTTTCCGCTTACTGCCAGTACACCCGCTGGATTTTCATCTCTTGGGTTTCCAATTCAAAGGGAAGTATTACGTGGACAAATGTATGCCTATGGGATGTTCAGTTTCTTGCGCCTATTTTGAGAAGTTCAGCTCTTTCTCGGAATGGGTTTTCAGGCGAGCGACGGGGCACCAGTGGGTATTAAACTACCTAGATGACTTCCTTTTCTTGGGGGCACCAGAATCTCAGGATTGCAGGTGGGCATTGCAGCAGTTCTGTGCACTCATCCGAGTCTTCGGCGTGCCTTTGGCACAAGGCAAGACGGTGGGGCCAAGCACTGAGATTGAATTCCTGGGGATAGAGTTGGATTCAGTGCAGGTCGTGTCACGACTGCCTCCAGAAAAAATCACGGCGTTTGGGGCTGCCTTACAGCATTGCTTGACAAAAGAGAAGGTTACATTACATCAGCTGCAGCAGGTTGTGGGGCAATTAAACTTTGCATTAAGGATAATTCCAATGGCACGGCCTTTCTCGCGCACCATCGCACAAGCTATGTCAGGACTCAGGGAGAAACATCACCACACCAGACTGTCCAGTGAGGTCAGGCAGGATATGCAAATCTGGAAGTCATTCCTGCGTGACTTCAACGGTAGGGTGGTGTGGCCCAGTCCTCCCAGGTCCAGCCCGGAGATAGGGTTGATGACTGACGCAGCAGGTAGCGAGGGTTTTGGCGCCATTCTAGGTCCAGCATGGTTGACCCAATGCTGGCCACGAGGCTTACAAGCAACGAGGCTTACAAGCAACATAAGCTTCCTTGAGCTGTTCCCTATCTTGGTGGCATTGTCCATCTGGCCAGGACAACTGAGGAACCAATCCTGTGGTATTCTGGTCAGACAACATGGCTGTCGTGGAATGTATCAATAACCAAACTGCAAAATGTAAGATGATCTTGCGGCTTCTAAATGAGATAATACTGCTGTGCATGAGGATGAATCTGCTGTTTAGAGTAAAACGTGCCGGGAGTATTGAATTATGCCGCTGATGCGCTCTCTCGCTTTAAGATGCAGGTGTTCAGGTCCCATCACCCAGAAGCGGCAGAGAACCCAACGCCTTTCCCAGAACAGCTTTGGCAGCTTGGTGCCCCCAGTTATCGGACCTCGTGGCAGCTAGCCTAGCAACCAGGACCAGGAGGGCATACGAAGGGGCGTTTGGGGCTTACTGCTATTTCTTGGGGGACAGTTGGGAGGAGATATGGCATGATACTGGGTCGGTTGTTTCCTATTTGAGAACTATGAGAGATGAGGGGCGCTCAGTGGCATCAGCAAGGCGACATATTGCAGCCATTTCCTTTTTTGCGAAAGCAAGGGGTAAGGAGGATCCTACCGGCACTTTTATAGTACGGAAAGCTTTAAAAGGGTGGCAACGCCTACAGGGGATGCAGCTGGACGTAAGAAGACCCATAGGGATACAGACATTGGCCACATTGATTGATGCCCTCCACCAAGTGTGTAATTCTGCTGGGGAAACAATTTTGTTTCAAGCCGCTTTCTGTCTAGCCTTCTACGGCGCTTTCCGGATAGGGGAACTAGTAGCAAAAAACAAAATGGACTTGCAGGGGGGGCTTCAGTTTGGGCAGGTACAGATTCAGGGGAACTCATTATGGATAACAATACCCAGGTCCAAAACTGATCAGGAAGGCAGAGGGGAAGGGGTAGTCTTGCGTAGGGCAGAAGAAAGCGCTTGCTGCCCCCTCGCCAGGCTGGAAACATTCCTGGCGCACTGTCCAAATGATGCAGGGGGGCCCTTACTGGTTCACGCAGACGGGACCCCACTCACTAGTTTCCAGTTTAGGAGGGTCATGGGTATAGCCATCCAGAAAGCTGGTTTAGATCCAGGCAGTTTTGGGACCCACTCCTTTAGGATAGGGGCCGCCACTGAAGCGGTGGCCAGGGGGTTTACTGGAAGTGAGGTGCAGCGGATTGGTAGGTGGTCCTCAGATTGTTATAAACGCTATGTGCGCCTACACATGCTCTAAAAGTTGCAAGGAAGATGCACGGACGGTTGGTTTTGTTTTGCAGTTTCTACACACTGTCTCGCAGGGGGGAGGCTTGCATCGGTTCATCGTCCCTCAAGGGTTGCCACATCCTGTCAGGCAGGAGGACAACAGGCAGCAATTCTTCACCACACAGCGCACGCTACGGACCGGGTTCACGCCTGGGAGCACGCAGGACAGGATGTGTGGATAATTGGTCATTCGTACGTAAAGAGGTTGCATGAGTTCTTTTGTACAGGTACCTACGAGGTTAGGGCACGGCAGGCAGGTGTAAAAATCTCCTTTTACAGGCAGGGTGGTCTGCGTTTTAACCAATTCAAGGATTTGGTGACACGCGCGCTGGGCCAAAACCAGGGACCCCCTGCGGTTTGTATCTTGACTTTAGGGGGTAACGACCTGGTGCACCTGGGTAGGAGGGGGGTAATAGAGACCCTGCTTACTGAAGTGGGGTGGTTGGCAAAGAGATGCCCCGAGGCACTGATAGTGTGGTCACACATGATTCCTAGATTCCAGTGGAGGGAGGGTGAGTCTGTGTGGGCCTTGAATCATTCAGTGAAGAGGATTAACAACAAAATGGAGAAATTATTCAGGACCCCGAAGCTTAGGTCAATAGGGCACGGGTGCATCCGAGGTGAGCAGTTTATTCTGCAGGATGGCGTACACCTCTCAAGTCGAGGTAATCAGGTATTTATGGAGAATATACTGGCATGGTTAGAAAGAGCAAGGAGCAGAGCATGTCCTTCTGGTAGGCAGAGGGGGGAGGCCAGATAGTCGGGCAACTATACTGGCCTGTGGCGGTAAGGTCATGATTGGTGAGCATAGTTTTCGGTCCTTAGCGGGCATCACCATTGTCAAATGGGGACGCCCGAGGGGGAGACAGAGGGTCTCTCATGGAACTCCAGGGGCAGATACAGCCGGTAGACTGGAAGGGTGCGGGGGGGGAAGGGAAGTCTCGCTTCTAGTAGGCTAGTTGGCCAATCCCCGCACGCGCATGCGCTCAAGGGCGCAAGGACGCATAACTGCAGCGGCCCCTTTATGGAGTTAATGTTTGAGGGCGTAGGGTGGGCCCTGGGGAGGTATCCATCCGGTAAGCTGGGCCCCCTGCGCACAATCACTCTGGTAGGAGGTTGGGACCTAGCTTGATCTGGATCTGGGGCCGCCTGTCATTGACCTTGCCGTAGGCTCTAACAGGGATACACAGAAAGAGAATATCTTCATCGCTTAGCTTACGATAGGAATGGCTATGTATTAGAAGCATGTTAAGGTTAGCCAATTGACATCTTGTACCCATCAATGTATTGGACTTTCTGCGTATTGTGTACATAATGTAAATAATATTGATTTTAATGTTTGATTATTTTATGTAATAAAATACGGCCGGGGTTTTACGACCCCTAATCCAAACAGTGTGGTGTTTGAATTGTTTGCCTTGGGGGAAAGGGGGGGCGGTGAGCCTCACGGGAGCCGGGAGGGTCCCCACCCCAAGGGTCCTAGATTAAAAGAGGAGGGGGATTAGGCAGTACCAGACCATAGCCAGGGAGCAGTTGATGAGGCTGGAGGGGACTGTGGAGTCACTGATTACTGTGTTTTGTAAATTCGATTGCATGAACTACCTGACACATGGGTCCAGGTATTTGGAAAGAGTGAAGGAGCTAGAGGTGGAAAAACCATACCTCTGCAGAAAACTCATCCAAAGACATTTTTAGGTGAAAGACAGAGAGGGAAGGTTCAATGCTGTGGCTTCAGATATGAAACTGAAACAGATGATCCAGAGATCACAGAAAAGCTCCAAGGGTCAGACATGTAAAAGTGACTATGTTGTTCAATGGCAGCTAGTTTACTATCAAGTCCTTTCTGTTTCCAATGTTTTCAGAGAGATGACAAATTCAAAATGAATGAACCATCGTGAAACTGTTTCTCACCACAAACTTGTGGGGAACGTTTTAATAACCATGTTGACAGCCTTCTTCATTTCATGCAGCAGCAAGGAAACGTCTTTGAAAAGACAGCCTGTGCGAGTACACAACTTCGTGACCAAACAATGTGTGGATAAAGATATAATGACATGTCCTCTAGATGTCATAGAACATGGATCGAACTTATATGCAGAACTGAAGCAGGAGAGATTTGTATTGAAAGAGAAAGGGCTGTTTGACATAATCCACGCTTTAATTGCCGTAGTAAGAGTTGCGTCCAACCAGCCACTACAAAACAGGTTACAAAAAACAACTTCCGCAAGCATATAAATAAATGGATGTAGCAAAAGAAAGGGGTGAATTTATCAAGGACAGTTTGTCTCATGATCTTCCATTGAAGCACAAACTCGTACAAGAGCTAAAAAAAAAACTTTCACCTGAACAATTTCAATTGAAAAAGGTATCCTCATTGAAAACGGCTGTTGTTGTGGACTATATGTCAAAATTGCGAATGGTCATGATTTTATCCATGCAAAACTTCGGAGAAGTCTGTCAAAGAATGTGAGAGAATCAGACAAATGTCTACAAGTGGAACAATTGACCTTGCCCGCATCAAAAAGTCGACACTTAAACCTGTGCAACTTGATCAATTCTGGTCCTCAACATTGAGCAAGATGAGCTTGGAGATGCTAACTCACCAAAACATTGCTGGTGTTTCAGAGAACACTGAATGTCCAATTACTGCCAGTGGAATGATCGTCAATGAGGAGTTGGTGCCTGCAGATATATATTCAAAAGGTACGGGCCATATTGTTCAAGTACTTAACGGCAAATTGGAGGAAGCTAACCTTCATGTTGTACCATATGTTGAGTGGGCTGTTCGAAATGGTTTCAATCGACTCATTGTATAGTCAAATGACACAGATGGTATTATTGTGCTACTTAGATTTGTTGCAATGTTCACAAGTCAAGGATTGTCAGACTTAAGGATACGTCATGGAACAGGCGAGAAAAGACACTAAATCCAGGTTCATATTCTGTACAAGAATCTTGACCCAGAGATGCTCAGTGTTCTTATCAAGACACATATTCTTACGGGTGACTACACTATGAGCAAAATTGGAACAAAGCTTGGAGCTTTACTGCTGAACATGTGAAGTTTCCAAAAGGATTTGCTGAGACAGAAGAAGAATGTGGCTTTAAAGAAATAGAAAAATACCTTGTGCGGCAACGAGTTCTGATCAGGGACACAGGGGCGGCTCCTCCGCAATGAGCGGAGGAGCCGCCCACTGGCTCAGATCCAGCAGCAAAAAATACAACGCTATTTCATTATCGTTTTATTTTTAAGTCGCTGGCTCAGCCAGCGTGTGCAGGGAGGGGCGGGGCCGGGGCATGGGATGGGGGGGGGGAGGAGTGCTATGTGCACTCCTTAAGAGCTCATGTGTGTTTGGCCGACCGTCTCAGGTTAGAGAAACCCCACAGACTCCCTGACCTGAGCAGAGGGTCTTTCCAGCCCGCACAGGGTAATCCCTGCGCTGCTCTGCAGCGCGGGGATTGGACAGGGAGTCTGTGACGTAGTCACAGTGTCTGCTGGGACAAGGAAGTCCCAGCACCAAGACGCGACTAAGAAGGCGGCCGGCAGCAGGTAAGTTTAACTTTTTAAAATATTTTTTTATTATTATAGTCCCTCCCTCCTCTGCGCCCCATCCCGCGCCTCCCCTTGCGCTCCTCACCCCGCCTCACCACTTTTTGTATGTGGAAGCCGCCACTGCTGTGACACATTTGACAATGTTTGGTACGGTGAGTCCAAGAGATCAGTCCAGCTTAGTGACCTTCCACCAACGTCATATTCTGTGCGCTGACAAATTAAAAGAGCACTCTACTTGTTCAGGAGATGTGTAAATGTTTTGGATCATGCATATGTAGAGAAAGATCCATGTGAATTTGGTTGGGAAGATATTGATGGGGTGCTAAAACCTACGAAATTTCTAAAGCCTCTACCCACAAAACTTACACGTACATGTACTTGCAAAACCTGTGCTACAATAAGATGTCCCTGTCGATACGCTCTTCTCAAATGTTCAACTTTCTGCACATGTACCACAAGCGATTGCTGAAACAAATAAAGTGAACTATGAAAATGTGTCCAAAACAGGAGTGACATTTTTTTCATATTCAGATCATAAACATTGTTTGGTATATACATAAAAGGAGTAAAAACCATTATATTTTGTTTCATTTCTATATATGTCTCTTCTTCCTCTATTTTGGCTGCCATTTTGGAAAATGGCAAAAGGGTTGCTCTGGGGAGTTATTTTCTGTCGTTAGAAGACTACTTGACTCCCAAAACCTATGTTTTGAAACCAAATGAGTTATATAGGTCTCATGGTTCCTGAAACATTACATCACCACTGCAACACATCCGCCTATTTCTAAAAATGTCTACCCAATCTAAATTACTTCTCTAATGATCTAAATACACAAATCAAAAACGAAAATCTCTGGACAACTATTTTTTTATGGAGGTATGTCAGGGGGCTGGGATTAATACTCGCGCCTCGGCCTATGCACTATCCTCAAGCCTGCTTTTCCCACAAACCTACCTTGAAGCTCTTCATCACATGGCTTCGCAGAGCTGTTGTCGTCATCCTGCAGAGTTCATGGTGTACTCGTGCAGTCCCTCGTGGCCAACTGCGCAGCCGCCGTCATCCTGCAGAGCTTGTGGAGTGCTCACGCAGTTCCTCGTGGCTTGCATCGCAGCGGTGCCGTCTTTGTGCCATGCTGCAGTCACTACATGCTCAGCCGTAAGCTTGTCTCTACAGGCTCCACGTCATCACGCTTCGTGTGTAACATGGGTGCCATCTTTCTTTGGGCTGAATGATCATTTTGGGAACTGTGATTTGCGTGTCGCTGCAACCATGCTTAAACAGTGACATGCATAATATTACTACGGTGAGGCACATAGTTTTTATGGGATATTGTTCATCTGCACTGCTTTCCATACCGACGTTTCCAATCAGTGACACGCACACTTTGGATGCTCAATACTAGCGTGTTATGGCTGTCGGTTCATCTATCAGTGAGACACACACACACTGTGTGAACTGACACCGGTGTGTTACTGACTCTGAATCCACTCAGTGACGCACACAATATTTACGGCATTTTATTATTGAAAGCTACTATACAAGTGTTTTAAATAGGGGATACTTCACCTCTTGTGTTTTTGTTTCTGTTAACTCCTTTCTTTTGCAGGTCTTTTAGGCACGAGGTTCGGGTGTTGTAGGTGGTTTGTTTTTTTTAAATGCAGAGAAATGGTTATCTGTGTGTACTTTGAGAATTGCGACATACACGCATCTGTAAAGCAGACTTCTAGTCCCTCAAGTCTAATAGCATGCAGAACGTAACAGCGCTGCCATTTTTCTTAGCATCACTTGGGGAACCACCTATCAAATGGCAGAAATGGCGAAAGGTAGTTGAAAGGTATGCCAAGGTATGCGGATATCTTTAAGCTCAGAAAGTAAAACTGCTTTGCTGTTGCCTTATTAGGCCCTGAAGGCCAAGAAGTTTTTGATCACCTTCCAGACATTGTTAGGGAGGATCTGAATGAATATGAAGCGATATTAGATTGTCATTATTTGCCAAAGCTCAGCACCATCTTGGAGCATTATCATTTTGGTAGCAGCAATCAAAGGGGAGACGGTAGAAAATTATGTCACAGTCTTAAGAAAGTTCGCCTCATCCTGTAAATCTGGTTCTTTCCTAGAAAAATGAATAAGGGACCAATTTATGTTACGCTGAAACACTGAGAGGCTGAGGAAAGAACTGTGGCAGAAGGACAAACTCTTCTTAGATGAGGTCCTGTTAATTGCTAAAAAGATAGAGCATTCCATCAAGTGTGTGGAGGTCATTAAGAAGGAAGAGGGCAAAAGAGATATGGTTCATGTGGTTAAGCACACCTCAAAATTTAAGAGAAAGGAAAGATACTGACAACAAGGTGGAAAGAAGAAGTACATTCCAGGGAAAATGCTTTCGCTGTGGAAAACCTGGCCACATGGCTAATGATAAAGGGTGTCCGGCAGGTAAAGCAACTTGCAACTACTGTAAAAAGAAAGGGCATTTCGACAATGTATGCACAGGGAAGGCTTTTAAAGGAAAGGTCTGTAAAGTCAAGGAAAAGTGTTGTTGCACAAGTGATGGTGATACAGATTGTGGAAGGAGAAGGGACAAAGGTTCTTTTCAATTCTGGAGCCAAGATCACAATTGTATCCAAGGAGGTTAACCTAAAGAAGCAAAGTGTTTAGACCCGACATAAGACAGTGTGCCTATGGAGGAGAACTCATTTAGTTGTATGGATACGTTTGGGGTCTAGCTGAATACAAGGTGGGGTATGTGAATGCAAAGATCTATGTGATCATAATGAGATGGTTCCATCAGAGGGATCTGGGAGTAATACTGGATCCAAACAGTTGTCCCCCTTATAGGCTAAAGGAAGATTCCCATGTGAGGGAGGTGGGTGTACAAAGTGATTCTAGTGAAGCATTTGTACGAGAATTGGAGGCAAGTTTTCCTGGGCTCTTTCAAGAGAAACTTTGTCTTTGATACTATGTACACCACATACGTTTGGTGGATGGAGTCAAACCAGTCTGTGGGAAAGTTCGTAACGTACCAGTGGCTGTGCAAGTGGAGATGAAATCAGAGCTAGAAAAGTAGAAGAATGATGGAATTATTGAGGAGGTGGAAGGAACACAGTGGCTAGTTCTGGTTGTTGCAGCCAGGAAGACCAATGAGCGCTTACGCCTGTGTGTAGATTTGAGAGAGTTGAATAAGCATGTGATAGTAGACACGTATCCATTACCAAACATTTTAAATATGCAGATGCTGTTGCAAGGGGCGGAGGAATTTTCCACCATTGACCTTAAGTTGACATATCATCAGCATGTTATAGTGGATACGTATCCATTACCAAACATTTTAAACAGGCTGATGCTGTTGCAAGGGGCGGAGGTATTATCCACCATTGACCTTAAGGCAGCATATCAACAGATCATTCTCGATGAAACATACAGAGATCTCACAGCGTTCATTATGCCCTTTGGAACATTTCGCTATGCCAGGCTAACTTTTGGGTTGGTTTCAGCAGCCTCGGTGTTCCAGAGGGCCTTGAAGAAGGTGCTGAGGGGGCTTGAAGGCATAACGGTTTTTCAGGAAAATTTGTTGTTTTTTGGAAAGGATAATATTGAGCATGACCAGAGGGTAAAGCAGGTGTAAGGAAGGTTAGATTAATTTAATCTTACCATTAGGATGGAGTAGTACAAGTTTCGGAAGAAGTTCATAGATTATTTGGGCCATACAATCACAGGGGAAGGTATAATGCCCAAGGAAGACCTTGTAGATGCCATACAGAAACTTAAGTCCCCTTCCAATAAGGAGGAATTGATTAAATTCATAGGAATTGTGGAATATTACAATACATTTGTGAAGGGATTTGGGAAGATTTGTGTTGACATGAGGAATCTGCTTCGCAAAGGGGCTGAATTTGTTTGGAGTGATGTATGCGAAGCGGAGTTTAGGGAGGTAAAGGAAAGGTTAAGTAAGGCTCCCAAATTGAGGAATTTTGCTCCTAGCAGCAAGTCCGTGCTAACTAAAGATGCCAGTATGAAGGGTGTAGGAGCAGTGCTGCAGCAAGAAAGTCGTGACTGACAAAGTTCTTTTATTTCTCTCCCGAGCTCTCAAAGGGGCAGTGTTGCGATACTCGTTCATGGAGAGGGAGGCTTTGGCAGTCCATTGGGCTGCAAGGAAATGAAAATCTCTTGTGGGGTAGTAGCTTTGAGGTGCGGATGGATCACAAACCCTTGTATGTGATTATTTTAAAAAAAGGGGAATTGATGCAGTGTCCAGCAGGATCACAAAATGGGCAGTTGCTCTACAAAAGTTTCATTTTGAAGTAAAGTATCTACTACGAGTGGAGAACAGGGTAGCGGACACATTGTCCAGATTGGTGCAGGTGGATGAGGAAAATCAATCTAACCCATGTGATGAAGACAATGAAGGTGTGTGAAATCGAAGGCAGTGGTCTCACGGAAAAGAAATGGCACGATGAACTTAACTCTGACCAGGGTACGTTGGAGGGGCTGGATTTGATTTAAAAAAGGATGGAGTGCTAGGAAAAAAGGTAGTAACGAGAGTGAGAAATATTGGCATGTAGCGGATGAGTTGTCAGAGAAACAGAATGTTAGTCCCAACAACTACTTTAAGGAGCAAACTCATAGCTTAGGCACACTGTGGTCATCAAAGGATGTATAAGACCAAAGAAAGACTCAGAATGACATACTGCTGGCCGGGTATGCACAATCATGTGGAGAGAGTGATCAGAGAATGTGTCCAGTGTGCTAAGAGCGAGAAAGCAGCCAAGCCTAAAGTTCAACCTATGGTAATCACAGACCGTCCAACGCATTCTTGGAAAGAAGTTCCTCTGGACATCATGGGACTAATACATGGTGGTGGTTATCAGCCGTACTTATTGGTGTTGATTGACATGTACTCTAGGTGACTGGAGATAGCATTCTCTAGAGGAATACAAACCAAACATGTCATACGGTTTCTTTAAGAGCGTTTTGGAAGAGACCGCATACCCAGTGTTATCCTCACGGAAAATGGGGTGCAGTTGGTATCTAAAGAAGTTTTTAAGTGATAATGCGATAAGGCACAACAAATGCTTGTTTTACCACACTGAAACTACTGGCAAGGTGGAATGTTTCAATAGAGTTTTGAAAGAGACGATAGCCATGGCGAAGGGTGGTGGTTTGGTTTGGAGGAAAGAAGTAATCAAGAAGTTTGAAGCGTACAGAGTGTCTCCACATGCTGTCATGGGAAAAACCCCTTTTGATGAAGATCAGGGACATTTGAGGTAGACAAGGGTTGGGAGCTGAAAGAGGCAAAGAAAAGAGGCTCACAAGAAACACTACGATGTGAAGAAGTCAGTCAAGAAAACGGAAGACAAGGTGGGGATTGGGTCACGGTTAGGAGACTGGAAGAAAGGTGGTGCATCAGGGTTTCACAAACCTTTGAGAGTCTTCAAAGTTTTGACCAATTCGATTAAAACCGAAGACTTCCACATATGGAATCTCAATGGATTTGTTCTGGTCAGCAGCAATGTGATTCACAGAGGGCCTGCAAGTACAAAGGTAGAACGGTTGCCCCTCAGGAAGCCCAGCAGGAGAGTTCATCCTCCCACTTATTTTAAAGAATATGTTACATTGATTTTATCATTTGCTCATTGTGGTTTGTGTATTTTATGTACATAGAATTTGTATTATAGTATGTGTGGCTTTTTGTTGTTTAGTTAAAGAAGGGGGATGTGTAATATCCAAGTTGCTTGCACTTATTTGAACCCGTTATGCAAGCGTAACTATGGTACTGGAATGTACTGAGGCCACATGGAATGTTAAGGGGAGATATAGGAGAGCGAAGCCAAACAGCAGTTGATGAGGATGGATGGGACTTTTTATGGCGAATAAACCTACACTTGAATTTGACCTCCTGTCTACTGGATTTGTGTATTAAGGCCACTTGTCACAGTGCGGTTATCGTGTGATGGGTGAGGACGTGTGAGACTGGTGTGCAGTTTATGGTTTGTTATGATCTGGAACTCCAACTTCTCTGCTCAGGTAGGATACCATGCACACGAGCTACCATGAGTCCCTGCACCGGCCATAGGGGCGCTGGGAAAGGTGCCTGGTGAGTGAGCAGTTCTGTTGTTGGTCTAGGGCGGCGGGGCTGGTGCCCGGTGTGTTGGGTGCTCAAGAGCTGTTCTGGGGCGATGGGACTGGTGCCCAGTGTGTCGAGCTGCTTGGGGGTGTTCTGGGGCAGTGGGGCTGGTGCTCTAGGTGTGGTGAGGCTAGTGCCCGGTGCATCGAGCTACTTGGGGGCTGTTCTGGGGGGCTTGTGCCCTAGGGGCAGAGAGGCTTGTGCCCGGAGAGTCAAGAAGTGTGGGAGTGTTCTGAGGCAGTGGGGCTGGTGCCCGGTGCGTTGAGCTGCTTTGGGGATATTCTGGGTCTATATCCAGTGTGTTGAGCTGCTGGGGGACTGATCTGGAGCGGTGGGACTGATGCCAGGTGTGTTGCCTGCTCGGAGACTGTTCTGGGACAGTGGGGCTGGTGTTTGGTGCGTTGGGCTGTTCTGAGGCGTGGGGTTCGTGCCAGGTGTGTTGGCTGCTGGGGGGCAGTTCTAGTGCAGTGGGGATGGTGCCCAGTGCGTAGAACTACTTGGGGGCTGTCCTGGGAGGCTTGTGCCAGGTGTGTTGGCTGCTTGAGAGCTTTTCTGGGGCAGTGGGTGCACAGTGTGTCAAGTGCTCATGAGATGTTCTGGGGCTGTGGGGCTGGTGCCCAGTGTTTGCTGCTCTGGGGCTGTTCTGGGGCCGTGGGACTGGTGCTTGCTGCTCGGGAGCTGTTCGTTCTGGGATGGCGGGGCTGGTGACCGGTGCTTGCTGCTCTGGAGCGGCTGTGGGGCTGGTGCCCGGTCTTTGCAGCTCGGGAGCTGTTCTGGGGTGGTGGGGGCTGGAGCCCGGTGTTTGCTGCTCGGGAGCTGTTCGTTCTGTGATGGCGGGGCTGGTGCCTGGTGTTTCCTGTTTGGGAGCTGTGCTGGGGCAGTGGAGTTATACCCAGTGTGTTGGCTGCTGGGGCTCTGTTCCTGGGGCGATGTGGCTGGTACGGTGCAATAAGCTGATCACGGGCTGTTCTGGGGCGGTGGGGCTGGTGCCAGTGAGCCGAGCTGCTTGGAGGATGTTCTGAGTAAGTTGTGTGGGGCTGGTACCCGGTGTAATGAGCTGCTTGGAGCTGTACTGGGCCAGTGGGGCGGGTGTACGGTGCGTCGAGCTGCTCGGAAGCAGTCCTGAGGTGGTGGGGCTGGGGCCCGGTAAGTCGAGCTGGTTGGAGGCTGTTCTGGGGAGTTGAGACTGGTGCCCGGTGCATTGAGCACCTCGGGGCCATTCTGAGGCAGTGGGGCTGGGGCCCGGTGAGTCGAGCTGGTTGGAGGCTGTTCTGGGGAGGTGAGACTGGTGCCCGGTGCATTGAGCACCTCGGGGCCATTCTGAGGCGGTGGGGCTGGGGCCCGGTGAGTCGAGCTGGTTGGAGGCTGTTCTGGGGCGGTGGTACTGGTGCCAGGTGTGTCTGCTGCTCTGGGGCGGTTCTGGGGCTGTGGGGCTGGTGCCCGGTGTTTGCTGCTCGGGAGCTGTTCGTTCTGTGATGGTGTGGCTGGTGCCTGGTGTTTCCTGTTTGGGAGCTGTGCTGGAGCTGTGGGGCCAAGGCTTTAAGTGGGCCGGGTCTCACCGGTGCTGAGCACCGGCAGTTTTTTAAAGGGAGCCTCGAAACGGGTCTCTATCGGGTTCTGTTTTGTCTCCTGGCACAGGCGGTCCGTTTTTTCCGGACTGCAGTGACAGCAGGCACATCATGTGGGCTGCTCACACTGCTCACTTCTCACTAGTGAAGAAGTTACGGCATGATGTCATGCCAAGTGTGCGTTGTGGGGGAAGGGAAATCCTTTAAAGAGAGTCATTTTCTCTCTGTATTTCCCTTCTCTTTTTGAAAAGCAGGAGCATCAACATTGTCGCAGTGTCACCAGGGCTTAAGTGGAAGCTTTTTCAATATTATATACAAGCCATAGTTGCTGCTTATTTATCTTATGCAACTAACTACCATTGGCAAAGCCAGTAGTCCTGACTTGTTGTAGGTATGATGTTACTTGCTGTATCATATTTCTGGATGCAATGACAGAAACAGCAAAATACAAGTCGGGCGGCACACTATGCTAAACACAGATTTTTAGCTTACGTGTTTTTAAGCCATGCCCTTAATTACATTGGCCACGCCCCTTTGAGAGACCCCCCCCCAGTTTTTTTTATCCCACTTAAAGCCCTGTGTGGGGCTATACCCAGTGTGTTGGCTGCTGGGGCTCTGTTCCTGGGGCGATGTGGCTGGTACTCGGTGCAATAAGCTGCTCACGGGCTGTTCTGGGGCGGTAAGGCTGGGGCCCAAGGGCCGGTGGGGGCTGGGGCCCGGTGAGTCGAGCTGGTTGGAGGCTGTTCTGGGGAGGTGAGACTGGTGCCCGGTGCATTGAGCAGCTCGGGGCCATTCTGAGGCAGTGGGGCTGGGGCCGGTGGGGCTGGGGCCCGGTGAGTCGAGCTGGTTGGAGGCTGTTCTGGGGAGGTGAGACTGGTGCCCGGTGCCATTGAGCACCTCGGGGCCATTCTGAGGCGGTGGGGCTGGGGCCCGGTGAGTCGAGCTGGTTGGAGGCTGTTCTGGGGCGGTGGGACTGGTGCCCGGTGTTTGCTGCTCGGGAGCTGTTCGTTCTGTGATGGCGGGGCTGGTGTTTCCTGTTTGGGAGCTGTGCTGGGGCTGTGGGGCTATACCCAGTGTGTTGGCTGCTGGGGCTCTGTTCCTGGGGCGATGTGGCTGGTACTCGGTGCAATAAGCTGTTCTGGGGCTGTTCTGGGTCGGTAAGGCTGGGGCCCAAGGGCCGGTGGGGGCTGGGGCCCGGTAAGTCGAGCTGGTTGGAGGCTGTTCTGGGGAGGTGAGACTGATGCCCGGTGCATTAAGCAGCTCGGGGCCAGTCTGAGGCGGTGGGGTTGTGGCCCAAAGGCCGGTGGGGCTGCTGCCCGTGTGTCGGCTGCTCGGGAGCTGTGGGTCAGCACCAAGAACCGGGGCCGGATCCTGCTGGAACCGCCACAGACAGGCCGAGCCCGGAACAATAGACGCCTTTGTGGAGGAGTTTATTGTAAGTTTAATTATTACCGGTTTAGGGAGGCTCATGTTACCCTCCCTGCCAGGGCACAGGCGCCCTCCCCCACCTGATCTTGGGTCAGCAGGGACTGTTGCAACTCAGACCTGGGGTGCACTGAGAGCCGAGTGTGGGGTTCAGTCACGAAAAGCAGCGAAGTTACAAATTAGGAATGAGGTGCACTGGCGGAGAGGTAACTGAGCGCCGACAGATGTCCCTCCCCTCACCCGAGGTGGGTGTGTGTGGAATGAGGTGCTCTGGCGGAGCTGTGACTGAGCGCCGACAGATATCCCTCCCCTCACCCCTGGTGAGTGGGTGAGGTGCTTTGTCAGAGGTGTAACTGAGCGCCACCAGATATCCCCCCCCATCACCCTCGGGTGTGTGTGGAATGAGATGCTCTGGCGGAGCTGTAACTGAGCGCCAACAGATATCCCCCCCCATCACCCCCGGGTGAGTGTGTGTGGAATGAGGTGCTCTGTCAGAGCTGTGACTGAGCGCCGACAGATATCCCTCCCCTCAATCCATGGTGAGTGGGTGAGGTGCTTTGTCAGAGGTGTGACTGAGCGCCGACAGATATCCCTCCCCTCACCCCTGGTGAGTGGGTGAGGTGCTTTGTCAGAGGTGTGACTGAGCGCCGACAGATATCTCTCCCCTCAATCCATGGTGAGTGGGTGAGGTGCTCTGGCGGAGCTGTGACTGAGCGCCGACAGATATCCCTCCCCTCAATCCATGGTGAGCGGGTGAGGTGCTCTGGCGGAGCAGTGACTGAGCGCCGACAGATATCCCTCCCCTCACCCCTGGTGAGTGGGTGAGGTGCTTTGTCATAGTTGTGACTGAGCGCCGACAGATATCCCTCCCTCCCCCCATGGGGACAAGGTTCAGCCCCTCAGAGCAGCAAGTCTGCAGGTGGCAGAGATGAGACAGCCCCACGAGTTACACAGCTGTGCACTCTCACGACAAGAGGCGCTACACTTCAAGTGTGTGTGCGTGTGAGATCAGACGTGAGTCACGTGACACTGCTTTGTTAGCACAGTCACTTAGCACGTCAATAACAGGGTGGGCGTGCAAACTAACAGGGTCGTGGGGTGGGAGGTTGGAAATAACTTTCAACCAATTAAAAGGTCTTGGAGAGCACAGCAGTCACACAAGAACACGGGGTCAGAGGGTCATTCTGGAGACCTCACTCGCCGAGAGTTTCTTGCCTTTAGCTGCGCCCAGAGAAGCAGAAATTCTGTAAAGTAAAACTGTACCTAAATAAAATACAACAGGGTTGAATTACGTAACGTACCCAGAGTGACACCTCAGAGCGCAGTGTGCGAGTCCCACACCTCAGAGTACAGTGCTACTCGCAGGGTACCAGTCTCACATCTCAGAGTACAGTGCCACTCACAGGTTACGAGTCTCACACCTCAGAGTACAGTGCCACTCACAGGTTACGAGTCTCACACCTCAGAGTACAGTGCCACTCACAGGTTACGAGTCTCACACCTCAGAGTACAGTGCTACTCACAGGTTACGAGTCTCACACCCCCGAGTACAGTGCTACTAGCAGGGTACCAGTATCACACCTCAGAGTACAGTGCTACTCCCAGGGTACCAGTCTCACATCTCAGAGTACAGTGCCACTCACAGGTTACGAGTCTCACACCTCAGAGTACAGTGCCACTCACAGGTTACGAGTCTCACACCTCAGAGTACAGTGCTACTCACAGGTTACGAGTCCCACACCTCAGAGTACAGTGCTACTCGCAGGGTACCAGTCTCACACCTCAGAGTACAGTGCCACTCACAGGTTACGAGTCTCACACCTCAGAGTACAGTGCTACTCACAGGTTACGAGTCTCACACCTCAGAGTACAGTGCTACTCACAGGTTACGAGTCTCACACCTCAGAGTACAGTGCCACTCACAGGTTACGAGTCTCACACCTCCGAGTACAGTGCCACTGACTCACAGGTTACGAGTCTCACACCTCAGAGTACAGTGCTACTCACCGGTTACGAGTCCCACACCTCAGAGTACAGTGCTACTCACAGGGTACCAGTCTCACACCTCAGAGTACAGTGCTACTAGCAGGGTACCAGTATCACACCTCAGAGTACAGTGCTACTCCCAGGGTACCAGTCTCACACCTCAGAGTACAGTGCCACTCACAGGTTACGAGTCTCACACCTCAGAGTACAGTGCTATTCACAGGTTACGAGTCCCACACCTCAGAGTACAGTGCTACTCGCAGGGTACCAGTCTCACACCTCAGAGTACAGTGCTACTCCCAGGGTACCAGTCTCACACCTCAGAGTACAGTGCCACTCACAGGTTACGAGTCCCACACCTCAGAGTACAGTGCTACTCACAGGTTACGAGTCCCACACCTCAGAGTACAGTGCTACTCACAGGTTACGAGTCCCACACCTCAGAGTACAGTGCTACTCACAGGTTACGAGTCCCACACCTCAGAGTACAGTGCTACTCCCAGGGTACCAGTCTCACACCTCAGAGTACAGTGCTACTCACAGGTTACGAGTCTCACACCTCAGAGTACAGTGCTACTCACAGGTTACGAGTCCCACACCTCAGAGTACAGTGCTACTCACAGGTTACGAGTCCCACACCTCAGAGTACAGTGCTACTCACAGGGTACCAGTCTCACATCTCAGAGTACAGTGCTACTCACAGGGTACCAGTCTCCCGCTTTCAGCCCTTGGCAGCCTGTAACACAGGGGGCACCACAGCGTCCAGGAGTCTTCGCGGCCGGAGCCGCTTGCATCATCGTTAAGCGCCTGGAGGCGCTATAAAATCGGGCGCGGGCTCCTGCAGCGCGGGACGCGCGCGGGCCAAGGGCAGGTCCGTCTGCACCCGTCAGAGGCCGGGCTGGGCGATCCCTCTTTCGCTTTGAAGCCAACATGGGTAAGCGTAAACTCCCTTGTTCTAATGACTTGTTAAAGACTAAAGCAAAGGTACCTCGTGTAGGAGAGTAGGATCTGCCTCTTATGTTGCCCCCACTTTTTTTCTGATGTTAGCACTGGTTTCTGGCTATAGTCTGGCTGGGTCCCTGCCAATCAGGGCCCCAGCCTCTCTGTTCTCTCTAAACGACATGGAGTGCACTCTAGGTGCACTAGTGATTGGATACTGTGGTGCCTTATGAGTCCCTAGTATATGGTACCTTAGGTGCCAAGGGCATAGGTACTTCACAGGCCTACCAGGGGCTGCAGCATGTGTTATGCCACCCCTGGGAAGCAGTCTAAATCTGACACCACAGGCCTGCTACTGCAGCCTGGGTGAGGTGGTGCTAGCACCCCTCACTGAGATATAGGTTTCCTATATCTCTCCTGCACACACATATAAACCTATCAGTCACCCCTAAGGCAGGCCCTATCAATCCTGAGGGCAGGGTGCTTGGCTTCTATGTGAGGGGGTGCCTCTGCCTGAGCAGGGCCCCTCTGCAGCTCTCAGAGTCTATTCTCTGGTGCTGTTTGTGGATGCGGTTAAACCATATACTATTTAAGTGCATTATATCCTCGCGGTAAATGCTAACTTTGGAATGGCTGCATCAAAACATGTCGTGTTTGGTGTCAAACATCTTGGAATACTACCCCCCGCCAATCTTGGCGGCGGGGGTAGCATTCCACCCTTCTAGAGGGATAAGACATGTACCTGCTGTGGAAACGCGGTAGAATCCTAAAGAGCCCTGGCATCACAAAATGGATGCCACCAGTCACAGACACTGGGCTGCCCTCCTGCTGATGACCGAAACTCGCAGTGGAGGAAGCCCAACAATAGGCATCCTGTCACAGGGAGGTGTAACCACCTTCCAGACAGGGTTTAGTGTATTGGGGCTGGGTGGGTGCACTCTTAGAGTGCTTTGAAGTCCTGCACTGGGGGAGCAGAAGGCTCCTCTGTGCATATGCCAGTTCAAACCAGCTCAGGGGCTACCTGCCCCTGCTCTGGCGCGAAACTGGACAAAGGGAAGTGGGTGTAGCCACCCCTCCCTTGACCCTCCCATAGGTGGGGTCATAGAGCTAGTCCATCCCCTCTTTTTAGTATAAGAGGGGGAACCTTGCCATTGCAAAGCAGATAACCCCTGGACGACGCTCTACAGAAGAATCCTGGCCCTTCGACGTTCCACTACCTTTGGAAGACAGAAGAATCTCCTTGGAGTCAAGGAGTGACTCCCCTGCTTGGCAGGCACCAAAAACGACAACGACGGTCGCAAACTACGCCGCTCCCGCCGGAGTCCGAAGTCCCTGCAGCCCAGGAAGTGGATTTCCTGACCTCTCCCAGGCCATCGTGAGTCCCCAGCGAAGCTGAGGCAAGTGGACCCCACGAGTAACGAGGAACCGCGACCCCTGGGTACCGTGCACTATTGTCGAGTGCAACCCCTTCACAACGTTCTACGAACCTGTGCTTTGGACCACGTGTGGTCCCGACCTCCAGCAGGAATCCCTCCGAAGATCAGAGGCCTACACCGTCCCGAGTGACCGTGGGCCCCTGTTGAGTGATTCCGCCCGAGGTGTCTTCGCGATCCCTTGCCCGCTGGCTTGTGGGTCCCCAGAAGACTTCTTAAAGAAACCAAAGGGCTCCCCTGGTTGCTCCAGGCCTGCCCTGACTTACCCTCGCTGGGTGAGTTCCACAGACCTTGCTGGTCTGCGCCATCGACTTTTCTTCATCTCCCCGAGACTTGCGGCTGCCAAGGCTTGTTGGCTCCGATCGAGTTGCCGACACCGCAGTCAGCTGCAGACGTCGAGGGACACACCGAATCCAGCTCCTGGTCGTCGTCGACGCCTCCTGGACCACGTGGCTGAAGAGTCAAGGCACCCGCAACCGACCTGAATCAACTCGACGACGGTGGGCATCCATCTTCCTTGCCCCGGGTCACTGCCAAGTGACTTTGAACACTGTCCCCTCTGCTTTCAGGTCATCCTTCTTCAGAATCCAGGCTTGGATTCCACCGGACACTTCTTCAGCTCCCGCAAGCAGCAAGTCTTCTTTGTTCGCCATTGAAAACGACGCCGCGACCCGACACCAAAGGACACCTATGCACCCGGCTTCCCTGGGTGAGGTAACTCCAGCACTACGGTGCTCCTGTGGGTGTGGGCCCTAGAACTACTTACCCTGTAAGTGACTTGCTTGTAGGTTCTCCCGAAGTATCCTAAAACTCTTTATTTCCAACCGCGACTTGCCCCATTGAAGTTAACGGCGATCCGCGCCTGTGTATCCACACTGCACGCGTCCCCCGTGGGTCCTTTACTTACCTGCCTTGGGTGGTTTCGTGAGGCCCCTGCACTTCTGAAGGCCCTAGGCCTTGTCTCCCTGCAAGTCGTTGTCCCTAAGTCTCTTACTTAGTATATGGTCTGGTACGCCCCTAGGGCCCCAGCCATATTTTGTGCTTAACTTATTGTGAAACGTTGATTTGTGCATATGTTTGTCTTCTAATCTCATAAAGAGATTAGTAGAGAGTTATTTAGAAATAAATACATATATATTTGATATATATACCTGTGTGGTGTCTTTTCATTTGGTGATTCAAGAGATTATATGGTAAAACAAGCTGCTTTACATTCCTCCGAGACTTAGCCTGAAGGCTGCTCTCCACAGCTACCACTAGGATAGCTTTCTTTAAAAGGTTGTCTTAAACCTATCTACCATAAGAGTCGATTTGCCCTGGTGCAAGGTGTCCACTTTAATTAGTGAACAGCATATACCAGGCCAACTTCTCACATTGGTGGGCAGCGTGTGGGATTCCAGCTTGCCATTGTTTTACCAGAAAATCTCTATTTGAATTACTAACTGAAAACCATTATAGGTACTCAAGGTACATATAAAGTCAAGCTTAGTATCAATAAGTTCTACTGAACTTAGAGCTGTGTGCCAAGGGATAGCACACCCTTTCCACAGCTCAAGCTAGGATCAGTAGGCCACAAACTAGTGTAGGTAGTACAACACTGCACAACACTAGAATGTCCTTAAAGGGTGGACCCAGTGGATCCACTCAGCCTCAGTATAAGGACATGGCTTTCTCTGACTTGAGAGCCATGTGTGTTGACAGACACCTGAGACTAGGACAGAGTCCCTCAACACTACACCTGATAGATCTGCTGACAGCAGATGACCTTAGATTGGCTCTAGGAGCTAAAGGGTTTGAATCAGTGGGTGGGTCAGTCATAGTATCTGGGTCAGATGATGAAAATCAGAATGACCAAGACTCTGTGATTGAAGGGCCAGGCTCCAAGGGGCCTGAAAAGGACAGAGGAATTCTCCCTAAGAGAACTGACAGAGAGGAGGAGAGGCACAGATCCCCTTCCAGGGAATCTGACCACTCTTATCACTCTGGCAGAGAATTTGTCCAGCAGAGGAGCTCATACTTTTCCTTAAGAGAGACCTCCTCTGAGAGAAGGTGCAAACTGCTCCAGTATGAGGAAGCCAGAGTGGCCCTCAGAACCAAGCAGTTGGCACTGGATAGGGAAGCCCTGGAGATCCAGAGAGCTTCTAGAAAAGAGGGGTTAGAACCCCCTGGTGGCAGCAACAGTGTCCCTAGAGGCAGAGAATATATTCCTGACCATAGGAACCTGAGCAAGGTTGTTCCTCCCTACCAGAGTGGGGATGATATCCACAAGTGGATAACTGCTATGGAGAGGGCCTGTAGAGTACAGCAGGTCCCCCAAAAGCAGTGGGCAGCAATCTTGTGGCTCTCCTTTTCAGATAAAGGAAGAGACAAGCTCCTCACTGTTAGAGAGGAGGATGCTGATGATTATGAGGTCCTGAAGAGTGCACTGATAGATGGGTTTGGCTTAACCACTGAGCAGTACAGGTTGAAGTTCAGAGATACCCAGAAGGCACAGACTCAGGACTGGACTGACTTTGTTGATTGTGCAACCAAGGCTCTAGAGGGTTGGCTGGTTGGCAGTAGGGTTACTGATTTCAAGGGATTGTATAATCTGATGATGAGAGAACAGATCCTAAATAATTGCCAGAACCAGTTGTTGCATCAGTACCTGGTGGACTCTGATCTGACCTCTCCCCAAGAATTGGGAAAGAAGGCAGACAAATGGGTCAGAACCAGGGTGAGGCAGAAAACCCAGAACCAAGGGGGTGACACTAAGAAGCAAGATCCTAAAGGCTCTGAGAAAGGTGGGGATAAGTCAAAAGACCAGAAGTCTTCACAAGGGCCCCAAAAATCTGCATCTGGTGGGGAGTCACAGTCCAACAAGGGAAAAGGCCAAAAGAAGCCCTGGTGCAAATTCTGTAAACAGAAAGGGCACTGGACTTCTGATTGTACCAAGTCCAAAGACCAAACCACCACCACTCCTGCCCCTAAGGCAACTGTGCCCCCTAGCTCAGCTACTGGTGGAGGTGGTACGCAGAATAAGGGTGTAGTAGGGTTGACCCTGGGTTCTGAAGTGGATTCTGACCTAGTCAGAGTGACCACTCAGGCAATGCTGATTTGTGAGGGAAACATTGATATGTCCTTCCTAGTAAGCCCCAGTAATCTGGGCAAGTACAAACAGCAGCCTTTGATAAATGGCAAACAGGCTTTGGCATTTAGGGACACAGGTGCTAGTGTCACCATGGTGGCAGAGGACCTAGTGGACCCTGGACAGATCATCCTGGGTGAAATGTACCAGGTGACCAATGCAAGCAATGTCCAGACCAACCATAGTCTGGCAGTTGTGAATTTCTCCTGGGGAGGGGTAACTGGCCTCAAGAAGGTTGTAGTCAGTGCAGACCTCCCTGTAGAATGTCTATTGGGCAATGATCTAGAGACTTCAGCCTGGTCTGAAGTAGAGTTATGGACTCATGCTGAGATGTTGGGCATCCCTGCAGAGGTATTTGCTGTGACCAGGTCACAAGCAAGAATGCATGACACTGAACCAGCTCTGGATCCTGGAACAATGGACCAGATGCTTCCCAAGAGGAGGAGCAGTAGGGTTAAGGCAGTGCCTTCCCCTCTGTCTCAGATCAAGGATTCACTTCCAGAGGGAGGTGAAGCAGAACCTGAAGAAGGAACTGCCCCAGAGGGACTTGAACCTGACCAGGTTGAGTTCTTGGGGGCAGGGGGCCCTTCTAGGGAAGATCTGAGTAAGGAGCAACAGTGCTGCCCCTCTCTTGAACCCCTCAGACAGCAGGCTGCTGCTGAGGCTGCTGGGAGTGCTAGTGGGTCCCATAAAGTTTATTGGGATGAGGGACTCCTATATTCTGAGGGTAGAGACCCAGCCCCTGGAGCCACCAGGAGGTTGGTAATACCTCAGAAGTTTAGGGGTTCCTCTTGACCTTAGCACATGATATCCCTTTAGCAGGTCACTTGGGCCAAAACAAGACCTGGGACAGGCTTGTTCCACATTTTCATTGGCCACATATGTCAGAGGACACAAAGGAGTTTTGTCGCTCCTGTGTCACTTGCCAAGCCAGTGGTAAGGCAGGTGGCACAACAAAGGCCCCCTGATACCACTACCTGTGGTGGGGGTACCCTTTGAAAGGGTAGGGATTGACATTGTTGGTCCCCTTGACCCTCAGACTGCATCTGGGCACAGATTTATCCTGGTGGTAGTGGATCATGCCACCAGGTACCCAGAGGCAATTCCCTGAGGACCACCACAGCCCCTGTGGTGGCAAGAGCCCTCATTGGAGTTTTCTCCAGAGTGGGTTTTCCAAAGGAGGTCATTTCTGACAGAGGTACCAACTTCATGTCAGGATATCTGAAAGCAATGTGGAAGGAGTGTGGTGTAACTTATAAGTTCACCACCCCCTATCACCCACAATGCAATGGTTTAGTTGAACGCTTCAACAAAACCTTGAAAGGAATGATTAAAGGACTCCCAGAGAAGCTTAGGCGGAAATGGGACCTTCTTCTTCCTTGCCTGTTGTTTGCCTACAGAGAGGTTCCACAGAAGGGGGTTGGTTACAGCCCATTTGAGCTTCTGTTTGGGCATCCTGTGAGAGGTCCACTATGTTTGGTAAAAGAGGGCTGGGAGTTACCTCTCAAGCCCCCCAAACAAGATGTGATGGACTATGTACTTGGTCTCCGCTCCCGGATGGCAGAGTACATGAAAAAGGCAACCAAAAACCTGGAGGCCAGCCAAGAATTGCAAAAAGCTTGGCATGACCAAAAGGCTGTGCTGACTGTATACCAGCCAGGACAGAAAGTGTGGGTGTTGGAGCCTGTGGCCCCAGCAGCCCTCCAGGACAAGTGGAGTGGCCCCCATACAATAGTTGAACAGAAGGGAGAAGTCACCTATCTGGTGAATCTTGGAACTCCCAGGAGCCCCCTAAGGGTGCTTCATGTCAACAGATTAAAGCCATATGTTGACAGGGCTGACATGGGCTTGCTCATGGCAACTGATGAGGACCAGGAGGAGGAGAGTGACCCTCTCCCTGACCTGCTCTCTCAGAACCCTGATGATGGGTCAGTAGATGGTGTTGCTTTGGCAAGCAGCCTCACTGACCATCAGCAAACTGAGTGCAGACAAGTTCTGCAACAGTTTAGACATATGTTTAGCCTGACCCCTAGTCAGACTACCTGGTGCACCCATGAGGTGGACACTGGGGACAGTCTGCCTGTCAAGAATAAAATCTACAGGCAACCTGACCATGTCAGGGACTGTATCAGGACTGAAGTCCAGAAAATGTTGGAGTTAGGCGTGATTGAGCCTTCAGATAGCCCTTGGGCTAGCCCAGTAGTCCTGGTACCCAAGCCTCATACCCAGGGTGGTAAGAAAGAAATGAGGTTTTGTGTAGACTACAGAGGCCTCAATGCAGTCACTAGGACTGATGCCTATCCCATACCAAGGGCAGATGAGCTGATTGATACTTTGGCCTCAGCCAAGTATCTAAGCACATTTGACCTAACAGCTGGCTACTGGCAAATCAGATTAGCTGATGATGCAAAAGCCAAAACAGCATTTTCGACCCCTGGTGGGCACTACCACTTTGTGGTGATGCCCTTTGGATTGAAAAATGCACCTGCCACTTTTCAGAGGTTGGTGAATAAAGTTCTGGCAGGGATGGAAACTTATTGCTCAGCTTATCTAGATGATATTGCTGTCTTTAGTTCCTCCTGGCAGGATCACCTGGTCCACCTCAGAAATGTTTTGGAGGCCCTGCAGAAAGCAGGCCTCACTATCAAGGCCACCAAGTGCCAGATAGGGCAGAGTCAGGTTGTGTACCTGGGCCACCTTGTAGGTGGAGGCCAGGTTCAGCCTTTGCAGAGCAAAATCCAAACCATAATGGAATGGGTTGCTCCAACCACCCAGACACAGGTGAGAGCCTTCTTAGGCCTGACTGGGTACTATAGGAGGTTTGTCAAGGGATATGGATCTATAGTGACCCCCTTGAATGATCTTACCTCTAAGAAAATGCCAAAAAAGGTTCAGTGGACAGCTAGCTGTCAAAAGGCATTTGAAGACCTAAAGCAGGCCATGTGCACTGCCCCCATCTTACAGAGTCCAGACTACACCAAAAAGTTCATTGTCCAAACAGATGCTTCTGAGCTGGGTGTGGGAGCTGTACTGTCTCAACTGAATGATGAAGGTCAAGACCAGCCAGTAGCTTTTATTAGCAGAAGGCTGACCCCTAGAGAGAAACGTTGGTCAGCTATAGAGAGGGAGGCCTTTGCTGTGGTATGGGCCCTGAAGAAGCTGAGGCCATACTTGTTTGGTACTCACTTCATAGTTCAGACTGACCACAAGCCCCTCCTATGGCTAAAGCAGATGAAAGGTGAAAACCCAAAACTTTTGAGGTGGTCCATTTCCCTACAGGGGATGGACTATACAGTGGAACATAGGCCTGGGACCCAACATGCCAATGCAGATGGACTCTCAAGGTATTTCCACTTTGAACACGAAGACTCAACTGGTCAAGGTTAGTTTAGTGTCCCTACGTTTGGGGGGGTTGTGTAGGAGAGTAGGATCTGCCTCTTATGTTGCCCCCACTTTTTTTCTGATGTTAGCACTGGTTTCTGGCTATAGTCTGGCTGGGTCCCTGCCAATCAGGGCCCCAGCCTCTCTGTTCTCTCTAAACGACATGGAGTGCACTCTAGGTGCACTAGTGATTGGATACTGTGGTGCCTTATGAGTCCCTAGTATATGGTACCTTAGGTGCCAAGGGCATAGGTACTTCACAGGCCTACCAGGGGCTGCAGCATGTGTTATGCCACCCCTGGGAAGCAGTCTAAATCTGACACCACAGGCCTGCTACTGCAGCCTGGGTGAGGTGGTGCTAGCACCCCTCACTGAGATATAGGTTTCCTATATCTCTCCTGCACACACATATAAACCTATCAGTCACCCCTAAGGCAGGCCCTATCAATCCTGAGGGCAGGGTGCTTGGCTTCTATGTGAGGGGGTGCCTCTGCCTGAGCAGGGCCCCTCTGCAGCTCTCAGAGTCTATTCTCTGGTGCTGTTTGTGGATGCGGTTAAACCATATACTATTTAAGTGCATTATATCCTCGCGGTAAATGCTAACTTTGGAATGGCTGCATCAAAACATGTCGTGTTTGGTGTCAAACATCTTGGAATACTACCCCCCGCCAATCTTGGCGGCGGGGGTAGCATTCCACCCTTCTAGAGGGATAAGACATGTACCTGCTGTGGAAACGCGGTAGAATCCTAAAGAGCCCTGGCATCACAAAATGGATGCCACCAGTCACAGACACTGGGCTGCCCTCCTGCTGATGACCGAAACTCGCAGTGGAGGAAGCCCAACAATAGGCATCCTGTCACAGGGAGGTGTAACCACCTTCCAGACAGGGTTTAGTGTATTGGGGCTGGGTGGGTGCACTCTTAGAGTGCTTTGAAGTCCTGCACTGGGGGAGCAGAAGGCTCCTCTGTGCATATGCCAGTTCAAACCAGCTCAGGGGCTACCTGCCCCTGCTCTGGCGCGAAACTGGACAAAGGGAAGTGGGTGTAGCCACCCCTCCCTTGACCCTCCCATAGGTGGGGTCATAGAGCTAGTCCATCCCCTCTTTTTAGTATAAGAGGGGGAACCTTGCCATTGCAAAGCAGATAACCCCTGGACGACGCTCTACAGAAGAATCCTGGCCCTTCGACGTTCCACTACCTTTGGAAGACAGAAGAATCTCCCTTGGAGTCAAGGAGTGACTCCCCTGCTTGGCAGGCACCAAAAACGACAACGACGGTCGCAAACTACGCCGCTCCCGCCGGAGTCCGAAGTCCCTGCAGCCCAGGAAGTGGATTTCCTGACCTCTCCCAGGCCATCGTGAGTCCCCAGCGAAGCTGAGGCAAGTGGACCCCACGAGTAACGAGGAACCGCGACCCCTGGGTACCGTGCACTATTGTCGAGTGCAACCCCTTCACAACGTTCTACGAACTTGTGCTTTGGACCACGTGTGGTCCCGACCTCCAGCAGGAATCCCTCCGAAGATCAGAGGCCTACACCGTCCCGAGTGACCGTGGGCCCCTGTTGAGTGATTCCGCCCGAGGTGTCTTCGCGATCCCTTGCCCGCCGGCTTGTGGGTCCCCAGAAGACTTCTTAAAGAAACCAAAGGGCTCCCCTGGTTGCTCCAGGCCTGCCCTGACTTACCCTCGCTGGGTGAGTCCCTCAGACCTTGCTGGTCTGCGCCATCGACTTTTCTTCATCTCCCCGAGACTTGCGGCTGCCAAGGCTTGTTGGCTCCGATCGAGTTGCCGACACCGCAGTCAGCTGCAGACGTCGAGGGACACACCGAATCCAGCTCCTGGTCGTCGTCGACACCTCCTGGACCACGTGGCTGAAGAGTCAAGGCACCCGCAACCGACCTGAATCAACCGACGACGGTGGGCATCCATCTTCCTTGCCCCGGGTCACTGCCAAGTGACTTTGAACACTGTCCCCTCTGCTTTCAGGTCATCCTTCTTCAGAATCCAGGCTTGGATTCCACCGGACACTTCTTCAGCTCCCGCAAGCAGCAAGTCTTCTTTGTTCGCCATTGAAAACGACGCCGCGACCCGACACCAAAGGACACCTATGCACCCGGCTTCCCTGGGTGAGGTAACTCCAGCACTACGGTGCTCCTGTGGGTGTGGGCCCTAGAACTACTTACCCTGTAAGTGACTTGCTTGTAGGTTCTCCCGAAGTATCCTAAAACTCTTTATTTCCAACCGCGACTTGCCCCATTGAAGTTAACGGCGATCCGCGCCTGTGTATCCACACTGCACGCGTCCCCCGTGGGTCCTTTACTTACCTGCCTTGGGTGGTTTCGTGAGGCCCCTGCACTTCTGAAGGCCCTAGGCCTTGTCTCCCTGCAAGTCGTTGTCCCTAAGTCTCTTACTTAGTATATGGTCTGGTACGCCCCTAGGGCCCCAGCCATATTTTGTGCTTAACTTATTGTGAAACGTTGATTTGTGCATATGTTTGTCTTCTAATCTCATAAAGAGATTAGTAGAGAGTTATTTAGAAATAAATACATATATATTTGATATATATACCTGTGTGGTGTCTTTTCATTTGGTGATTCAAGAGATTATATGGTAAAACAAGCTGCTTTACATTCCTCCGAGACTTAGCCTGAAGGCTGCTCTCCACAGCTACCACTAGGATAGCTTTCTTTAAAAGGTTGTCTTAAACCTATCTACCATAAGAGTCGATTTGCCCTGGTGCAAGGTGTCCACTTTAATTAGTGAACAGCATATACCAGGCCAACTTCTCACATTGGTGGGCAGCGTGTGGGATTCCAGCTTGCCATTGTTTTACCAGAAAATCTCTATTTGAATTACTAACTGAAAACCATTATAGGTACTCAAGGTACATATAAAGTCAAGCTTAGTATCAATAAGTTCTACTGAACTTAGAGCTGTGTGCCAAGGGATAGCACACCCTTTCCACAGCTCAAGCTAGGATCAGTAGGCCACAAACTAGTGTAGGTAGTACAACACTGCACAACACTAGAATGTCCTTAAAGGGTGGACCCAGTGGATCCACTCAGCCTCAGTATAAGGACATGGCTTTCTCTGACTTGAGAGCCATGTGTGTTGACAGACACCTGAGACTAGGACAGAGTCCCTCAACACTACACCTGATAGATCTGCTGACAGCAGATGACCTTAGATTGGCTCTAGGAGCTAAAGGGTTTGAATCAGTGGGTGGGTCAGTCATAGTATCTGGGTCAGATGATGAAAATCAGAATGACCAAGACTCTGTGATTGAAGGGCCAGGCTCCAAGGGGCCTGAAAAGGACAGAGGAATTCTCCCTAAGAGAACTGACAGAGAGGAGGAGAGGCACAGATCCCCTTCCAGGGAATCTGACCACTCTTATCACTCTGGCAGAGAATTTGTCCAGCAGAGGAGCTCATACTTTTCCTTAAGAGAGACCTCCTCTGAGAGAAGGTGCAAACTGCTCCAGTATGAGGAAGCCAGAGTGGCCCTCAGAACCAAGCAGTTGGCACTGGATAGGGAAGCCCTGGAGATCCAGAGAGCTTCTAGAAAAGAGGGGTTAGAACCCCTGGTGGCAGCAACAGTGTCCCTAGAGGCAGAGAATATATTCCTGACCATAGGAACCTGAGCAAGGTTGTTCCTCCCTACCAGAGTGGGGATGATATCCACAAGTGGATAACTGCTATGGAGAGGGCCTGTAGAGTACAGCAGGTCCCCCAAAAGCAGTGGGCAGCAATCTTGTGGCTCTCCTTTTCAGATAAAGGAAGAGACAAGCTCCTCACTGTTAGAGAGGAGGATGCTGATGATTATGAGGTCCTGAAGAGTGCACTGATAGATGGGTTTGGCTTAACCACTGAGCAGTACAGGTTGAAGTTCAGAGATACCCAGAAGGCACAGACTCAGGACTGGACTGACTTTGTTGATTGTGCAACCAAGGCTCTAGAGGGTTGGCTGGTTGGCAGTAGGGTTACTGATTTCAAGGGATTGTATAATCTGATGATGAGAGAACAGATCCTAAATAATTGCCAGAACCAGTTGTTGCATCAGTACCTGGTGGACTCTGATCTGACCTCTCCCCAAGAATTGGGAAAGAAGGCAGACAAATGGGTCAGAACCAGGGTGAGGCAGAAAACCCAGAACCAAGGGGGTGACACTAAGAAGCAAGATCCTAAAGGCTCTGAGAAAGGTGGGGATAAGTCAAAAGACCAGAAGTCTTCACAAGGGCCCCAAAAATCTGCATCTGGTGGGGAGTCACAGTCCAACAAGGGAAAAGGCCAAAAGAAGCCCTGGTGCAAATTCTGTAAACAGAAAGGGCACTGGACTTCTGATTGTACCAAGTCCAAAGACCAAACCACCACCACTCCTGCCCCTAAGGCAACTGTGCCCCCTAGCTCAGCTACTGGTGGAGGTGGTACGCAGAATAAGGGTGTAGTAGGGTTGACCCTGGGTTCTGAAGTGGATTCTGACCTAGTCAGAGTGACCACTCAGGCAATGCTGATTTGTGAGGGAAACATTGATTATGTCCTTCCTAGTAAGCCCCAGTAATCTGGGCAAGTACAAACAGCAGCCTTTGATAAATGGCAAACAGGCTTTGGCATTTAGGGACACAGGTGCTAGTGTCACCATGGTGGCAGAGGACCTAGTGGACCCTGGACAGATCATCCTGGGTGAAATGTACCAGGTGACCAATGCAAGCAATGTCCAGACCAACCATAGTCTGGCAGTTGTGAATTTCTCCTGGGGAGGGGTAACTGGCCTCAAGAAGGTTGTAGTCAGTGCAGACCTCCCTGTAGAATGTCTATTGGGCAATGATCTAGAGACTTCAGCCTGGTCTGAAGTAGAGTTATGGACTCATGCTGAGATGTTGGGCATCCCTGCAGAGGTATTTGCTGTGACCAGGTCACAAGCAAGAATGCATGACACTGAACCAGCTCTGGATCCTGGAACAATGGACCAGATGCTTCCCAAGAGGAGGAGCAGTAGGGTTAAGGCAGTGCCTTCCCCTCTGTCTCAGATCAAGGATTCACTTCCAGAGGGAGGTGAAGCAGAACCTGAAGAAGGAACTGCCCCAGAGGGACTTGAACCTGACCAGGTTGAGTTCTTGGGGGCAGGGGGCCCTTCTAGGGAAGATCTGAGTAAGGAGCAACAGTGCTGCCCCTCTCTTGAACCCCTCAGACAGCAGGCTGCTGCTGAGGCTGCTGGGAGTGCTAGTGGGTCCCATAAAGTTTATTGGGATGAGGGACTCCTATATTCTGAGGGTAGAGACCCAGCCCCTGGAGCCACCAGGAGGTTGGTAATACCTCAGAAGTTTAGGGGGTTCCTCTTGACCTTAGCACATGATATCCCTTTAGCAGGTCACTTGGGCCAAAACAAGACCTGGGACAGGCTTGTTCCACATTTTCATTGGCCACATATGTCAGAGGACACAAAGGAGTTTTGTCGCTCCTGTGTCACTTGCCAAGCCAGTGGTAAGGCAGGTGGCACAACAAAGGCCCCCTGATACCACTACCTGTGGTGGGGGTACCCTTTGAAAGGGTAGGGATTGACATTGTTGGTCCCCTTGACCCTCAGACTGCATCTGGGCACAGATTTATCCTGGTGGTAGTGGATCATGCCACCAGGTACCCAGAGGCAATTCCCCTGAGGACCACCACAGCCCCTGTGGTGGCAAGAGCCCTCATTGGAGTTTTCTCCAGAGTGGGTTTTCCAAAGGAGGTCATTTCTGACAGAGGTACCAACTTCATGTCAGGATATCTGAAAGCAATGTGGAAGGAGTGTGGTGTAACTTATAAGTTCACCACCCCCTATCACCCACAATGCAATGGTTTAGTTGAACGCTTCAACAAAACCTTGAAAGGAATGATTAAAGGACTCCCAGAGAAGCTTAGGCGGAAATGGGACCTTCTTCTTCCTTGCCTGTTGTTTGCCTACAGAGAGGTTCCACAGAAGGGGGTTGGTTACAGCCCATTTGAGCTTCTGTTTGGGCATCCTGTGAGAGGTCCACTATGTTTGGTAAAAGAGGGCTGGGAGTTACCTCTCAAGCCCCCCAAACAAGATGTGATGGACTATGTACTTGGTCTCCGCTCCCGGATGGCAGAGTACATGAAAAAGGCAACCAAAAACCTGGAGGCCAGCCAAGAATTGCAAAAAGCTTGGCATGACCAAAGGCTGTGCTGACTGTATACCAGCCAGGACAGAAAGTGTGGGTGTTGGAGCCTGTGGCCCCAGCAGCCCTCCAGGACAAGTGGAGTGGCCCCCATACAATAGTTGAACAGAAGGGAGAAGTCACCTATCTGGTGAATCTTGGAACTCCCAGGAGCCCCCTAAGGGTGCTTCATGTCAACAGATTAAAGCCATATGTTGACAGGGCTGACATGGGCTTGCTCATGGCAACTGATGAGGACCAGGAGGAGGAGAGTGACCCTCTCCCTGACCTGCTCTCTCAGAACCCTGATGATGGGTCAGTAGATGGTGTTGCTTTGGCAAGCAGCCTCACTGACCATCAGCAAACTGAGTGCAGACAAGTTCTGCAACAGTTTAGACATATGTTTAGCCTGACCCCTAGTCAGACTACCTGGTGCACCCATGAGGTGGACACTGGGGACAGTCTGCCTGTCAAGAATAAAATCTACAGGCAACCTGACCATGTCAGGGACTGTATCAGGACTGAAGTCCAGAAAATGTTGGAGTTAGGCGTGATTGAGCCTTCAGATAGCCCTTGGGCTAGCCCAGTAGTCCTGGTACCCAAGCCTCATACCCAGGGTGGTAAGAAAGAAATGAGGTTTTGTGTAGACTACAGAGGCCTCAATGCAGTCACTAGGACTGATGCCTATCCCATACCGAGGGCAGATGAGCTGATTGATACTTTGGCCTCAGCCAAGTATCTAAGCACATTTGACCTAACAGCTGGCTACTGGCAAATCAGATTAGCTGATGATGCAAAAGCCAAAACAGCATTTTCGACCCCTGGTGGGCACTACCACTTTGTGGTGATGCCCTTTGGATTGAAAAATGCACCTGCCACTTTTCAGAGGTTGGTGAATAAAGTTCTGGCAGGGATGGAAACTTATTGCTCAGCTTATCTAGATGATATTGCTGTCTTTAGTTCCTCCTGGCAGGATCACCTGGTCCACCTCAGAAATGTTTTGGAGGCCCTGCAGAAAGCAGGCCTCACTATCAAGGCCACCAAGTGCCAGATAGGGCAGAGTCAGGTTGTGTACCTGGGCCACCTTGTAGGTGGAGGCCAGGTTCAGCCTTTGGAGAGCAAAATCCAAACCATAATGGAATGGGTTGCTCCAACCACCCAGACACAGGTGAGAGCCTTCTTAGGCCTGACTGGGTACTATAGGAGGTTTGTCAAGGGATATGGATCTATAGTGACCCCCTTGAATGATCTTACCTCTAAGAAAATGCCAAAAAAGGTTCAGTGGACAGCTAGCTGTCAAAAGGCATTTGAAGACCTAAAGCAGGCCATGTGCACTGCCCCCATCTTACAGAGTCCAGACTACACCAAAAAGTTCATTGTCCAAACAGATGCTTCTGAGCTGGGTGTGGGAGCTGTACTGTCTCAACTGAATGATGAAGGTCAAGACCAGCCAGTAGCTTTTATTAGCAGAAGGCTGACCCCTAGAGAGAAACGTTGGTCAGCTATAGAGAGGGAGGCCTTTGCTGTGGTATGGGCCCTGAAGAAGCTGAGGCCATACTTGTTTGGTACTCACTTCATAGTTCAGACTGACCACAAGCCCCTCCTATGGCTAAAGCAGATGAAAGGTGAAAACCCAAAACTTTTGAGGTGGTCCATTTCCCTACAGGGGATGGACTATACAGTGGAACATAGGCCTGGGACCCAACATGCCAATGCAGATGGACTCTCAAGGTATTTCCACTTTGAACACGAAGACTCAACTGGTCAAGGTTAGTTTAGTGTCCCTACGTTTGGGGGGGTTGTGTAGGAGAGTAGGATCTGCCTCTTATGTTGCCCCCACTTTTTTCTGATGTTAGCACTGGTTTCTGGCTATAGTCTGGCTGGGTCCCTGCCAATCAGGGCCCCAGCCTCTCTGTTCTCTCTAAACGACATGGAGTGCACTCTAGGTGCACTAGTGATTGGATACTGTGGTGCCTTATGAGTCCCTAGTATATGGTACCTTAGGTGCCAAGGGCATAGGTACTTCACAGGCCTACCAGGGGCTGCAGCATGTGTTATGCCACCCCTGGGAAGCAGTCTAAATCTGACACCACAGGCCTGCTACTGCAGCCTGGGTGAGGTGGTGCTAGTACCCCTCACTGAGATATAGGTTTCCTATATCTCTCCTGCACACACATATAAACCTATCAGTCACCCCTAAGGCAGGCCCTATCAATCCTGAGGGCAGGGTGCTTGGCTTCTATGTGAGGGGGTGCCTCTGCCTGAGCAGGGCCCCTCTGCAGCTCTCAGAGTCTATTCTCTGGTGCTGTTTGTGGATGCGGTTAAACCATATACTATTTAAGTGCATTATATCCTCGCGGTAAATGCTAACTTTGGAATGGCTGCATCAAAACATGTCGTGTTTGGTGTCAAACATCTTGGAATACTACCCCCCGCCAATCTTGGCGGCGGGGGTAGCATTCCACCCTTCTAGAGGGATAAGACATGTACCTGCTGTGGAAACGCGGTAGAATCCTAAAGAGCCCTGGCATCACAAAATGGATGCCACCAGTCACAGACACTGGGCTGCCCTCCTGCTGATGACCGAAACTCGCAGTGGAGGAAGCCCAACAATAGGCATCCTGTCACAGGGAGGTGTAACCACCTTCCAGACAGGGTTTAGTGTATTGGGGCTGGGTGGGTGCACTCTTAGAGTGCTTTGAAGTCCTGCACTGGGGGAGCAGAAGGCTCCTCTGTGCATATGCCAGTTCAAACCAGCTCAGGGGCTACCTGCCCCTGCTCTGGCGCGAAACTGGACAAAGGGAAGTGGGTGTAGCCACCCCTCCCTTGACCCTCCCATAGGTGGGGTCATAGAGCTAGTCCATCCCCTCTTTTTAGTATAAGAGGGGGAACCTTGCCATTGCAAAGCAGATAACCCCTGGACGACGCTCTACAGAAGAATCCTGGCCCTTCGACGTTCCACTACCTTTGGAAGACAGAAGAATCTCCCTTGGAGTCAAGGAGTGACTCCCCTGCTTGGCAGGCACCAAAAACGACAACGACGGTCGCAAACTACGCCGCTCCCGCCGGAGTCCGAAGTCCCTGCAGCCCAGGAAGTGGATTTCCTGACCTCTCCCAGGCCATCGTGAGTCCCCAGCGAAGCTGAGGCAAGTGGACCCCACGAGTAACGAGGAACCGCGACCCCTGGGTACCGTGCACTATTGTCGAGTGCAACCCCTTCACAACGTTCTACGAACCTGTGCTTTGGACCACGTGTGGTCCCGACCTCCAGCAGGAATCCCTCCGAAGATCAGAGGCCTACACCGTCCCGAGTGACCGTGGGCCCCTGTTGAGTGATTCCGCCCGAGGTGTCTTCGCGATCCCTTGCCCGCTGGCTTGTGGGTCCCCAGAAGACTTCTTAAAGAAACCAAAGGGCTCCCCTGGTTGCTCCAGGCCTGCCCTGACTTACCCTCGCTGGGTGAGTTCCACAGACCTTGCTGGTCTGCGCCATCGACTTTTCTTCATCTCCCCGAGACTTGCGGCTGCCAAGGCTTGTTGGCTCCGATCGAGTTGCCGACACCGCAGTCAGCTGCAGACGTCGAGGGACACACCGAATCCAGCTCCTGGTAGTCGTCGACGCCTCCTGGACCACGTGGCTGAAGAGTCAAGGCACCCGCAACCGACCTGAATCACTCGACGACGGTGGGCATCCATCTTCCTTGCCCCGAGTCACTGCCAAGTGACTTTGAACACTGTCCCCTCTGCTTTCAGGTCATCCTTCTTCAGAATCCAGGCTTGGATTCCACCGGACACTTCTTCAGGTCCCGCAAGCAGCAAGTCTTCTTTGTTCGCCATTGAAAACGACGCTGCGACCCGACACCAAAGGACACCTGTGCACCCGGCTTCCCTGGGTGAGGTAACTCCAGCACTACGGTGCTCCTGTGGGTGTGGGCCCTAGAACTACTTACCCTGTAAGTGACTTGCTTGTAGGTTCTCCCGAAGTATCCTAAAACTCTTTATTTCCAACCGCGACTTGCCCCATTGAAGTTAACGGCGATCCGCGCCTGTGTATCCACACTGCACGCGTCCCCCGTGGGTCCTTTACTTACCTGCCTTGGGTGGTTTCGTGAGGCCCTTGCACTTCTGAAGGCCCTAGGCCTTGTCTCCCTGCAAGTCGTTGTCCCTAAGTCTCTTACTTAGTATATGGTCTGGTACGCCCCTAGGGCCCCAGCCATATGTTGTGCTTAACTTATTGTGAAACGTTGATTTGTGCATATGTTTGTCTTCTAATCTCATAAAGAGATTAGTAGAGAGTTATTTAGAAATAAATACATATATATTTGATATATATACCTGTGTGGTGTCTTTTCATTTGGTGATTCAAGAGATTATATGGTAAAACAAGCTGCTTTACATTCCTCCGAGACTTAGCCTGAAGGCTGCTCTCCACAGCTACCACTAGGATAGCTTTCTTTAAAAGGTTGTCTTAAACCTATCTACCATAAGAGTCGATTTGCCCTGGTGCAAGGTGTCCACTTTAATTAGTGAACAGCATATACCAGGCCAACTTCTCACACCTCGCAACTGTGCCTCCATTATGTCTGATCCAACAACTGCTGTGTGGGTGCTATAACAACGGAGATTCACACTGTAGAGTCACAGTTGGGTATGGGAATTGAGACAGTCTAGCAATACCCGCCATTGGCAGCTCCGTGCAGCACAATCTCAGGAATAGATGCCGCTGCCGATCCTGTAACGGGGGTTTGTGACTCTATTCGGGCAAATGAAATTATGTTGAACTCACGCCAGGAACAACAACCTGGAGTAGGTGAACGCCCGGAGATGAATACACTTATGGAATCAATCACAGCCCCTAGTAAGAAGCTACGGACTTCATTTTAACTCACATTGACACTCTTTTTGGGACGCTTAGGGAAGAATTAATCAATTGTGTGAAATTTGGGGTAGATGGTTTAATGAAGAAGCCGTCTTGTTTAGAGAGAAAATTGGATGGCGGGGCAGGTTCTAATGCTACCCCCAGGGATAAGGGTGGAAATGTATTGTGTAGTAAATCATCCAGTATCATTAATATACAACACACAGATATAGCGACACCTTTGGGGGGAGAGTGTCCTAGTGCTTCCTATTCAGGGCCCCGGAAGTCCAATGAGCTTACCTCAGGTATTAAAATAGATGTCAGTCAGCTGGATAGCAAAGGAGCACAATGGAGGCCTGAACCAGGCTTATGGCGGAATCTGGCACTTTACAAGGGTCTGCTAACCAAGTAAGGCTTCATCTACCTCCTGAGGCTACGCCATTGGTGACAGTTTTAATAGGGGTACCCCCCCTCAAGGAAAATGGAATGGAATCAACCAAAGAGCTTATTCGTAAAGTCAAATTTTGGTGTAAAACACACTCTGAGGGAGGGTTTAAAGCATCCTCACATATTTTAATGGCTAGGCGAGTAGGATGGGTTGGTCACCGTCCCAAACAAAAAGAGGGAGATTGTGTTGTTATTAATTTCGACCGGAGAGATGTAGCAGGCTGGGTTTTTCAGGGGAACCAACACTGTGGTCAAGGTGGAATTACTGCATTACCTCTGGGTTTCTTTTATCCGCCAGAAATGGCGGTGCGGGCAAATAACCCAATTGCCCTTTTAAGACAAACATCGGGAAAAGGAAGCAATGAGCTGGGTGTTAGAATCAAGCCCAGTGGTGGTCATCTTTCTCAGATGAGGAGGAGTGGGCATCCCATATCCCACTCCCCTTTGGTGGATGTCGTTAGAGAAAGCACAGTTGACAGTAGGTTGGAATTTGCAAATAGATTCACCCCGTTGAGTCGGCTGGATAGTAATGACTGACTAACCATCTGTTCCCCCATACAAAGGCAGGAAGTAGGTAGTCGCAGGGAGCATACAAATAACCCGACTTGGGGAGATGAGTGAAGTAGGGTAGGGCAAGTCAAAATACTTAGTTGGAATATCGCAGTGCTAAGAAATAAAATGGATGATTCTATGTGGAATGATTTATTAAGGGAGCACGATGTGATTGGGCTTCAAGAATTATGGGAAGTCGATAATATTTTCTGGCTGGATGGTTATACAACTTCTTTCGAACCTGCAAGGCCATCTATAGCTGGTAGACCAAAAGGTGGCTTAATAACCCTTATTTCATTAAAGGTCTCAGGTAACCATCGTAAACTGGATTCTGGGTCAGTAAATTGTCTAGCAGTTGAAATTACGCCTATTAACTCAGCCAAGGTACTAATTGTTAATTTTTACAATTCATTTGACAGAACCTCTGCCACTGAGCACCTGTATAATGTCAATCGGTTTTTGGAGTCTTATAAGGAGAAACAAGTCACACCTTATTCGGTTATTATTTTAGGAGATTTTAATATATATTTATGTTTAAAGAACGGTCATGTTACTGATAGCTTAGGGCCTGGCAAGTATTCAGAGACACATTTCGAACACTCACAACAAGGGGAATTCTTAGAGGACACCCTAGCGGAATTTGGTCTTCTGTATCCCAATGACCTATGTGGGAAGGATGACATCCCATCTTTTAAAGGAAGGGGAATGAACTCCACCATTGATTATATTTTTATTAATACTGTTCTAGAACCCTATGTTATAGCATATATGGCCATGTGGTCACAGTTTAGCGATCACAACCCTATACATCTGATATTGGCAGGGGGAATTAGGTTTTAACCCCGAGACTAACAGATGTGCCTCTACTTTAGCCATTAAAGCAAAAGATCAGGGCCGTAGGCTTAAGTGGTGTAAGGTCACTCCGGACGAGTTTTGTAATGATCTAGTCACCAAAGTGGGAGTGGAGATGGATCTCTGTCTGAATGACAGGTTAAGGGACAGTAAGATTATCACTGCTTATGTGGAAATATGTAATCAGGTGGCTAGAGCCCTTACATATATGTGTGAGGAATTCCCCGATAGGGGAGAGAGGTGGTTTGACCACAAACGTACAGTCGCTCATCAGAAGCTGATGGTTGCTTTAAAAAATAAACCACAAGATAAACTTTCTATACCTATCCTCAGGAAAAATGATAAACTGGCGATACACACACGTAAATTGGAAATTAAACATGAGGCATGGAACGACTTACTGTCCATTGATGTAATCAAGAATAGTGCTACGTTTTGGAACGTTGTAAATAAACCATTTTTTTCAGATAAGAACAGTAGCCCACTGGAATGTAATATTCCGGAAGAGGAGTGGTTTAACCATTTCAAACATATATATGGTGATCAGGGGGACCACGGACCCTCAGATACGTCATATGTAGTGGAGGATTATATTTTGGCCTTTACTGCTAAAGAAGTAGCTGTGGCTGTCAATCAAATGTCAAGTAATAAAGCTCCGGGACCGGGCGGTGTCCCGGCTGATCTTTTTAAAACCAACGTCATATTGTGGTCCAAATTATTAGCCAATGTTTTTAATATGGCCTGTAAATTTGGCCTGCCTCAATCATGGTCCCAGTCAGTTATAGTCCCGGTTTTTAAAAAGGGGAATAGAGGAGACCCACGATGCTATAGGCCAATCTCACTGATAGATTCTGCAGTGAAGGTTTTAGGAAGAGTGGTCCTAGGTAAACTCACTGGCTGGCTAAATGACACTAATATTCTCTCAAATTTACAGGATGGGTTTAGGAAAGGGAGAGGCACCACAGACCAGTGTCTAAATTTGCTTTTACTGGGCGGGAAGTATACGATCGCGAAGAAAGGGACGCTTCATTTGGCATTTATGGATCTTTCCTCGGCCTTTGATCGAGTAAATAGATCCAAATTATGGCACCTGTTATTAAATTTAGGTCTGGACAAGAATATTGTAAATTTTCTGGCTAATTTACATCGGGACCTAACAGCCACAGTGAGATTTGATCAAAAGCGCAACCTTACGCAAGGCATCCGTATTACAAAAGGAGTCAGACAGGGATGCATCTTAGCCCCACTTTTATTCACTTTATATATCAATAATCTTGATTTAGTCTTAGTGGGAGCTAGTAGGGGCATACCACGTGTGGGGAGGGGGGCGGTCAATTCCGGCTCTCCTATATGCGGATGATGCCGCCCTACTAGCTAGAACAGCAATTGGCCTACAGTATCTTTTAACTACCTACGCCGATTTTATGAAATCTTTGGACCTTGATGTGAATTTTTCTAAATCTCATACAATGATTATGGGTCTAAAGCCCAGAAAACTTAAAATGCTCTACTGTGAAGGAAATGTGATACCACGGGTGACATCATTCACATACCTAGGTGTTCTATTTGATGAAAGGGGTACGTGGGTACCTCAAATGAAAGCAAAAAGAAATGTAATGGCCAGATCTACCCTGGCGGTCCTTGATTTTGCACGTAGGTTAGGGGCAAAACCAATGCATGCAATGTTAAATATATATAGGGCCAAATGCATTGCCATATCAAATTATGTCTCCGACATATGGGGATACAAAGAAGTTAGGGCTATCCAAATAGTGGAAAATAAATTCCTAAGAAGTTTGCTATCCGTGCCACAATCAACATCTTCCTATAAAATCCACCTAGAAACCGGTATAGGTTTCGTGTCTGATTTAATTGGAATGGCACCTTTACTTAAATGGATAGGAATTTGGATAAACCCGGAACTAGGAATGAATCGCGAAATTATTCGCGATTGCCTAGCGCTTGATCGAGCTAGTAGCATCTCCTGGTTGAGCTACGTGAAAAGGCTTGCAATTCAATTGGGAAGGCCAGAGTTATTTAACTCCCCAGAGAAACTTTTAAAAGGCAGATGTGCTCTGGGCTAAAAATACTTACCTACAGTTGACACAGACGGCAAGAGAGGCCAGGGAACTGAGAAAGCCATCGGTACGGGCACATCAATTGTTATCAACTTCGTGCGCAATTGAACCCTATTTAAACATAGTAACCAATCAGCATCATCGTTTCCTTTTAGTGAGGTTTAGATTTAATCAATTGCACTTACTTCTCGCTGAACCAAAGGGTTGGAAAAAGATTAAGGACCTGGGTGTCTGCACATGTGATAATCTTTCTACCCAGGACTCACTGCACTTTGTTTTATTCTGCAAGCATTTTTTGCACATTCGGAAACGGTTCATTTTACCCATTTTAAGGGGCAAAGGATTTTTACAGGCTAGACCTGCTTTGATACATCTACAAATGTTGACTAATGTCTGGGACATTTTTAGTGTAGCCAGCTTTTTGACTGCAGCGGTTAGAATAAAGAAAAAGAGAAGGATAGTTATGAATTAGAACACTTTTAATCAATTATAATATGAATTTTTTTTGTATATCGATGATAAAGATGTATGTTTACTGTATCTTGTTGGTGCTTGTGCTAATCTAGTGTTTTAATTGATTTTATGTAGTATGCTTTTATGGTTTTAATTAACCGAATAAAGTGAATCTGACTGAGTCTCACACCTTAGAGCTACGTGCCAATCACAGGGTACGAGTCTCGCACCTCAGAGCACAATGCTACTCACAGGGTACGAGTCTCACACCTCAGAGCACAGTGCCACTCACAGGTTACGAGTCTCAAACCTCAAAGCACAGTGCTACTCACAGGGTACGAGTCTCACACCTCAGAGCACAGTGCCACTCACAGGTTACGGGTCTCACACCTCAAAGCGCAGTGCTAATCACAGGGTACGAGTCTCACACCTCAGAGTACAGTGCCAATCACAGGGTACGAGTCTCACACCTCAGAGTACAGTGCCAATCACAGGGTACGAGTCTCATACCTCAAAGTACAGTGCTACCCACAGGGTATGAGTCTCACACCTCAGAGCGCAGTGCCAGACTCAAGGTACGAGCGTCACAGCACAGTGCCACTCACAGGGTACGAGCCTCACAGCTCAGTGCAACTCACAGGGTACGAGCCTCACAGCACAGTGCAACTCACAGGGTATGAGCCTCGTACCTCACAGCACAGTGCCACTCACAGGGTACGAGTCTCACACCTCAGAGTACAGTGCTACTCACAAGGTACAAGTGCTCCTCACAGGGTACGACTCACACCTCAGAGTACAGTGCCACTCGCAGGATATGATTCTCACACCTTAGAGCTAAGTGCCAATCACAGGGTACAAGTCTCGCACCTCAGAGCACAGTGCCACTCACAGGGTACGAGCCTCATACCTCACAGCACAGTGTCACTCACAGGTTAAGAGTCTCCCACCTTAAGGCGCCGTGCCACCCACAGGGTACGAGTCTCACACCTCAGAGCACAGTGCCACTCACAGGGTACGAGTCTCATACCTCAGAGCACAGTGTCACTCACAGGTTACGAGTCTCCCACCTTAAGGTGCAGTGCCACCCACTGGGTACGAGTCTCACACCGGAGAGCACAGTGCTAATCGCATGGTACAACACACGCCTCAGTGCCACTCACAGGGTACGAGTCTCACACCTCAGATTACAGTGCCACTCACAGTGTGAGAGTCTCACACCTCGGAGCACAGTGCCACTCACAGCATTTTTACCTGCTAAAGGAGAGCCGTCAATGTACTGGCAAGATTGGAAAGAATACTTTCCAATGAAGAGTTTATTCCAGAGAAGAAAAAGAAAGTACTATGGCATTGTTTAGGACCTGGAAGGTTAAAAACATATAATCAAATTCAGTAAAAAAGTCAGACAAGAGGGAGTTGGAGAGGTGTTTACACACGCTTTGGATGTGCACCTTTCACTTGTGGTATGTGTAGCTGTAGAAGGGTACACATTTTTACAACGCAAGCAGGGAAAAAATGAACATGTAGATGAATATGTTGTGCCACTTAAACCTTTAGCTATTACATGCAGATTTGGTGCATTACAGGAAGAACTCATACGTGACCAAATCATAATGCATGCCAGTAATCCCAACATACATGATAAATGGGGAGGCTCCATTGAAAGAGGTAATAGCTTTAAAGAAGAAAGCTGTGTTGACAAGCAAGTGTGCAACAGCTGTAGTAGAAGAATCCCAGGGTGCAAGCAAACAGATTAACTTTATTAAAGCAGCTAAGAAGTCAAAAGCACTTATTCAACAAAAGTCTCACCTAATTTAGTTACATCTAATGCCGGCAAAAGTGACATGAAAAAGAAAGTTGATGAAAATGCAAGAAAGTGTTACAGATGTGGTAGTAATGTCCGGCACAAAATTAAAAATGTTCCATTTGTGGTAATATGGGACATTATGCGAGAGTATGTAAAAGGGAGAAGGATGGCAAAATGAAATATATACAAGAGGAAGACCAGTGAGGCTCAGATCAGCATGAGGACGATACAGATGCGAAAAGTGTGTTTTGCATGGAGTATGATGTTCTTAATGTTGAAAATTCTATTAGAAAAAAAACCAATGTGTGAACTATCCATCGTTGGGCTATTACTAAAAGTAGAAACAGATTCTAGTTCACCTTTTAGTATTATCAACAAGAATGTGTGGAATGACTTATTTGTAAATATTTTGGAAACTAGATTAGAAATGCCAGATCTTAAAGCTAAAACGTACTCTGGTGAAAGCATCTATCTCATTGGAGGTAGAAGATCGGAATTCATCTTTAAGGGAAGGAAAGCTGCATCAGAAAAAGGCCCATCTGTTCTTGGAGGGTATGACCAAGGAGATTTAGGGATAATTCTGGATCCAAATAATTAAGAACATGTATTATCTGTTCAAATGGATAAGGATATAGGTAAGGCAATGTTGGACACATTCCCTAAAGTAGTTTCAGGTAGTGTTGGGCGGCTGAACTACTTCAGTCATTAAATTGAACTCAAACTATCAGCTAAACTATGTGTATACAAGGTGAGACGTATTTCATTGTCCATTAGAGAGGAAGTTACTCAAATTGAAAAACCTAGTTAAGAATGGTATAATCAAACAAGCAGAATCAGCTGAATGGGTTTCGCCACTAGTAGTAGTAAGAAGGTCGAATGGAAAAGTCAGATTATGTGTGGCCCTTAGGGAATTAAACGAGAATATAGTTGTTGATCAGTATCCTTTACCAAGGATAAATGAGATGCTTGCTAATACAAAAGGTGCACACTGGTTTTCTACCCTGGATTTAAAGTCTGCATATCATCAGGTACAACTACATCCAGATTGTATAAAATTAACAATATTCATTATGCCCACTGGATATTTCCAATTTTTAAAGGTACCTTTTGGTTTGGCATCAGCGGCTGCCATGTTTGGGTTACTGATGAGCAATCTATTCGAAGGAATACCTAAAGTGATGTTTTTCCATAACGACATATTGATTATGGGCAACTCTAGAGAGGACAATGATAGTAAACTAAGACAAATTTTGGGAATTTTATAACATGGGCTGACAGTAGAATTTGGTAAGTGCAAGTTTACCAAGGAAGAAGTAACTTACTAAGGCATAGTATCAGTGAAAAAGGGATTAAACCAAAGCAATTGTTGCTGAATGCCATTTGCAGATCTCCATCACCAAGAAGCAAAGATGAAGTGAGAGCTTTCCTGGGCTTAGAAGTCTACTCAAAACGTGTCCATAATTTTTCTGCAGAAACATAGTCCATTAAAATAGAGTAAAGTTTATATGGTCTGTAAAAAGTCAAAAAGAATTTGTAGAGCTAAAAAATTATATTTGTAATGTACCATTCTTGAAGGGATTTGATCCCAAATGCAAAATTTGTATCCCAACAGATGCAAGCCAAAAGGGATAAGGGGCCGCATTGTCTCAATATGATGAGAATGAATGGGTAGTAGCATTTGCCTCCCGTGTCCTGTCACATGCAGAAGAAAAATATGCAGTTATAGAAAGAGAGACTTTAGCAGGCGTGTGGAATCTCACTCACTTTCGTCAATATGTATGGGGCTACAATGTATTGTTGAGAACGGACCTGAAACCTTTGACAAAAGTTCTTACTACCACAGGTTTGCAGAGAGCTTCTCCCAGGTTAGAGCGGATGTCCATCAAGTTGCTGGATTTTAATTATGGTATACAGTACATACCTGGTGTTAGCAATAGAGTAGCAGATTTTTTGAGTCACATGCCTTTGCCTGCTGATGAAAGCTGTGAACAATTTTTGGTGGATGGGTGTATAGCAGGCATATTTGATGAAGGGAGGGATGGCATCAACATGGAAGGATGGAAAGAACAGATGAAGACAGACAGTTGCATGCAACAAATTCTCAAGCATGTGAATGATGGCTGGCTGGAGAAAAGAAGGAGGAGTACAGGGATACGTGCATTTTAGGAAGTACAAAATGAATGGAGAGAAGAAAAGGGCGTGTTCTTGAGGTGTGGGAAGTTTGTAACGCCAGAAGGTTTAAGGCAGAAAATATTAGGAATTAGTCATAAAGCACACTTTGGTATTTCAAAGACGAAGCAGAGAATTAAAAATATGTATTGGTGGCCAGGTTTAGATGGCGGTATTGAAAGATTGGTAGGAGAATGAATTAAATGCTATAGTTCAGATAAGAGTCAGAGGACGTATCGTCCACCGCTGTTACCCATATCTTGTCCTAACATGCCATGGGAAATGATTAGGATGGACATTATGGGTCCAATGGAAGATGAAATGACAGAAAAAAATACATTATTGTAGTGAGGGACCATTTTTCAAAATGGCCGGAAATTCACACAGTAAGGAAAGCAGGTAGTGCAAGGATCATACATTTTTTAAACAAGGTATTTTTAAAAGAGGGTACACTAAAATGCATAATTTCTGATATTGGACCCAATTTATGTCAGATTCATTTAAAGTTTTTTTGGGAAAGAAATGGTATCATACACAAGACCACTTCAGTTTACCATTCCGAATGCAATGGGCTTGTGGAGTGCTTTAATAGGGTGATTAAGGGGTCCACCGTCCATACAATTGTCCATTAGTAAAAGTTTAGATTGGGAAACTGAAGTGTTGAAAATGTAGTGGACCTGCAGAAATACTCCTAATCTAAGAACTGATAAAAGCCCCTTTGTTTTCATGAGAGGGCGTGTACCGATTAGCAAGGATGTGGCATGGATGCCACTGGCCAAGTTGGTAGAGTGGTCTCCAGAAGGTGTGAAAAAGAAATTCGTTTTAGCTAACCAAGCCTGCAAAGAAACTGGGTGAAAGTGAGGAGGAGAGAAAGGTGCAAAAAGGGGAGAGTGAATTCTCAGAACCTTTTAGGGGGGACAAATGATTCTGTAATCCTGCGCTACTTGGCGATGGGAAAGTTTGGCATTTAAGTGGATTGGATAAACTTAAGGATGGAAGTAAATAAAAACAAAGAGTAGGAACAAAATGCGAAAAACGATTGGATGGACGATGAAGATAAACTGGTGAGTTCAAAGGTAGGAAGGAATAATTCAAATATTAACGAAGGAATGAGTGCAGGAAGCCAGGAAAGTGAGTGATACTGCGCGGGTTATCATTCAACAAAAGAACCAACATGGAAGGAAGGTCTGGAAGAGCAATGAACAGACAGAAGGTTCGAGGACTGCATTTGTACATAATTGTAAGGACATAGCAATGACATGCATAGGGTAAGAGTAGAACACTAAATCACTGGGTTTACATATCTGCTGAACTGTGTTCAGTTTGTAAAGGGGGAGATGTGTGCTGATGGGGTGCATCGAGAGAAGGCATGGTGCAGCGCGTGGGGCTGACTAAATACGACTTGAAAGCAATAGTAACTGCCGATTAACCCCCCACCTCCTTAGTGCAGCCCACACTCCTGTCCTGAACCCCTGTCCCCCCCCCCCCCCCCCAACCTCCCCGGACCTCTCCCTCAACAGTTCAGGCAGAACTGCTAAATGAGGCGGAAGATGAAATATGACCCCGAATAATCACAGCTGGGCTCAGGCGATCCCAGATCCGGGCAGAACAAAGACAAGTGGGGGCTCGTAGACACCCCCCCCCCCCCAAGAGGGGGGGGGAGGGAGATGAAAGGAGGCGGATTATACCTGAAGGAAACGCTGTACTCGAGAGGTTTGTTCTGCCAAAGAGCTCCAGGCGGGGACATGGCTGGGTCCAAACCTCCTAACTGCAGCACCCTAGTCTTCCCCCACCGAACCCCAGGGGCCATCACCCCCCCCCACACCCAATTGTCGAACCTCCACCGTGTCTTCTGGATCCAATCTCTACTATGACGCCTGAAGACTCCTGTGTGCCACTCACGAACACCCCTCATTGCCCATAGTGGCACCCTACCACCTGAACTGCGCCAACCCCACAAAACTACTCACAATGTGAGAGAGCCACCCTACCACCTGCACAGCGAACCCCACAAATGTCCCGCGGTGTCAGTGGCACCCTACCCCTGCACTTCGCAAACCCCAGAAAACTACCACAATGTCAGTGGCACCCTAACACCTGCAGTGCGCGAACCCCACAAAAGTCCCACAATGTCAGTGACACCCTACCACCTGCACTGTGCAAACCCCACCAAAGTCCCACGGTGTCAGTAGCACCCTACCACCTGCACTGTGCAAACCACACCAAAGTCCCACGGTGTCAGTGGGACCCTACCACCTGCACTGTGAAACCCATAAAAGTCCCACGGTGTCCATAGCACCCAACAATCTGCACTGCGCGAACCCCACAAAGGTCCCACGGTGTCAGTGGCAATATACTACCTGCACTGTGAAGCCCACAAAAATGTCCCACCTTGTTTCAGTTCCACACTGACGGTATTTGCAGACTGTGCGCAAACATAGGACATTGTTCAGGAGCTAATCATACTGGATAAAGTTACCGTGGCCGTTTACTTTTGCGTACTTGGTCTAAATGAATTAAGCATTCACAAGCTAGTCGTAGTAGACATTCTCTAAATCGGACGACGCAAGCGTCCAGACACCCTGATGCCTCTGGGTCCATTTCCTTACAGAGAAATTTCATAAGGATACTGTTTGGTTTCATAATCAACCCCACGTCCTGAAGATGGTCTGACGGTCTTATTGCCAACACAGACCGAAACGTCGACTACAACGTCTATTTCTTCACACATTTGTTGATCTTAAGGAACCGTTTTCTGTTTTGTCAGATCGTTTTCCTTTGTTAATTTATGGAATAGATGTACGCATAGTTTCTTCGCAGGCTAATTTGTGATACCTCTAGAACTATGTTTGGTTGATTTCATGTATATTTCCCTTGTTCTTATTTGTGTATATATTAAATATATCTTTTTTGAAGAAAAGCCTGCCCCGTGTTACCTAATTTAGGGTTTTAAGACAAATGTCCGCCCGTAAAAATTATTTTTCCTTCATCCCAATGTTTGATTAATCTTTAGTTCACCACTAACTAGGGCTGAACAGTAAATAATTTCTTTAGAGGAAATTTTTTTGAACTAAGTTTAGAAACAAAATCCCTTGTAGGCAACCTCCTACTTATTTCCACCTTGTCAGTGGCATCCTACCACCTGCACTGCGTGAACCCCACAAATGTCCCACGGTGTCAGTGGCATCCTACCACCTGCACTGTGCGAACCCCACAAAAGTCCCATGGCGCCAAGCTACTAAAGATTCACTCTTCAAGACTTTCACGTGGAGGACAAGACGTTCACTACCAAACACTGAACCAGCACACTCAACGTCAGTAGTTCTGGCTTTTCACACAGTGAAAATGTCTCACGAGCGTCACTAACACACATGCAATCACAGGGGCAGCACAGGTAGCAGGAGTGCAAGCTTCACTAGCACACAGGCAATGACGCGCACATCACAGGTAGCAGCAGTGCAAGCTTCACTAACTCACAGGCCATCACAGGCACAGCACAGGTAACAGTGTAAGTTGCACTAGCACATAGGCAAACATGGGTACAGCACAGGTAGTAACATCACAGGTAGCAGCAGTGCAAGCTTCACTAACACACAGGCTATCACAGGCACATCACAGGTAGCAGCAGTGCAAGCTTCACTAATACACAGGCTATTACAGGCATAGCACAGGTAGCAACAGTGTAAGCTTCCTTAACACAAGGCTATCACAGGCACAGCACAGGTAGCAGAAGTGGAATCTTCACTAACTCACAGGCTATCACAGGCACATCACAGGTAGCAGCAGTGCAAGCTTCACTAATACACAGGCTATTACAGGCATAGCACAGGTAGCAACAGTGTAAGCTTCCTTAACACAAGGCTATCACAGGCACAGCACAGGTAGCAGAAGTGGAATCTTCACTAACTCACAGGCTATCATAGGCCCAGCACAGGTAGCAGCAGTACAAGCTTACCTAGCACACATGCGATCACAGGCACAGCACAGGTAGCAGCAGTGGAAGCTTCACGAAAGTGTGCTTAATATGTTCTGCGATTCCCAGTCGGTCGCAAATAGACCTACCTCATTAATATTCATGAGGTAGGTCTCAGTTTGCGACCCATTGGGAATCGCAAAAATCACAGGGATGGTGGCTTGCTGAGGTGAGCAGACCACCATGTCTGTGACTGCGTTTCAATAACGCAATATATATATACATTTTTTGGAAATGCAGCTCGATTTCCTTAAAGGAAAACAGTATGAGTTTTAAAAAGAAAAATGAAAAGTTTTCTTTTCATTTTTAGGTCGAGCCTCGAGTAGCGCGCAAGCGCTGCACTGGCGAAGCATTATGTAGGGGCTTTTGAAAGCTGACCAGACGCTCGTGCGTCATAGCCTTTTTCGTGCGGTTACCCGCAAGCAAAAGGCCATGTTGCACGAGCGTGTGTTCACGCCTGCTGCTCGCAAGCGCGCGCACCACTCGCGTGCTTGTTTTGTTTAACTTTTTTGTTTTGTTTCCCTTTCGCATAATCGCGGCACCCGCGCTTTACGTTTAAAATTAAAAGTAAAGCGCGGGTGCACGTGATCTAGCAAAAGTAAAGAAATAGATGTTTTTTCTATTTCTTTACTTTTGTAGCAATCGCAGCATGCGATTGTGAATTACGCCACCCATGCTCTTTATTACCTCCTGCTCGTCTTCATGTTTAGTGTGTGTATGCGTGTGTGTGTATGCGTGTGTGTACGTGTGTGTGTGTGTATGCGTGTGTGTGTGTATGCGTGTGTGTGTGCGTGTGTGTGTGTGTGTGTGTGTGTGTGTGTATGCGTGTGTCTGTATGCGTGTGTGTATGTGCGTGTGTATGTATGCGTATTAATTAGAAATATACTACCTCGGCTGATTAATGGCGGACTCCCACAGCCTGTGTTCTGCCCAAGGCACGGAGCAGTAACATTACTCTGAAAATAGAAAAGGGCAGGCGAAGGCAAGGTGCAGCTGTTAGTACTCCAGGATCTGAGCACAGCCAACATGAAGTCACTGTATCTTCCTACTTTACTATTGTAAGGTATGAGTACACCACCCTCCAAGGTTTTCGTATTTTCCCAGGCCGTTAACTATTTACATCGTTGGGACCTCATTTCTCACCAGGAAGTTCCAAAGTATATGTACCCCTCCTCGCCTTTCTGAAAATCACGAGTGTCTAAAATCAGCATTAGCTCCTCTATTTCAGCAGCAGCCTCATCTACCTATGCTTTACTAACCACCAAATGCAATGCCTAACATTAGAAGTTTTCCTCGTTGATATGAACTCCCTTTGCTGGTGAACAATTTTTGTTAAACCGAAATTCCTTCATGGACTAGACTTCTCCCTTACTCGGACTCTACAGTTGAAGCACGGACAGTGTCACCAATACTCCAGAGTAAACAAGCATTGGCATAGCCAATAGGTCTCGCCTTTGGGACCTTATAAGTATTTAGCCATGCAACACTTGATGTTGTTGCACCAAGGATATTGTCCTGGATAACTAATCACTTATAAGGTCCCAAAAGCGAGACCTATTGGCTATGCCAATGCTTGTTTTAAGAGTAAGCAGTGGTCCGTGGGACCACTGCCTGCTTTTAAAAATGTTTTTACAAACATTCACAAGGGGAAGGGGTCCCCTGGGGACCCCTTCCCATTTGCGAATGGGTTATTACAACCTACTTGAAGTAAGTGGTAAAATGCAAACGTTTTGCGACCGCATTTTGGTTGAAAAACATTCAAACATACCACTGCGATTCGGTATTAGGAAGGGAAGCCCTAAACAAACAAGTTACTTACCTTCGGTAATGATGTATCTGTAAGAGACATATGTAGTTATAGATTCCTTACCTTAGAATTACCCCCAGGCGTAAGACTGGATCCAGAGACATTTTTTCTTAGCAGTACCCCTACACCTCGGTAGGTGGCGTCGGTCGACTTTGCCTCCGTCATCGTGATCACCGGGATGACGTCGCGGTGTCTACTTAGACGCTGCCCCTGCACGCTGACGTCAGTTCTGACAAGACTTTCCACGCCAGAAGCGCAGAGCCATGCAAGACACTGACCACTGGTGCACAAACTAGGGCCCTGGAAGGGAGTCCCTGTCCCTAGAAGTCAGTTCGCAGAACGGGGAGGATGGGTGGGGCGGTAAGGAATCTATAATAACATATGTCTCTTACAGATACATTGTTACCGAAGGTAAGTAACTTGTTCATCTGAAAGAGACTGTAGTTATAGATTCCTTACCTTAGAATAGATACCCCAGCAATGCCAACCCCGTAGGTAGGTCTGCGAACTAAGTTCACACCAGGAAGTCCTGGAGAACAGAACGGCCGAAAAAGCCGTCTCTCCGGACTTGGCTGTCCAGGCAGTAATGCTTGGTGAACGTGTGCAAGGATGCCCACGTGGCTGCCTGACAGATGTCAAGTAAGGGAACCCTGCGTCCCAAAGCAGTAGTGGCTGCAGTCGCCCTGGTAGAGTCCCACTGGAGGTTCCTTTTTAGCCAAAGAGTAACAGATCTTGATGGTTAGGACAACCCATCGAGAGATGGTACGTTTTTGCACTGCCCGACCTTTCTTAGCGCCCACATAACCCACGAAGAGTTGATCGTCCACCCGGGAGTCTTTTGTGCGGTCAAGGTAGAAGGACAGCACACGTTTTGGGTCCAGACGGTGGAGTCTCTCCTCCTCTTTGGAAGGGTGTGGAGACAGGAAGAAGGTGGGTAATGTGATGGTCTGACCTATGTGGAAAGAGGTAACCACTTTGAGCAGAAAAGAAGTCCTAGTACGAAGGACCACTTTGTATGGATGGACAGCAAGAAAGGGAGGTTTGGAAGAATGAGCCTGAAGCTCACTCACCCTGTGAGCAGAGGTGATGGCAAGCAAGCAGTCTTCAAAGTGAGGAGACGAAGAGGACAATAATGTAGTGGCTCAAAGGGAGCACACAAGATAAGTGAGCACATGGTTCAAGTCCCACTGGGGTATTACGAAAGGAGAAGGAGGAAAGAGATGAGTAATGCCCTTCAGAAATCTGTTAACAATCGGGGACTTGAAAAGAAAAGGCTAATCAGGAAGGCGAAGAAAGGCCGAAATGGTCGAAAGATAGCCCTTAAGAGTGCCCAGAGCAGAGCCCTGCTGAGCCAAAGACTGAATGAAGAGGAGAACCTCTGAAAGAGGGGCAGAGAGTGGATCGACAGACTTTGCTGTGCACCATGCCACAAATTTGTTCCATCTACAGGCGTATACCGTTTTGGTGGAGGGACGCCTGGCTGCCAAGATAACGTTACAGACTTCGGGAGGAAGGCCGAAAGCTGTCAACTGTCGCCGCTCAATCTCCACACAAGGAGGTGGAGGCTGGACAGGTTTGGGTGGAGGACCGTCCCCTGCTGCTGCAACAGAAGATCCTCCCGAAGAGGCAGTCTGATCGGAGGATCGATGACCATGCTCAAGAGCTCGGGGTACCAGACTCTTCGTGCCCAGTCCGGAGCCACAAGAATTACTTGGGCCCGGTCGCGCTTGATCTTCTTCAGCACTCTCGGCAGAAGTGGTACAGGCTGAAAAGCGTACAGGAGGCCACAATTCCACTCGCGAAGAAAGTCGTCGCCGAGCAAGTGCCGCCTTGGAAACTCCAACGTGTAGAACTGCGGACATTGCACGTTCTCGTCGGTGGCGAATAGATCTAACCAAGGCTCTCGCCACTTCTGAAAGAGACCTTGCACCACCTCAGAGTGAAGACGCCATTCGTGATCCATCATGCACCGGCGGCTGAGTTAGTCCATCCTGGCGTTCAGGGAACACGCCAGGTGTTGAACCACCAGGGATATGCCCTGATGTTCCAGCCATGTCCAAAGGTGAAGAGCCTCTTGACATAGGGTCCACGACCACACCCCGCATTGTTTGTTGCAGTACCACATGGCGGTGGTGTTGTCCGTGCACACCTGCACTACTGTTCCTCTGGCAGAGGGAAGAAAAGCCTTCAGTGCAAGACGGATCGCCCGAAGCTCCAGAATGTTGATGTGGAGCCCGGACTCCGCCGGAGACCAGAGGCCTCTGATCTCCGCCTCACCCATGTGGCCGCCCCATCCCAGGAGTGACGCATCTGTCACCACTGTGAACTCTGGTTGGGGAAGGGAGAGGGATCTGCTATTGACCCAATCTTCGTTTGTTAGCCACCACTGCAATTGACTCGCAGCCCCCTCCGAGATCTGGACAACATCGGAAAGATTGCCCTGATGCTGCGCCCACTGGAACTTCAGGCCCTACTGCAGAGCCTGCATATGCCACCTGGCACGATCCACCAGCAGAATGCAGGAGGCCATGAGGCCCAGGAGCCTCAGGGTCATTCTCACCGAAATCCGGGACAGAGGCTGAAACATCGGTATCATAGCCCGAATATCCCAGACTCGCTGCTCAGGGGGATAGGTCCGAAACGGCGCTGTAATCAGAACTGCTCCGATGAAAAGGAGCTTCCGAGAGGGAATCAGGTGCGACTTCGACACGTCGATAGTGAACCCCAGCGAATGCAGGAGGTCTGTCGTAGTCTGGAGGTGGGAGACAACAGCCTCGGGCTAGCCCGCCTTCAACAGCCAGTCGTCGAGATAGGGGGAAGACTGGAACCCCTGATCTGCGTAGATGAGCTGCGACCACCGCCATTACTTTCGTGAACACCCGAGGGGTGCTGGTAAGGCCAAAGGGGAGCACGGTAAACTGAAAATGCTCGTGGCCGACCGTGAACCGCAGGTAGCGCCGGTGGGCAGGCAAGACGGGATGTGAAAATAAGCGTCCTACAAGTCCAACACTACCTTCCAGTCTCCAGGGCCGAGGGCAGATAGGACCTGAGCCAGGGTTAGCATTTTGAACTTCTCCTTCCGGAGGACGCAGTTGACGTCCCTGAGGTCTAAGATAGGACGCAGGCCTTTGTCCTTCTTGGTTACCAGGAAGTAGTGGGAGTAACAACCACGACCTACTTCTGGCACAGGGACTCGTTTGATAGCTCCCTTGGCCAAGAGAGCCGTAACTTCCTGGCGGAGAAGGGCCAAGTGATCCTCCAACATGCGATGGGATGTTGGTGGCATGGAGAGAGGGGTAGTCTTGAAGGGGAGAGAGTAGCCCCTTAGGACTATCTGCAAAACCCACCTGTCCAACGTGATGTTGTGCCAGTGGGGGAGGTGGTGGCGGATCCTACCACCCACTGGCAACTGGTGGGCCTGAAAAGTCGGACTAGGAATGTTTGGAGGCTGCTGCAGGGGGGGCATTGGTGGACTGGCCTGCCCTCTGGCCTCCAGACCCGCGACGCTGGTTCCCACGTCCCCGGCCGCGCAGAGGCTGGGGAGCTTGCGCAGGCCTGTGGCTCTGGGTGGAACATAGTGAGGCACCCCTTCCGTAGCCACGAAAGGGGCAAAAGGCAGACTGCATGGGGCGAGAAGTGACTGCGAGGCCCAAGGATCTGGCCGTAGCCCTAGAGTCCTTGAAACGCGCGAGCGTGTTGTCAGCCTTGTCACCAAACAGGCGACGGCCATCAAAGGGCATGTCCAAAAGGGTAGATTAGACATCCCCAGAGAAGCCAGAGGTCCGCAGCCAGGCATAGCGCCTCAGGGCTAGTGACGAGGAAACCGTTCTACCCAGCGAGTCGGCGGTATCCAGCCGACACCGGATGGTGAACTTTGCTGCATTTCTACCCTCAGCACCAGTTCGGGTGAGCACGGCCTGGGCCTCCTCCGGGCACTGTAGCAGCACTCGCACAACCATGTCCCACACAGTGTGTGTGTAACGGCCAAGAGACATGCGGTGTTCACCGACCGCAGTCTTAAGCTGGCGGAAGAAAACATCTTCTCAAGATGGTCCAGCTTCTTGGATTCCCTATCTTAGGGAGCAGTAGGGAATGCGCTTCTTTTGAGGATGAGGCTTGGACCACCAAGCTCTCGGGGGTAGGGTGTTGGGAGAGAAAAGTGGGTCGCCCAGAGCCGGGTGGTGGCATCGGGCAATCATCCTGTCCACAGGAGCCCCTGTGCTGGGCTTGGACCAAGTGCCCAGGAGGATGCCAGTGAGGGCCTCCTTGAAAGGCAGCAGGGGCTCCGAAGAGGCTGCTGCCGGCTAAAGCACCTCAGTCAGGAGGTTAGTCCTGACTGCCACCGTAGGAAGCTCAAGGCCCAGGGCGTCAGCTGCCCTACGGAAAACCACAGCGTAGGAGGCTCCCTCCTCCATAGCCACGGTAGGGGGAGAAAGCATACCAAAGTCTGGAGAGGTATCCAGACCACTGGCATCACCCAACTCCTCTCTCCAGTCCGGCTCTTTAGGGGGGCTGTTAGAAGGTCAACAGACCCCTCCCAGTCCTCCTCATCTTCCTCTGGCTGCCAGTCAGGGTGGAAAGGAATGCCAGGAAAGAACAGTGGTACAAAAGTACCGGTCGACGCCGGTCCGGCTTCGTGTCTAAGTCGGGGGTGAGGCTGGGGTCGATGCCGGTTGGGGGCACAACCGGCATTTGGGCCTAGTTACTGGAATCGGCACCGGGGAAGGTACCTTGAGGTCGACCGGCACCGATCCGGATCCCGGCCTGGATCCTCGGGGGCCCGCCGGCCTCGAAGGCCCAGGGCCCCCAGCCGATTCCGTGGGGCCCGAAGGCGCGCAGGTGGAGTCGGGCTGTCCAAAGATGCCGTGAAGGGCTTCGTAGAAAGCTCGAAGCTGGGCAGGGGACACTACGGCTCCCGGAAAGGAAGGGAAGCGCGGAGTCGTCCCAGAAGTGGGCTTCGAAGGCGGAACCGGAGAGCGACGACGCTCCAGTTCCTGCGTCGCGTTGGCTCACAGACGGGGAGAAGGCGTAGAAGAACGATGCTTCTTCGCCTTCTTTTTGTGCTACGACTTACCCGAGGAGTGCGAAGACTTCGATGACGAGTGGTGATGGCTCCGCAACCGTTCCCGAGACCTTCCTCTCGACCGGGAACTCGAGCGGCGCAGAGCCGACTGCCGGGCCTCCCTAAGCTTTCGGGACCACTCCCGCAAAGACATCGGGTTCATGGCCCGACAGTTGGAGCACGACTTCGGGTCGTGATCGCGCTCAAGGCACCAGAGACACACTAGGTGCGAATCAGTGACAGACATCAGCTTGTGACAGGAGTCACAATCCTTGAAGCCGGTCCGACGATGGGACATCCCTCGTGCACCAGAAGTGGAAGGACTCGAAAAAGAGGTCGACAAAAGTCATAAAAGTTCGAGTCAAAAAGTGACTAAGGGGTATGCTCTCTTTGGATCTGCGCTGGCTGGCGTGGAAAAAGAAAGACCGGACGTCAGCACGCAGGGGCAGCATCTAAGTTGACACAGCGACATCATATCAGTGATCACGACGCAGACGGACGCGGAGTCAACCGACGCCACCTACCGACGCGCAGCGGTACAGCTAAGAAAAAAATTCTCCGGATCCAGTCTGACGCCTGGGGGTAATTCTAAGGTAAGGAATCTATAACTACTGTCTCTTTCAGATACGTCCCTTACTAATACCGAATCGCAAACCTATTTTGCAATTTGGTAATAGGTTACTGAATCGCAATTTGGGGCTTTGTACATTAAAAAAATGCCTTTATTCGTTCGCAAACCACCCAATTCTGCGAATTAGTACATCCGGTCTATAGAAGTGCTTAAAATTACAGCACGTGAGGGATACAAGAAAGGCCACATCGATGCAATAAAAAGTCCTCTATTTACAGAGAGTGGGCCTTGTGCTACCGGAAGGCCCACCAGCTTAAGTGTCCTTTATCCCAACATTGTCCATATTGAAGCCAAAGTGTTGACTGTGTGAATAGGGCAGCGACTGCACCGTCTACAGCAGATTTGTAATCCTCCTGTCCACCTTAACACACTTACAAACTCACCCTGCACCCTCCACCTTGACACACTTACAAACTCACCCTGCACCCTCCACCTTAAAACACTTACAAACTCACCCTGCACCCTCCCCCTTAACACACTTACAAACACACCCTGCACCCTCCACCTTAACACACTTACAAACTCACCCTGCACCCTCCCCCTTAACACACTTACAAACTCACCCTGCACCTTCCCCCTTAACACTTACAAACTCACCCTGCACCCTCCACCTTAACACACTTACAAACTCACCCTGCACCCTCCCCCTTAACACACTTACAAACTCACCCTGCACCCTCCACCTTAACACACTTACAAACTCACCCTGCACCCTCCCCATTAACACACTTACAAACTCACCCTGCACCCTCCCCCTTAACACACTTACAAACTCACCCTGCACCTTCCCCCTTAACACTTGCAAACTCACCCTGCACCCTCCACCTTAACACACTTACAAACTCGCCCTGCACCCTCCACCTTAACACACTTACAAACTCGCCCTGCACCCTCCACCTTAACACACTTACAAACTCACACTGCACCCTCCACCTTAACACTTAGAAACTCACCCTGCACCCTCCACCTTAACACACTTACAAACTCACCCTGCACCCTACTACAGTTATCACCCATAGTACATGCACTGCCGTACAGTTACTGCATCGCCCGTGGTACGTCCACCGCAGTATAGTTACTGCACCACCCATTGGCACCTTCACAGCGGTACAGTTATTGCACCACCTGTGGCACATCCACCGCAGTACAGTTACTGTATCACCCATAGTACGTCCACCACAGTACAGTTACTGCAGCACCCGTGGCACATCCACCATGGTACAGTTACTGCAGCACCCATGGCACGTCCACCGCAGAACAGTTACTGCATCACCTGTGGTATGTCCACCACAGTACAGTTACTGCAGCACCCGTGGCACGTCCACCACGGTACAGTTACTGCAGCACCCATGGCACGTCCACCAAGGTACAGTTACTGCAGCACCTGTTGCACGTCCGCCGCGGTATAGTTACTGCACTACCAGAGCGACGTCCACCGTGGTATAGTTACCGCACCACCAGTGAGACGTCCACCGCGGTACAGTTACCACACCACCCGTGGCATGTCCACCGCGGTACAGTCACTGCATCACTTGTGGTACGTCCACCGCATTACAGTTACTGCACCACCCATGGTACGTCCAGCGCAGTACAGTTACTGCACCACCCATGGCACATTCACCGCAGTACAGTTACTGCACCACCCATTGGCACCTTCACAGCGGTACAGTTACTGCACCACCTGTGGCACGTCCACCGCAGTACAGTTACTGCATCATCCATAGTACATCCACTGCAGTACAGTTACTGCATCACCCGTGGCATGTCCACCGCAGTACAGTTACTGCATCACCCGTAGTACGTCCACCGCAGTACAGTTAGTGCTTCACCCGTGGTACGTCCACAGCAGTACAGTTACTGCTTCACTTGTGGTACGTCCACCGCAGTACAGTTAGTGCTTCACCCGTGGTACGTCCACAGCAGTACAGTTACTGCTTCACTTGTGGTACGTCCACCGCAGTACAGTTACTGCATCACCCATGGTACGTCCACCGCAGTACAGTTAGTGCTTCACCCGTGGTACGTCCACCGCAGTACAGTTACTGCATCACCCGTGATACGTCCACCGCAGTACAGTTAGTGCTTCACCCGTGGTACGTCCACCGCAGTACAGTTACTGCATCACCCATGGTACGTCCACCGCAGTACAGTTACTGCATCACCCATGGTACGTCCACCGCAGTACAGTTAGTGCTTCACCCGTGGTACGTCCACAGCAGTACAGTTACTGCTTCACTTGTGGTACGTCCACCGCAGTACAGTTACTGCTTCACTTGTGGTACGTCCACCGCAGTACAGTTACTGCATCACCCATGGTACGTCCACCGCAGTACAGTTACTGCTTCACTTGTGGTACGTCCACCGCAGTACAGTTACTGCATCACCCATGGTACGTCCACCGCAGTACAGTTAGTGCTTCACCCGTGGTACGTCCACAGCAGTACAGTTACTGCATCACCCGTGATACGTCCACCGCAGTACAGTTACTGCTTCACTCGTGGTACGTCCACCGCAATACAGTTACTGCCCCGCAATACAGTTACTGCCCCACCGTGGTAAGTCCACCGCAGTACAGTTACTGAACCACCCGTGGTATGTCCACCGCAGTACAGTTACTAAACCACCTGTGGTAGGTCTACCGCAGTACAGTCACTGCACCACCTGTCACACGTCCACTGCGGTACAGTCACTGCACCACCTGTCGCACGTCCACTGCGGTACAGTTACTGCACCACCCGTTGCATGTCCACCGCGGTACTGTTACTTCACCACCCATAGCACGTCCACCGCGGTACAGTTACTGCACCACCCGTCACACGTCCACCGCAGTACAGTTACTGCATAACCTGTGGTACATCCACTGCAGAACAGTTAACACATCACACGTGGTTAGTATATCACGTAACTCATCGTTGGCGGACTCACCCTAACATACATCAGCATTATCTATTTTTAGAGCAAACATCTGTTAAAAGGATTGCCCATACTTAGGGCCACTAGAATTATGCGGCAGGGGAGGGCCAAATTAGGTGGCTGGGTACAGTAAATTATGCGGCTAGAAAAGCCAAAAAATGCGGCGTAATGCGGCACATTTTTTAATAGTATTACTTCATTATTTGGACATTTTTAGACTTGTTAACACTGCCTGGGCATTGGTTGCACCTCATTAGCACCAGTTTAACATCCAAATATAGAAATAAGCAATAGAAAGGTGACCAGCCAACCTTTGCATAGGGCCTTGCATCGTACGGCTAGATGTGTTGCTGCGTTTTTAGTAACTTTTGAACCATCTGGGTAAAAACTACATTTTTTTTGTCACAATCTGCAGATTATGCAGCAGGTGATGGATTATTTGGCAAATTAATATTTATGTGAAAAACGCCGCGGCTGCACAATTGCATATTTCCAGTGACCATGCCCATACCTCAAACACAAACCAAAGCGGAGTTATTCGGCCATCTTGGATAAAATTTCGACAAGGACATCAAGGTTTGACTGGGGCCAAAGAGGATGAGCAGTTCACCACTGCCCCCTTGTGGCCACCAGGAAAAAACCCATCTTCATTGTTAACACACATGGAATGGCCAAAGGTGAAATCTGATTTAGGCATTGAGAAAGAAGGGGTGGGGGGGTTCGAGCGCCACTCACTCTTTTTTTAGCCAACAGCACTTTCTTTTTAGTTGTTTTAGCCAGGAGAGGCACAGGAACCCTTCCCGGTGGATCCATTGGACTCATGGACAAGGGCGGGAATTCTCCCAGTGATAGTGAAAGGAAGGCTTTGGGGGACAGAGCTGGGCTCTAAGGCAGTTGAGGGCACTCCTGTCATCAGTGCCGTCTTCGGGGCCCTGGAAAAGACATATTTTGGGGCCCTTGTTCGTAATTTTACAGCCCATTTTCTGCTAATTGTAGCTCTCATGATGCCAAAGAAACTTTCAGAAACAAGGTTCACACAAACAGTTGAAATATGTATTTTCAGGGCCCCAAAAATCCTTAAGATGCTACTGGGCAATGAGAGACAGAGGTAGAGACAGAGGCAGGTACAGAGGTAGAGGTAGAGACAAAGGTAGGGACAGAGGTAGAGGCAGAGGTGTGGACAGAGGTAGAGACAGAGGTAGAGACAGAGGCAGGTACAGAGGTAGAGACAGAGGCAGGGACAGAGGCAGGGACAGAGGCAGGTACAGAGGTAGGGACAGAGGTAGGGACAGAGGTAGGGACAGAGGCAGGGACAGAGGTAGGGACAGAGGCAGGGACAGAGGTAGGGACAGAGGCAGGGACAGAGGTAGGGACAGAGGTAGGGACAGAGGTAGGGACAGAGGTAGGGACAGAGGTAGAGGCAGAGGTGTGGACAGAGGTAGAGACAGAGGTAGAGACAGAGGCAGGTACAGAGGTAGGGACAGAGGCAGGTACCGAGGTAGGGACAGAGGTAGGGACAGAGGTAGGGACAGAGGTAGGGACAGAGGTAGGGACAGAGGTAGGGACAGAGGTAGGGACAGAGGTAGGGACAGAGGTAGGGACAGAGGCAGGGACAGAGGCAGGGACAGAGGCAGGGACAGAGGCAGGGACAGAGGTAGAGGCAGAGGTGTGGACAGAGGTAGAGACAGAGGCAGGTACAGAGGTAGAGGTAGGGGCAGAGGTAGATGTAGATGTAGAGGCAAAGGTAGAGACAGAAGTAGAGGTAGAGACAGTGGTAGGGACAGAGGTAGAGGCAGAAGCAATGGTAGAGGCAGAGGTAGGGACAGAGGTAGAGGAAGAGGCAGAGGCAGAGGTAGGGACAGAGGTAGAAGCAAAGGTAGAGGCAGAGGTAGAGGCAGAGGTAGAGACAGAGGTAGGGACAGAGGTAGGGACAGAGGTAGGGACAGAGGTAGGGACAGAGGTAGGGACAGAGGTAGGGACAGAGGTAGGGACAGAGGTAGATGTAGATGTAGAGGCAAAGGTAGAGACAGAGGTAGAGGTAGAGACAGTGGTAGGGACAGAGGTAGAGGCAAATGTAGAGGCAGAGGTAGAGGTAGAGACAGTGGTAGGGACAGAGGTAGAGGAAGAGGCAAAGGTAGAGGCAGAGGTAGAGACAGAGGTAGAGGAAGAGGCAAAGGTAGAGGTAGAGACAGAGGTAGGGACAGAGACTAGAGATTGAACTAGATGGAGAGAAAGTTTACGTTCCCGAGGGAGGGGGGTGCCTTGGAAGGTGGGGGCCCTAGACAATGACCCGCTTTGCCCATGCCTTTAAGGGCCTCTCTGCTTGCCGCACTCAGTGAACACAAACTCTCGTACAAAGAGACGTTACCGTTACGGGGCCCACTTAGATGATGCTCCTCCGTCCAGGCTCCTCCTCTGCTGTGGGGGGTTCGGGGGGGGGGGGGTCAGCACCAGCTTCTCTCCATGTCAGCTTCCATCTGTAACACAATAGACACAATCAATTTATCATAAAATCAAAACCTTGAAAACGCTCACGCACTTTAAACCGTAACAGCATCATCAGCTTGACACAGGAGGAAACTCCATTCTAGCTAACAAGCATTGGCATAGCCAATAGGTCTCGCTTTTGGGACCTTATAAGTTTTTAGCGATGCAACAATTGATGTTGTTGCACTAAGGATATTGTGCTGGATAACTAAACACTTATCAGGTCTTATTGTATATGGCAATAGGTTTTGCTTTTGGGACCTTATAAGTATTTAGTTATGCAGTATAATATCCTTGGTGCAATATTATGAACTGTTGTTTGGCGAAACATTTGTAAGGTCCTAAAGGCGAGACCTATTGGCTATGTGAATGTTTGAGAGTGTTTTTAAGGAATGGTTTTTGTAATGTTAATTTGTATTGTTATAAATGTGAGAGGTTGGCCTGGTCTATGTTGACCACTAATTATAGTGTGCACTTTGCACTTGTTTAAAGAACCCTTATTGATGAATAGGTGAAAGACAACATTTATTGAAAGCTATCCTAGTGTTAGTTATGGAGAGTAGCCGTTAGTGTAAGAGTTGAAGGAATGTAAAGCTGCTTATTTTATGAATGCGCAAATTAAAGGAGAACCATAGAAGGCATATATAAAATATAAGTATTTATTAATAAACAGTTTTTTTTAAATAATTGATGATATTAGAGAAGAATGCATACTATATTAAATATGTATAAGGACAGTAAATAGCAGAATATATAGTGGTCAGTAGGGGGAGATCAAAGTATAAAGTTTGAAAGTGGTATAACAACCACGATAGGACTAGACAGAGTGCCTAGAGCACTTTTTTTTTTTTTCACCTTAAGGAAACAGCGAAGGTAGTGATATAGGGGACCTATGGAGGACGGGTGCAGTGTGAGAACTGAGAAGCGTGAGAGAGTGATAGAGTTACTTTTTTTTTTATAGAGTTATTTAGGTGTTGAGAGGGAATGGCACCACACGGGGAGAATTGTTAAAGTTCAGTCAATGTTATGGAAAAAAAATGGAGGTAGTTAAGCCGCGCATGCGGACCAAAACTTCTCAATAAAGTGTAAAATAAAGTGCATCTAAAGTATTCACTCTATCTGAGGTCCGTGGCCGGGAGCCCCAGGTTCCAATGTTGTCCTCGGCTTAACATCCTGTGATTCTGCGCACTTCCCTTAATCTCCAAGTGCCTACGAGAAAATGAATATGTCCTCGTGTAACGTCACTGGAGCTCATTTAAAGTGCTCCAATACCTTCGTGTCGAGTTAACGCTATATACAATTTAAAAAAAAATCCTCAAACTGCAGGCCCGCTGCATCAATGGAACTTTTTGCATTGTACATTTCACATTTAACATGCTGTTCCCTGGGAAGCAGCGAGGGGTTGGAAAGGGTTAAAAGGGTGGAGAGAAGGAACATCTGTGCACCGTCCCGTGGCCGGGAGCCCCAGGTTCCAATGTTGTCCTAGGCTTAACATCCTGCGATTCTGCGCACTTCCCTTAATCTCCAAGTGCCTACGAGAAAATTAATATGTCCTCGTGTAACGTCACTGGAGCTCATTTAAAGCGCTCCAATACCTTCGTGTCGAGTTAACGCTATATACAATTAAAAACTAGCAGAAGCCTACGCAGAGAGCCCATGGGCACCATCTAGCGACACAGCAACGGGAGAGGCTGACTGCTTGCTGCAGAGACGGGCCAGCGCTGGAGCAGAAGTGCAATGAAGCGGGTCTGCCTACGAAAAGATGCCGGCCCAGAGCACATCTAAAGAAACAAAACCAGGAGCGATGACGCGCGCCGCTGAATGTAAACAAGCGCGCGTGTGAAAGACAAGCAGTTGAGAAGGGAACAGGCAGCAGCTGTTTTCAAGCACACTCATGCTTGTGGCAGCATCCGCCTTGCGGGAGCGAGCAGCGACCAATTAGCATGCGCGCCGCTGCTCGCTCCCGCAAGGTGGATGCCGCCACAAGCACGAGTGTGTGCTTGAAAATGAGCAGAGCGACGGCTAAAGGCCCTCCTATGCAGTGCATGCGCGCTGCGTAGGCGAGATCTAAAAACTGGGGGTCGGGGGTTTAAAGGTATTGCAGGATATTTGTCTGTGGCCTCAAGTGTCTGCACCGAGGGCGATCAGGCCCCGGCTCTTGACTGTTCACATAATGGACCATTTCAGGTACATTGGAAAGGAGGATTCAACGACAGCAGACTCAGCGGCGGCTCCTCCGCTAAGGTGGGGGAGCGTCACCCCACTAAGTGCAAGAGGGAAAAATAAAATGATAATAACAACGTTAATAACGTTACATTATCATTTTTTTTTTAGTAACAGCTAGGTTAGGGCTGGGCTGGGCTATGTGACGAGCAGTAAGAGGAGTGGTTGATGCACTTAAGTGCCATCTTGTGCCGGCCAAACAGACATGCGCACTTAGCATTTCTCCACCCGCCTGTATTGCACAGTCGGTGGAGAACATGCACAGGCTCCCACTCCCTGTCTAAGCGCCGAATCAGGCCGCTCAGACCAATCAGGACAATGCGGTCATGCCGTCATGCCGGTGACAGCAGCGTCGTGATTGCCTTAAGGGAGTCTGGGAGCATGTGTGCTGCTGGGAGCCAGAAACAGAGGGAGGATGGAGGAGAGGCGGCGGCCGTACTCTGGTAAGCGAGATTTTATTTATTTGTTTTTAATCCCCACCCCCTACCCTACCACTACTTTTCCCTACCGTCCGCCACTGAACAGTATGAATTGAAGCTTGAGGCAGCGGCACGGGGCCTGTGGTTGCGGCGAGGGGCCGGTGGCTGAAACGAGGGGCTCATGGCGGTGGCGAGGGGCCCGTGGCTGCAGGGCCTGAGGCTGCAGTGCAGGGCCCATGGCTGCAGCAAGGGGCCCGTGGTCCTATTTGGGACAAGAATGTGGGTACCTGATCTGGATTGTGAAGGCGCAGTGGCGGATGAGAAACCATTTGATATCCATGATCGTTTGGCTGTTTTACAAGATCTAAATGAATCCAGGACACAACAAAGTAACGTCCACCTGAAACAGACCGCCACTGGGGAAGTCAAAGCAGTCACGGCAAGACCTGTTGTTAAACGGTAAAATATGTATCATGCTAAGTTAGCCTATGCCTCTGCCATTTCGTCTATGGACACCCATTTTGTGTTTCTATGAGGGATCTTGCAAGGACGGGGACTACTCCAGGTCATCATGTGTTTTCGAGAGCTGGTTGTTTCAACATACTTGCGTGCAAGAATAAAGGCTTGGCCCTGTTGAGATGCCCCTGGCTCGCAGATGTTCCTATCTTAAAACCACCAAAGCCTGTAGATGTCCCTTATCTATCTTTGGAGACAATGTGGGTGAGGGTTTATCAAGAGTTAGCAGCTTTGCATCTGGGTGGAACAGGGAATCTTCAGTGCGTGTCATGCTGCGCTAAGGCTTGGAGTAATTGTATAAATGCTGTATTGAAACGTATGCTTATCAGTTCCCTCTCAGACACTCGCAGTGTCTGTAAGACAGAGCCCGCTCGTGAGCGTAATAAACTTGTATTTTGTTTTCCACTCCAGTGTCGATCCTCATTATTGAACCCGTAGACTGAGGGTGTCCCTGCACCAGTGGGATACCTAAAATTCCCATTTCTACACTGTCTGGATCCCAAAAGTCGAGGATCTGATCAGAGAAAAAATAGCGGATAAAAAAAGAATTTGGGCCATCCTACAGAAAACCTGTACCGGTCCTAGCAATTCAAGGAACAAGAACTGTACTTATACCGCCTCTTGCCGGGAAAAAGGAGAAAAGATTTTTCTCAATCGACTTAATCAAACCACACTATGTGGCCGATACTAAGCAGTAGGCCACGTGGACTCCACAGTAGCAGACGCCCTCCTCTCGCTACAATCCAAGAAGTTCAAACGGAAAGACTCATCACGTTCGAAGAGCCTCCAACACGGAATGAAGGACTAAGCAACAATGCTATGGAACTCGTTCCCCTTGAACCCGAAGTTCAACTTCAAAATCAAACTCAAAATAACACACATGTTGCAATAAGACCTAATACAGATGTCTACGTCAACATGCCTCGACAACAACAAATCCCGATGCAATTCCAACAATTGATCGAACTGCTTCTGGCTACTTCATGAACTTTGATACGTTTTCCTTGGATCCAAGTGAACCGGAAACGACGCCAGCCCAACAAACAAGCAAGCAGCAGATTACGGACTTTCTTAACTTTCTCAAAAAGACTTACCTGGTATCGCCTTGGGTAGAACTCTGGGTAATTACTGGGATACTGTTCTTTCTTTTCTGGCTAGGCTTAGTTATAACTTTTAGCATGCTTATTAATGGACGATACCTTCAACAAAGACCTGAAGCTGAGAAAGTGAATTTGATTCTGAAACCACATCAATCTTCTCATCGTGAACAAAGAGACTTGTCATCAGTGAACATTACAGCAGTTCCTATACCGGACGGTATAGTTTGGGACAAGGTTGATTTCGATATATTCGGTCCTACTGAACTTTTAAAAATTTCTCATGTATTTAAAATGTCATGGAGTGATATCATTACCTCCACTACATTTTCTGATGATTGGGACTCAAACTGTTAATGATATATTGTCTGATTTAGAGAGAACTGCCGCATTTCTGAACACTGAAATGTTAGAAGGTACTTCTGACTATGACACTTTGTACTGTTACCAACATTATGGTCATCATTTCTTGCACAAATCTATATCACCTAGAAATGTTTTTGTGTACCACCAGTGGGAACATTGCCCTACACCACCAAAAGGTAGTTCGCATACATTTGCACAGAAGTTTTCATATTTTTCAGGGTTCAACACCACTGACCCGACCTCGTATTATTACAAGGTTGCACCGACATCAGCACTGAAAATTATGTTGACTAACACCAAACAGCTTCCTTTATCACCCAATTGTCTGAACAGGGCTTCGACATATGGAAGGACACAATAGACTTAAAATCAGTCTGGGGTTCTAGAGACTGGCAAGTCCAGGGAACATAGGCGCTATTTAGAGCGTGCCTCATTCCACAGCAGATGATATTCCTAAATGACACTGTGCAACAGACATCCTGTCTTGGACTAGCCAAGAACAAGGACCTGAACACACCTCGGTTTCCAACACCATCGCAGATGGAGGGGTGGCAAAATTCAACTTCACAAGAAGGGGCAACAGTGGATGACATTTTACAGTACAATAGATCAGACCCTAATTGGAAGAAATGGGTGGTTTGGCCCTTCGACACGAACACATGTCAGAAAAGATTCTGGGGTTCAACAGAAGGGTTCAGTGTCCATAGGCCGGACCCACGCTATTTACAAAGAGAACACCCAGGGGTAGTGACATCCTACAGTGTTGGGAGGTTGTGCCTTGATTGGCTAGAGACCTCAACACTCACAGAAGTGAAACAACACTTATCCTTACTCACACATGACATGGATCTTAGGGATTTTTTGCTAGGTCCCAGGAAATCACGTCAGAAACATTTCATATATGCTGGCATTTATACTGCCTATAATGAAAATTGGAAAATATCCTAACAAGAGGCCGCAGAGAGAATACGGGAAATAGACCGTATCAACTTAGAGAAGGCATTAGCAGTAGTGGATAATGGGTTAACAACTTTGACCTCCAGGATCTATTCCTTAGGCAACATTGTATCTTCTGCAATAGACATACTGGAACAAGATTTGGCCATATTACAACACGGGCAATCGCAGTTACGTACTATCATGTTGTTAAGCTGGACACTGCAATCTTTGCAATCAACAGTACGTACGTCTTGTCGTGTAGCTCCTATAGTACCCCTGCAAGACCTGCACGTTTGGATAACATATACTGCGGGCTTGGTGGCAGACTGACTCCGTGCACCTCCACCGTATATGTTAGCCTGGTTTGCATTAGCTAGCTCGCAGTCCCACTAGGGTCTCCTCTTATCGGGGAGAGATTAGTTTCTGGCAACCTTAGAACATGACAACCCCGATTCCCTCAGAATCGTGGAAACAATGTACTACCTTTCGCTCAGTCACTCGTGCTCACTTGTTCGGTTTGTCTCAGAGAGTTACACAGAACAAACAGTCGGGCGTTTCAATAAGTATTTATTGAACAGTTGTTATTCTAGTGTAAAATATATGTGCTGCGGTAACAAGCAGACAATAGCAGAGATATATGATCAGCAGTACGATAAAAGCAAAGGGATAGAACAGTTCTACCATATTGCGATAATCATGAGTACATACATGAATATAAAAGCATTATGAAAGTGCGCGTACTCCTACGATGCCTAACTAGATGTACCCGAGTGTACCTAGCATATGTGTGTAGGTCTAAAGCCTAAGAGCCAAGAAACCTTCTAGGATTTAGTCGAACCCCCATACCTGAATAGAGAGAGTGTGGGACCCCGTCCTGGTCTTGAGTTGGACACCCCGTCAGGGTTGTGTCAGACCACTGTCAGCTGTAGCGACTGCATGCAGGAGCCTCAGCGTCTCTGGTCAGTGTGTCAGCATGGAAGTCTCGGTTCCCTCTGGTTTACCGGGGCAAGATGTGGTGTATTTATACCCTGAAGAGCCTCGGTCCTCAGTATGGTTTGTATTGGACATGAGGAAGACGTCAGGGGTGAACTTTGTACATACATTATGCTGGTGGTGTATTCTTAGAAATCCATGCATAATTAATGAGTACAGTGTGGGCCTGTGTTTGGAAGAACCCTGCTGCATTCAAAACCACAGGATAGATAACGTTCAGCCCTCAGAGCTCGTTCTGTACTAGCTGGGACCAATGTAGGTGAAAGATCATGCCTATATAAGGAATCATACTATAATAGGACATGTACAGTTGTGACCATAATTGGGCATATGCGGCCATGACCATAATAGGGCAAGTACGAATATGAACATATTAGGGTAAATATGAATACATCCATTTTAGGGCATTTACGCACGGATCTACATTAGGGCATCTATGCGGGATATAACAGTCTCTGTCTTCTGAATATAATCTAACAGATAGAAATGGCACAAAGGGGAGCAAACTATACAATGCTGCGCATTGAAAAGCTGGATAGATTACCATTTACGGTAGCGGAATCACCATCAACGGAATGGCTTATCCATGGCCACATAACTCTACCGGTCACTACTTTTCAGTTTCAATATTGCCTTGAGCAAAGGCAGGCAGGCAAATATGAAAAATTGGGTAAGGAATACATTAAGGAATCTTGGGAATTACCATACAGATTTCGATGCGGGAGTGGGGATCGAGAAGTGTTTTTAAGCGGTACAAACTGCAAGAAAGCTTTAAGCGGTTCTCTCTTGTGCCAGGATATTTCCCTGCACGGAGCTTGTAATGGTTCAGTAGCGAACTTGTCCTGCCACATGAAAGGGACACCAAGTGGCCGCGATTACTCTGGTATTCAGGCTACTCTTGAATGGGAGTTACTTGATGCTGAACGATCAAGGTTGCTGTGGGATGCTTCCGGGCATTGCCTATCTGGTCATTGTGAACTCCAGGGTTACTTGCTGTATGCAAGTATTGTTTCCCCCAGTAAATACAGTCAGGGAGGTGCCGTTATGGCCTTCGTTGAATGTTTCCTTTATACAGTTTGATACTTTGAGCAGACTGAAAGCCATGCTTTTACAGCAAACCGTACCCTTAACCTCTGCTCGAGAGACCTTTGATCTTCAAAATCGCAAGGACCTCGACTGAGATACAGGCACTTATACATACAAACTGCCCCTTTCATTTCGCAGAAATGGTGGGTCGTATCTTTAATATGTCTGATACGAGTGGTATTGTACACCTATTTAAGACCATGGGGTCAGGATTTCTAAGCACCTTTCAGACAATCCTCGGAGTTATTCCAAATTTTATACAATCCGTATTGGGAAGCGTTTTTGGAGGTCTTCCGCTGATCCTGCTCACAATAGCAGGTATCCTGATTGTCATATTTTTGCTACGCAATGGACGGCCCAATCACCAACGAGATGGCAAAAGCACTCCTGGAGCGCAAATATCGTGAGCGCATGGTACAACATCTGGGCACACCTCGCCTACGGGAACTGAGCGCCTCTTGGTTCCTATCGTCTAGACCAGTCTGGATGGACTGCATCTTACCTGTTCTTTGATGCCTGTTCTGCGGAGAAGAATGCGTGTTGGATCTCTGTCTGACACTTGCATCGGACACGCCTACGGACTTGAATACCAGGCTGGAACCTGTGAGGTCCCATGCTCGACAATGTCCCCAGCGTATTCCTATACTGATGGCTGCATTCCTCGAGAACCTGCAGGTACCATTTACTACAACTGGGTTAAGCATCAGCTCTTCCACTAGAACTCAGGTTTCGACTACAGCACCAGCCGCCTCTGCACCAGCTATTGGCAGCTCTGAATATCATCTGTGCTCCATTGAGGTACTCTGCGAGGTATTACAGGGACCGTCCTCTGCAGCGGCAAGCAACAGCGATGTTGCGTCTCCCGGCCAGAACACAATCTATAATTGGCTCATCGTGAGCTGGGAAAGGATTCAGAATTTTTCTTTTTGAATTTCAAAACTCAACTAAATTTGGAACACTTCCTAAAATTGACACTTTTGCTGGAAAAGGATGGCCTTCAGACGCTTGTAGTGGTTCGGCTTATATAAAAGAACTCGACTAGGACTTTGGCTTAAAGTGACATTTCCAATACTAGCTTTCGAAAATAGTTTTTTCTTCCCCCCCGATTAGACTGTTTTTAAATGGTTTTAATGACTATTTTATGAAGCTCACTGATAGTTTTATGCGCTGCTACCTAGTAAATAGAGTAGTTCGCTAGCATTTTTATCATTGTTGACTGTTCAGAAGAGGAGTGGGCGTTATGTTTCATATAGGTACCCTAATATAGGCCCGGGTAATACCATACACCTTCACCTACATTATCTCCCTTATACTACACAGTAACGAGCCTTTAGGATTGAACCTTTACCTAATTCTAGTCCTGGGCGCACAAGGAGGGTTTTCCCTGAACAATAGCGTCCTATTACTCCATCAATGGACTCATACAGTATGAATGAATATTCATGAGGGTTCTTGGAAACCAGGCAGGGGCTACACCACCTGCATAATATCTACGTACAAGATTCATCCCATACGTCATCCTCAAATCCAACAACGGCTAAATACAAGAAACAAGGGACAAAGAAACCCTAGATACTTTTTGTGTAAATACAGCACATCTTGCTAGGGTTAGGAGAGGAGACCGAGACTTCCAGGCCGACACACTGACCAGAGACGCTGAGGCTCCTGCATGCAGACGCTCGAGCTGACAGTGGTCTAACACATCCCTCGCGGGGTGTCCAACTTGAGACCAGGACGGGGTCCCACACTCTCTCACTTCAGGTAATGGGGTTAGACTAAATCCTAGAGGGATTCTTGGCTTCACACCTACTAACATGCTAGGTACACTTAGGTACATCTAGATAGGCATCGTAGGAGTACGCGCATTTTTATCAGGCATTTTATATTCATGTATGTATTCATGATTATTGCAAGATGGTAAAACTATACTATCCTTTTATTTTCACTGTACTGCTAATCATATATATCTGCTACTGTCTAATGGTTGTTGCAGCACATCTATTTTACACTAGAAGAACAACTGTGCAATAAATTCTTATTGTAACACGCCCGACTGTTTCTTCTGTGTAACTCGGAGACCGAATAAGTGAGCACGAGTGACTGAGCGAAAAGTAGTATATTGTTTCCACGATCCTGAGGGATCAGGGTTGTCATGTCCTGAGGTTGCCAGAAACTATTCTCTCCCCGATAAGAGGAGATTCTAGTGGCACTGTGAGCTAGCTAAAACAGAAAGGCTAACATTCTCGGTGGGGGTGCTCAGGGTCAGTCTGCCACCAGTCCTAAAGTTTATGTTATCCGAACGCGCAGATCCTGTATGGGTAATATAGGAACTACACGACAAAATATTATGGAGAGTATCAATCTGACCTGGTAGGTCACACTCTCAAACTAGCCTACAGTGGTGAGTATACACAGTGATTATTACATCACGCTATCAGAGGTTAGCAGTTCATATGACTGACAGTAAAAATTGTGACTGTATATCTGGATGGTGGCAATGCACGAGGGCTACAGGAGTACTTGAAAACCACTTATCAGGACCAGTTTCCCACTTTCTCGTCCCCATTTTCCCTTGCTCAACTACTTTGTGCCTGCATTTCGTTCAACCATCAGTATTCTCTTAGGATGCGAGGGGATTCGCTGCTGGAATCCGTGCAGTATTCATGCCAGACCTCGGCAACAGGGTTCAAGGCAGCAAACAGCGTGTTGAACGGCGACATTTCCAAACCCCAAAACATTACCTCAGTAGAACGCCCACAGGTCGATGAATGGGAGACGGAGTTAAACCTCACTTCTAATGAGGCAATGTGTCCCCGAGATAAGGACACTCCCAACCCATCAAAGCAGTCACTTAAGTAAGAACACACTTAAAAATTGAGCTCTAGATCAATGGAATAAATGTAAAAGATGTATTTAAAAAATTCAAAAGATATGGACCCAGAATTGTTTAATGCCAATGCACTGAGTCATTGTCATGAAGGGTCTCAGCAAATAGAACATTACAGTGCAAAAATATTCTTGGTTCCACGTAGGCAGCAAAATCAATGCCAAGCTGGAGGAAGAAAATATCCTCTTCCCAAGATGGGCCAGCTTCTTGGATTCCCTATCTGGGGGAGCAGAAGGTAATGTGCCTTTCGAAGATAAGGCTTGGACAACCAAGCTCTCAGCGGAGGAATGTTGCGTCAGGAACGCTGGGTCATCTGGAGTCGGCGATTGTCCGGTCCATAGAAGCCCCTGTGCTGGGCTTAGACCAAGTGCCCAGAAGGACATCGGTGAGGGCTTCATTGAAGGGCAAAAGGGGTTCAGAATTGAAAGCCGCAGGTTGTAGCACCTCTGTCAGGAGATTAGTCCTGACTTTCACCGAAGGGAGCTCGAGGTCGAGGACCTCGGCTGCCCTTCTCACCACCACAACATAGGAAACTCCCTCCTCCCTAGCCACGGTAGGGGGAGAAAGCAAGTCATTGTCAGGGGAAGTGTCCAGACCACTGGCCTCACCCAGGTCCATCCGCCAGTCCCGTTCTTCAAGTTGGTTGGTTAAAGGGTCCAGCTGCCCCTCCCATTCCTCTTCACTACCTTCTGGCCCAAAATGAATGCAAGGAATGAACACAGGGACCAAAGTCCCTGCCCGCACCGTCGGTCCGGCGCAGTGTTCACTTCAGGGATGAGGTTGGCGCGGTCGACGCCGGGAGCGTTTTCTGGATCGACGTTGGGTAAAGGCCGAGTGAGATCGACCGGCATCGATTCGGATCAACAGGGGCCCTCTGGAGTCGAGGCTGAAGCCGCTGGCGTCAAAGGCCTAGGGACCTCAACCCACTCTGTGGGGCGCGAAGGTGCACCAGCAGAGCCGGGCTGCCCAAAAATTAGGTACAGGGCCCATAGAACTCATAGAACTTTTGTATTTGGGCAGGAGACACTACGGCTCCCGGAAAAGCGGGGAGGGACGGAGCTTTTGAGTCATGACACTTGGAGTCCCGCATCGCGTCGGCCGATGGACGGGGAGAAGTCAAAGAACACCTGTGCTTCTTTGACTTCTTCTTGTGACTTACCCGGCATTCCCAACGACTTGGAGTGCAACGAGGAGTGTAGGCTCCGCGACCATCCAAGACAATTCCCCTCGAACGAGAGTGACGTGCCAGGCCTCCAGCAGCTTTCATGAATGCTCCTGCAAAGCCTTTGGGTTCATGGCCCACCACTCCGAGCATGACTTCGGGTCGTGGTCGCGCTCCAGACACCAAAGGCACATAAGGTGCAGATCCATCATGGACATCATCCGGTGGCAGGAGCTGCAGGACTTGAAGCCGGTCTTACGCTGGGACATCCTCGACCAACCAGGAGTCTAAGACTCAAGAAAAAAAGTCAACAAAAAGTCAAAAAAGCCTAGCCAAAGAACAGCTTAGGGGTAGCTCGCTCCGGATCTGCGTTTAGGCTGGCGCGTAAATAGAAAGAACTGACGTCAGCGCGCATGGGCGGCATCAATATAGGTCCCGCGACATCATCCCGATGCCGACCACGGACGCAGAGCTGACCGACGCCACCTACCGACGCGCAGGGGTAATGCTGATGAAAAATCTCCGGATTCAGACTGACGCCTGGTGGAAATTCTAAGGTAAGGAATCTACAACTAATGGTCTCTATCAGATACATTAAAAGCAAAGTATTAAGAATAACTAGGGCACAGTGAGCTAGCAGAAGATCCTTTAAGAGAGATACAGTATTGCGGCCATGCTAGGGAGATTTAATCAAGGCCAGCAAGAAGAACATAGTCAATGGAAATAAACAAACATAACTCTACTTTACTGTGTGATGCAGAAATAATGAACAGTGAAATGTGCAGGCAGAAACAACCATTTTGAAAAACCTAGCAATGAGGCCCAAATTGAAACCTAGTTAACAAGAACCTGGAAAACACTTCTGTACGTCATAGGAAATTTGATTTAAAGACAAAAACACAATATCACGGGGTATGTGTAAAATCAAGAATAAAACTACACTCTGCAAGTTGTTAATGATGCACAAAAAACATAAATGCACAAAAATCACTCACAGGCAGCAAACCCCGCCGGGGCACCCAGGCAGCAGAGAGCGCCGGGGCACCCAGGCAGCAGAGAGCGCCGGGGCACCCAGGCAGCAGACCGCGCCGGGGCACCCAGACAGCAGACCGCGCCGGGGTACCCAGGCAGCAGCCTGCGCCGGGGCACCCAGGCAGCAGCCCGCGCCGGGGTACCCAGGCAGCAGACCGCGCCGGGGCACCCAAGCAGCAGACCGCGCCGGGGCACCCAGGCAGCAGACCGCGCCGGGGTACCCAGGCAGCAGCCCGCGCCGGGGTACCCAGGCAGCAGCCCGCGCCGGGGTACCCAGGCAGCAGATCGCGCCGGGGCACCCAGGCAGCAGACCGCGCCGGGGCACCCAGGCAGCAGCCCGCGACGGGCACCCAGGCAGCAGACCGCGCCTCAGGTTGAGGAAAGGGGTTCCTGATAGACATTGGAACTGGCTCCAGCGAGAGAAACTGGGGGTGCAAGGGAGCTCCAGACAGAGCGACTCGGAGGCTGTGGAACTCTAGACAGAGAGGCTGGAGGGGTCCAGATTATGAAGCTGAGATGTGGGCTGTGAAGCGCTACAGGCAAAGCGACCTAGGGGTTGGGGGGGTGATCCAGAGACGTACCGGATTACAGAGAGAGTCCGAGAGGGTCGGGGGAGGGTGCAAAACACACACTTAGGGGCGCACTCCAGACAGAGACCAGGGAGAGGCCAGGAGAGCTGCTCTAGACAAAGAAACGGTGGTGGGGGCTCAGACAGAGACCTGGGGGGGTTGGCAGTTTCAGAGTCCGGGAATTCAGATTTCCCTTACAGGATGTGCCAGGGACGCAGGTCTCTCAGCAGCACAGTGAGTGCACACAGGTTTGGGCATGAGGAGCGCGGGGCCAGGTATCTGTGCCCAAACTTGTGCAAGAGCAGTTTGTTCCACGTCCTGAGGCTGAATGACATTACGAATAACTATCATTTTACATTCTGTGGCTGACTACTGTGTGAGGATAGGTGAGCAGTTACTTCTATTGTTGTAAAACGGAACAATCTTGTCCTAGAACAAGAGCACAGTCAGGCGAGCAAGAGAGCAGGGCATCCATCTGTACAGGAAGGGACACCACTGGTTTCCTGCACACGGCACCTTACGCTCCTCCCACCACCCAGGGTCTACTTAATGATAGCTGCAACGCGGATGCACTGCTGGGGCGCAAAGTCGCTGCAAAGCCAAGCCCATCTGCACCAGTGTCTAGAACCCTGGTTCTCCCCCTACCGACCGCTAACCTGCTGCGCTCCTCTGTGCTCTCAACCCTGGCCTCAGCTCGCCGCACTGCTGCCACACCGCACAGCACGGAAGTAGCATTCCATGCATCTCATGGAAGCGCTCATGCACTCTCCCATGCCAACAACACCCAGGGCCCCAGCCACCCACACTTACAGAAACCAGCCACCCACTCACACAGACCAAACAGACCATCCTCTCATGCATTCTCCTCAACACCCGCTCGCTCACCAAACACGCCCCGAAGATATGGGACTTATTGCACTGCCAAGTACCATACCTGCTCTTCCTCATGAAAAAATGGCTAAACCTGACCCCAGCACTGGACATTGCTACAGCCGTAGCTGGCGGCTATAAGATTACCGGGCAAGACCATCAGGACAAATCCATAGGTGGAGTCGTCCTCATATTCAAAGATACCATCAGCTGCAACACCTACATGGACACCACCACCACCTACATTGAACACCTCACGTTCAAGATATGCAACACAGCCATCTTCTTCCTGGGCAGAACCTTTGTATACAGACCACCAGGACCCCACATTAATTTTGCTAGAGACATCACAGACTTTGTGGCACCCTTCATCATCAGCCCAGCACTTTCATTCTCCTCGGGTACCTTTACTTTTACCTAGAAGACCACACTGACCCAAACTATACGTCCCTTCTAGAAAACCTTGCAACCCTTGGCCTCCCCAGCACACTGATGAACCCACTCACACTGCTGGACACCTATTGGATCCAATTTTCTTCTCAATCAGCAACATCAGTCAGCAACTATGACTTGGAGAGGCTATGACTTAGACAGACCACACCTTCATCAGTTTCAGCATACCCATCCTGTACCACCACAGACCTACCAGCACCAGAACCACCTGCTGCAGCTGGAAAAGCATCACAGAAGAAGACTGGGCTTCCATCCTCTCCGCACATTGGCCCCAGCACACTAGCAACTTGTTGAAAGTCGTCAAGAACCTCAACAGCTGGACCACCGCATTCTAGCTCCCATCAAGTGCGACTCAACGGCAAGAGCCCAACCACAGGACAGTTGTTACACAGAGGAACACAGGCTGATGAAATGCCACTGCAAGCAACTAGAGCGCAAATGAAGAACAAGTCAAGACACCACAGAAAAGGCATAGTAACATCAGCCTTAAGACGCTACCACCAGCAGATACAGAACACCAAGAGAACAGTTCTTGCAGATCGCATCGACGCCGGCACTAACAGCAGTAAGGAAATCAAAGATTTCACCACGCCTCCTGCCACCTCCAGCAACATCACCCCCTTTGCAACAAGCTCTGGGAATTCTTCTGTAACAATCACCTCCATATACAGCATCTTCGATCCTAAACTGGACCCTGTCACTGTTGCAATGGAACTTCCCATCATGGCTGAGGAACGAACCCTGAAGTTGTGGCTCGCAGTCACCATTGTCAAAAATCGCTGCTACCATGAAGACCATCCTCTTCAGAGCCCCATCTGACCCTTGCCCCCACCACATCTTCAGCAAAGGACGCCTACCGATCAGTCAATCAATCAATCAATCAATCAATCAGCGGCTTGTAAAGCGTGGCTACTCATCCATGAGGTTCTCAAGGCGCTGGGAGGTGTGGGGGCTGCTGGTCCGAGAAGCACTAAACATCCATCTTCTGCACCTCCATCGATTCAGCCACAGTCCTGGAAACATGCCACCATTATGCCCCTGCTCAAGAAATGATCTTTCTAACGCAGCCACACCTTCCAAGTACAGATCCATCTACCCTCCTACCATATCCGACAAAGGAGAAACTAATCACCCCATGCTTCACCAGCTACCTCAACAACCACCAGCTACTCGATGCCACGCGGTCCAGAATCAGGCCCAACCACAGTACTAAAAGCACTCATCGCCACTACAGACGACACCCGCCTGATCCTCGACAGAAGAGACACAAGAGCCCTCGTTCTCCTGGACATCTCTGCAGCATTTGACACGGTCTCACACCCCATCCTCATCAAGCGCTTGCACGAGATTAGCATCCAAGGACCCGCTTTCCACTGGATCTGCTCCTTCTTATCAGATAGAATGCAAGCTGTCAGCCTGGCACCTTATTTCTTGGTAGCCTGCCAACTCATTTGCAGAGCGCCTCAAGGTTCTTCACTCAGCCCCATTCACCTCAACGCATACATGATCCCTCTGGCCAGGGTCATCTGTGCACACACCATCAACATGCCCTCCTACGAATACGACACGCAACTCATACTGTCATTCTTGGATAAGACCCCCAACACAAGAAACAAGTTCACCACCTGTATGACTGAAGTCGCTACCTGAATGAAAGCCATCTGTCTCAAGCTTGACACCAACAACAAAGAAGGGATCTTTGGCAAGAACACTTCCCCATGGGCCTTGGAATGATCATAGACAGCAAATTCGACATGGCCGCACTGCATCCTTCTTCCACAACCTGAAGATGCTGAGGAAGACCTCAAATGGCTCTCAAGCAAATCTAGAATAACTGTCACTTACACCCTCGTCACCAGCAAGTTGGACTGTGGGAACACCCTCTATGCCAATTACCAAGCAACTCACTAGAAGACTGGAAATCATCTGGAGCTAGACTCATCCTCACCCTCCCAAACAGAACTTGCATCACACCACCCCTCACACAGTGCCTCACACCGCACCTCAGGGAGCTCCACTGGCTCCAGATACACAAGCGAACTCATTTCAAACTTCTCATATTCAAGGCACACCACAACTCAGGCCCCACCTACCTAAACAGTCGCATATCCGTTACACCAACCACCCAGGCATCTCTGCTCTGCAGGAGTCCTACTCACACACATCACACTCATACATACAGGGCCAGCATTAGAGCTGTTGGCACCCAGTACGACAATCATTTTTGGCACACCCTCATGACCACCTCCTCGGATTGCCTCACGACCACGGACCACTGGGCAAAAGTGCTCCTCATCTCTCCATAGCCCCGCTTCCAAATGCATTTCATTTGTTTTAAAGCGCTGGTAAAGGCTGGCTTTACTAATAAGAATGTATATTTAACCAAACAAACCCTTTTCAGCAACATAAGGAATAGATAATGAAAGACTGGGGGTGGGGAGGGGGAAGCAGACCGTCCTGACCTATTTTATGCAGTTTCAATGCAGCTCTTTGTTTACAGTTCGTAGCAGTCGCTGTTCTATATGAGGGTTGTATCTTATGAACTGTGGTGACAAAGTATATCTCTGTGACAAAAGCAGTAATCCACTCAGCTATCCACATAAAATACAGATCTGTGTTCTGCGTTCTTTGCAGCAGGCATATTAACCCTCTGCGCTACTTTATGGCAAATCAAAACCGGCACTAGACAAAACTGATCTCTCTCTCTAGCAGGAACATTAATTACAAGAGATATCTTGGCATTTTTAATGCTGCCTGAAAACTGGACGCACAAGGAACTCTGCTGAAGGTGTTTTTAAATGGTAAATTATTGCTACACACTGCGCCCCCTCCCTGAGATCAGCGCCCCCTCCCCAGGTCAGTGCCCAGTGCGGCCGCACCAGTCGCACTGCCCTAAAGCCGAGAGCCGGCCCTGCATCCACAGAACCAGATCAGGAGAACGGCGCTCACCTACATCGCTCCTACGGAGTGGAACGACCTCCCACACCACATCAGAGCCCCCACCTCTCTTCTTGAATTCCGCAAGAAGCTGAAGACCTGGTTCTTCAATTAACGAACGTACCACAGGCAGGGCCAGGCACACACACACACACACACACACACACATGCTGAGCGCCAGGATACACTCGCGGGTGATTACCCAACCTACCACAGGCAGGGCCAGGCGCACACACCCGCTCGGAGCCAGGATACACTCGCGGGTGATTACCCAACCTACCACAGGCAGGGCACGGCGCGCGCACACACCCGCTCGGAGCCAGGATACACTCGTGGGTGATTGATTACCCAACCTACCACAGGCAGGGCCAGGCACACACACCCTCTCGGAGCCAGGATACACTCGCGGGTGATTACCCAACCTACCACAGGCAGGGCAAGGCGCACACACCCGCTCGGAGCCAGGATACACTCGCGGGTGATTACCCAACCTACCACAGGCAGGGCAAGGCGCACACACCCGCTCGGAGCCAGGATACACTCGCGGGTGATTACCCAACCTACCACAGGCAGGGCCAGGCGCACACACCCGCTCGGAGCCAGGATACACTCGCGGGTGATTACCCAACCTACCACAGGCAGGGCAAGGCGCACACACCCGCTCGGAGCCAGGATACACTCGCGGGTGATTACCCAACCTACCACAGGCAGGGCCAGGCGCACACACATGCTGAGCGCTAGGATACACTCGCGGATGATTACCCAACCTACCACAGGCAGGGCCAGGCGCACACACATGCCGAGCGCTAGGATACACTCGCGGGTGACTACCCAACCTACCACAAGCAGGGCCAAGCGCACACATGCTGAGCGTCAGGATACACTCGCGGGTGATTACCCAACCAACCACAGGCAGGGCCAGGCGCACACACATGCTGAGCACCAGGATACACTTGGGGGTGATTATCCAACCTACCACAGGCAGGGGCCAGGCACACACACACACACATGCTGAGCGCCAGGATATCCTCACAGGTGACAATGCGCTTTACAAATAAACACAACATAATAGTGTCTCATAACAAATAAAAGTACCTGAATAAAATACCTTGAGCGTGGCAAGCCCTACACAGCACGAGATTTGTGAAGGCCGTTCTAGGCCTATGTAATATTGGGCGACTTTCGTCCTTTTCCTATTTGTGTTTTTCGATGGTATATTTGCATTCTATATTTCATTTTATATTTCATGATGAATTTTCCTCTCTATAGTTTAGTTTCATGAGATGAAGTTCTCCAACTCAAGCCACAGCAGGAAACACAAACAGTTCAAGCCAGCTCTGGGGGTAACCACCTCTTACCAACCAGCACCCTTCAGGGGTCATTTACACTCAGAACTCAACAAAGCCGAGCCAAACACTGACGTCAACGCGTTTAACCTCAACAGTCACGAGATGTAAGAACCTATGACGTCAGCGACCTCAAAGGCCACAGTGGAGTCTCAGCACCTGGGCATCACGTTCCAAGTTCGTGTGTTCCTCAAAGCCTGGTTGCACCAAGCTGGAGGCGCAGGCCGCCTCTTCTGACCAGGAGAATGGAAAGCACACCGACCCTCCCTGCTTTCTCCCTCCTGCCTCGCTCCCTCTCTTCCATTCTCTTTCCCTTTCATTGTCTCTTAGTCTGCCACTCTTTCACTCTCCCTTCCTTTCTCTCATCATTTTGAGGTCTCGCCTAACCCAGCGCATGCGCTGCACTGCGAGGCTTCTAGTAAGGACTTCCAGCTAACACATCTTTCCCTCATGTTTTTTTTTTTTTTTTCGGCCACGCATTTGATTGGCCATTTGCGTAAGGTTTTCACAAAAGAAAGCACGCAAATGATCAAAGGTTCGGGTATGTCCCGCCTCTCCTCAAAACTTGCACTCCCATGGCCTAGGGATCTCGGGAGCGTGCAATGTGCCATCTGTTCTGGCTCAGGCTTCGATGGCAGCTGCATTCCTTACAGCGCGCGCACCACTCCCGGGCTGGTTTTCGTTTTCCACGTTTGCAAAACTGCTTGAAAGACAGACGGAGATCGCACCTGCACAGCTCTTCCTTGCCACGAGGGAAAGAAGCCCTCTAGTTTTTTTTGTCAGCCGCTTTCCTTTCAGGCGATGCTTGTTATGTTCGCCTTTTTAGAAGCATTCCGTAAGGACATACACCCCGCTTTTTCCTTATCATGAACGCGAAACTAACAGATAACTACGGCATGGCAGGCGCGTGTGTGTGTGTGTGTGTGTAGCGTTAACGGTCTAAAACGAGGCTCTAAACCAGCACGTAACATGCCTCCAAATATACTACTTTCTTATCTCTGGCGAAAAACGTCTTGCTCCTTGAAGTGTTTTCTAAGCGCTGCAATCAGAGCGGGGAATGCCCTCTGTCCCACTTTACGGTACTATCCCCCGGAGTTGCACTTTTGCTCGAGTTTGGAGCCTCATGACAGGCCGTCTGTGTCCCAGCACCCAATGGGGAGCAACTGCCCCGGAAGGGATCGTGTCTGGGACGGCGCTGGTGTCTCCGGCATCCCGTGTCCGATTTCAGTGCTGGTTTTCTCTTCACTGCACATCTGCACTCTGGGCTCTCCCTCAAGCTCTGTAAACTGATGAGGGAGTTTCCTGCTGAACAGGACTGACATCTAAAAGAAAAGTCAGCTCGACGTGCCGTCATGTTTAGAAGCTCTGAAGTGCACTGGAGCCCCTCGCCAGGGCCCCTACAGCCACTTCTATTGCAAGTTGCCGGGGGCGTCCAGTGAATTGTGCCACTGTAAGTAGGGTGGCAACCTCGACTGTATTAATGTAGTTAGGTAGATTGAAGTAAACAAGACTACTACAGCCAGAATGCATTAGGTTGTCACACAAAAGCACAGGGCTGGAAGTGATGGCATGGAGTGACCATTACATCTGATTACAATTAGATGATGTAATAGCAAGTCGTTACTTACAGTGCTTATAAACAGCATGTGTGATATGAACAGGTATATAAACGAGCATTGGCAAATACAATAGGCTTCGTCTTTTGGCCCTATTGGCTGTGACAATCTGTTTTTAGTGGTGATTTACACACTGGTACTCGCAAACATTTTCCAGGGGTCTAAATTATATGGTCTATGATGTGACTGAGGGTCGCATTGATGCCAGCAGGATTGGGGTCAGTGGAGAGATGGATGTAAGGTGGGCGTAGGTGGAGCGAAGCATGTAAACGGTGTGGACTGCGAGTCGTGGAGTTAATTTGAGAATTTCGTTCCATTCCATATTGCCCTCTAAATTGTGCCCCTTGTCTATAGAAGAGACACAGATTTAACAATACCTTGTTACGCAGTGTTTCAGTCGCTATCAATGTACCGCACCCTGGGGTCAGCCTTCTCTGCTTTCTATTGCTACCTTTAGCGAGTCAAGTGTGCACTGGAAGTATCTTGATTGCTGAACTGGAATGAAATTGAATCTTCTGCCTCACAATCTCCTTATTTCTTTAGTTTATCTGTAAACATTAAGAATGTTTATAAACAGACTCAGTTAAGGGCTATAAGAACTGACGGAGACCCCCTGCTTTGCTAAGCCTTGCACTATGTGTTGCTGGTAAAAAGAGCATATTGAGTGTTTTGGTTGCTTGTAAAGTCTGTGCACACACTTCCTTTTTTGCTTTTGATTGTATCACTGTATATTTTTAGATTCTTGTGAAAAGTCCTCTGAACGTGCCCTTCCACTGTTTTCAGCAGGTTCTATTTAACATCCGTTATAATGTTTTGTTGAGATGTGAATTATAGATAGTAATACAGTAATCTGTATATATGCTAAAATTGATGAAGACTAGACTTTTCCAGCACTTGTTAGCACTTAATACTGAAGTAAAAGCTGTACTCAATGCAACATAAATACACTCCACATAATACCACTCAGTGCCACATAATTATATGCTACATAATTACACTGCACTCAATGCAACAAAATCCAAATAATACCACTCAGTGCCACATAATTACACGCCACATAATTACACTCTACTGAATGCAACATACACTCCACATAATACCACTCAGTGCCACGTAATAACATGCCACATAATTACACTCTATTCAATGCAACATAAATACACTCCACATAATGCCACTCAGTACCACATAATTACACGCCACATAATTACAGTCTACTCAATGCAACATAAATACACTCCACGTACCACTCAGTACCACATAATTACACGCCACATAATTACACTCTACTCAATGCAACATAAATACACTCCACATAATACCACTCAGTGCCACATAATTACACGCCACATATTGACACTACTCAATGCAACATAAATACACTCACATAATACCACTAAGTGCCACGTAATAACACGCCACATAATTACACTCGACTCAATGCAACATAAATACACTCCACATAATACCACTCAGTGCCACATAATTACACACCACATAATTACACTCTACTCAATGCAACATAAATACACTCCACATAATACCACTCAGTGCCACATAATTACACACCACATAATTACACTCTACTCAATGCAACGTAAATACACTCCACATAATACCACGCAGTAGCACATAATTACACATCACATAATTACACTCTACTCAATGCAACATAAATACACTCCACATAATACCACTCAGTGCCACGTAATAACATGCCACATAATTACACTCTATTCAATGCAACATAAATACACTCCACATAATACCACTCAGTGCCACATAATTACACGCCACATATTTACTCTACTCAATGTAACATAAATACACTCAACATAATGCCACTCAGTACCACATAATTACACGCCACATAATTACAGTCTACTCAATGCAACATAAATACACTCCACATACCACTCAGTACCACATAATTACACGCCACATAATTACACTCTATTCAATGCAACATAAATACACTCCACATAATACCACTCAGTGCCACATAATTACACGCCACATATTGACACTACTCAATGCAACATAAATACACTCACATAATACCACTAAGTGCCACGTAATAACACGCCACATAATTACACTCGACTCAATGCAACATAAATACACTCCACATAATACCACTCAGTATGACATAGTTACACGTCACATAATTACACTCTACTCAATGCAACATAAATACACTCCACATAAATGCACTCTATGCCACATACCACCAATCAACATAAATGCACTCCACACCATCGCACAATTTCACTAAGCATAATTTCACTCAACACCACAGTTCCAGGCCACACAATTCAACTCCACACATTTCCAATACACACCACATAATTACACACCAAACAACATATTTCAACTCCACAATCCACAACGTACCTCCAATTCACACCATAAAGTGGCACCACCTGAGCACCAAACATCATTCACCACCACCATTTTGCATCAGCGCACCACCTAAGCATCACCTAAACATCAAGTAAGCATCACGTCAGTCTGCCCTCAGAATCTGGCATCTGTTGATTCTCCCCTAGTGTCCGTCCGCTGCTCGTGTTCTAATTAAATTACTGTTTTCCAACCTCCACTCCCCCGTTATTTATGTCCCGCTCCCCCATAACAATTTTTTTTTATAACAAACAAGCATGAGAACAGGCAGGAAGAAGTTTCCAGCAGTACAAGTACAAAAAAACTAGAAGACATTTTTAATGTTAAAATCTTTTTTAATCAGGTTGTTCAGTTGTATATAATGTCGTCTTTGTTTGTATAAAGGTAACAAAAATGCTTAACACTTTTTATTATAACTTTTCAACATGATGCACAGCAGCCACAATGCTCTACAACATAGCCAAAAGTTCTGGCTAAACACATAAGGTCCCAAAGGCAAGACCTATTGGCTATGCCAATGCTTGTTCTCATTGTCTCTCCCTCATTCTTTGTCTCTATAATTCACTGTCAATCTCTCTCTCTCTCTTTCGCTCCCTCTTTTTTTCTTTCATATTTTCTTTATCTCTTATTCTCTTACTCTTGCCTAATCTCAACTTCTTTCTGAGGCATCCTCTCACTTTTTGTCTTTCTCCAATAATCTCTCGCTTCCATTCGCTCATCGCGGAGGAGTGCTGCTTTTCCATTCTGATCCTATTTAATGCATGTAAAGTCCCCCTCCAACTCCTTCCCTATCAGCTTCCTTTAAAACAAGCATTTGCAATGCAATAGGTCTTGCATTCATGCGAGTTTGAACTATTGGCATTGTAAATGACAATGCCTTTTATTTATGTTTTGGGTTTTAAAACATAAAAGGCATTGTCATTTACAATACTAATAGCTTAAACTCTCGCAAATGCGAGACATATTGCATTGCAATAAAGGGCCTTCTCAACCGCTTGTTAGATTGTAAATATCAGAGGAAGAGACCGGCCTGCAACATCTTCAAAGTAGTGATAAATACTGCAGTGAAGAAGATGTGTAAGTGTTGTAAATTACACAGACAAAGTGTGAAGTGAGAGTTGCATATGATCCGAGCTATAAACACTAACAAAGCGCTCCAACACCTTTCGCTCTGCGATTACACGGTCGCGGCTCAGGAGGAAGAGCGGGAGGGGGGGGCTATTTCCTGCCCTCTCCGTAATTTGAGTCTGCAGTGTGGCATTGCGTAATGTCATTGCTAACTTTGGCCTGATAAAAAAACACTCCAGCTGTAGTAGGGCCCTGGCTTCACCTCCTGGTGCAGGGCGGGATGTGCTTTATGGCAGGCATGGAGGGAGGGATGGTCTCTGCTGCAGCTCTGGCCTCGTACAGTACCCCTGCTATTACTAGTGAGCGAGAGGCGCTGAGGTGGTGGTGTTGGTGGTGTTGGTATTGGTGGCGGTATTGTTATTGGTGGCGGTAGTGGTATTCGTGGTGGTGGTACTGGTATTCGTGGTGGTGGTACTGGTGGTGGTGGTACTGGTGGCGGTATTGGTGGTGGTGGTAGTATTGGTGGTGGGGTATTGGTGGTGGTGGCATTGGTGGTGGTGGCATTCGTAGTGGTGGCATTGGTAGTGGTGGCATTGGTGGTGGTGGTATTGGTGGTATTGGTGGTATTGGTGGTATTGGTGGTGGTATTGGTGGTGGTATTGGTGGTGGTATTGGTGGTGGTATTGGTGGTGGTATTGGTGGTGGTATTGGTGGTGGTATTGGTACTGGTGGTGGTGGTGGTATTGGTACTGGTGGTGGTATTGGTATTGGTGTTACTGATATTGGTGGTGGTACTGGTATTGGTGGTGGTATTGGCAGTGGTGGTGGTATTGGCAGTGGTGGTGGTATTGGATTGTGGTGGTGGTATTGGATTGTGGTGGTGGTATTGGATTGTGGTGGTGGTATTGGTGGTAGTGGTATTGGTGGTAGTGGTATTGGTGGTAGTGGTATTGGTGGTAGTGGTATTGGTGGTAGTGGTATTGGTATTGGTAGTAGTATTGGTGGTGGTGGTACTGGTGGCAGTAGTAGTATTGGTGGTATTGGTACTGGTGGTTATTGGTGGTGGTATTGGTAGTGGTTGTATTGGTGGTGGTGGCATTGGTGGTGGTGTTGGTGGTATTGGTGCTGGTGGTATTGGTAGTGGTATTGATGGTGGTGGTATTGATGGTGGTGGTATTGATGGTGGTGGTATTGGTGGTGGTGTTGGTGGTATTGGTGCTGGTGGTATTGGTAGTGGTATTGATGGTGGTGGTATTGATGGTGGTGGTATTGATGGTGGTGGTATTGGTGGTGGTGGTATTGGTGGTGGTGGTATTAGTGGTGGTGGTAGTGGTGATATTGGTGGTGGTGGTGGTGATATTGGCGGTGGTGGTGGTATTGGTGGTGGTGGCATTGTTATTGGTGGTGGCATTGGCGGTGGTGGCATTGGCGGTGGTGGTTGTATTGGTGGCGGTGGTATTGGTGGAGGTATTGATGGTGGTGGTATTGGTGATGGTAGTGGTATTGGTGGGGGTGGTGGTGTTGTTAATAAAACAGGCTTTTGAAAACAACCCGTCAGCTGGCTTTAGTGTAGATGACATGTAACACAGTTGTGCTGTTGTCAGCTTCAGTCCATTAGCACAGGATTATGTGGTACCTGGAATTCACACGACTTAATTCGCTAATCATTTCTAAATCCATTTTACTAGGGGGGTTGAAACAGACATGAGAGAATGCCGGGTTAAAGTGATTGAAAGCAGCGCCCGTTATGGGGGCGGCCGTGCTGCTTAAAAAAACACAAGCGGTTTCAGCTGAAGCAGCACATGTCCGGCCTGCAGTGAGAGAAACTCAAGTAAATAGTGCTTACAGACTAAATAACAGGTCCCGTGTAACAACCGAAGTAAAGGCGCCAGTAGAGACAAAGCTGACTGAGGAGGAACTAACAAGCCTATTAACAAATCCGTAGGCAGCATTTACGAAAGACAATGACACAAGCCAATGAAAAATATGGGAGGAGAGTGGGCGCGGCTTCTCTCCCAACTCTACTACAGCAGTCTCGCAGAGCGAGCAGCGCATGATCGCTGCTGCTAGGCTCGACCTAAAAATCCTTTCCCAGGACGCAATACCAGGGAATCTTCCACTGTAACTCTCAGAGGACACCACTAGGACAGTATCCACCTGTCCTAATCGAGAGGTAGGGTTGACATGTTGACAATGACCCTCCTAGATGGGAGAATGAGTGACTTGTGGGTGCCAGCCGGGTCCTCTGGTCTGGCCCAGTCTGTGCCAGCAGGGTCCTCTGGTCTGGCCCTGTGTGTGTGTCAGACGGGACCTCCGGTCTGGCCCTGTGTGTGTGTCAGACGGGTCCTCTGGTCTGGCCCTGTGTGTATGTCAGACGGGTCCTCTGGTCTGGTCCTGTGTGTGCCAGCCCGGTCCTCTGGTCCTGTGTGCCAGCCCGGTCCTCTGGTCTGGCCCCGTGTGTGCCAGCCCAGTCCTCTGGTCTGGCCCCATGTGTGCCAGCCGGACCGTCTGGTCCTGTGTATGCCAGTCGGGCCCTCTGGTCTGGCTCCGTGTGTGCCAGTCGGGTCCTCTTGTCTGATCCTGTGTGTGCCAGTCCGGTCCTCTGGTCTGGCCCCGTGTGTGCCAGCCGACTCCTTTGGTCTGGCCCTGTGTGTGCCAGCCGGGTCCTCTGGTCTGGCCCGCTGTGTGCCAGCCGGGTCCTCTGGTCTGGCCCAGTGTGTGCCAGCCGGGTCCTCTGGTCTGGCCCAGTGTGTGCCAGCCGGGTCCTATTGGTCAGGCCCCGGGTGTGGCAGCTGTGTCCTCTGGTCTGATCCTGCGTGTGCCAGCCAGGTCCTCTGTTCTGGTCCTCTGTGTGCCAGTCGGGTCCTCTGGTCTGGCCCCGTGTGTGCCAGTCGGGTCCTATTGGTCAGGCCCCGGGTGTGGCAGCTGGGTCCTCTGGTCTGGCCCTGCGTTTCCCAGCCGGGTCCTCTGGTCTGATCATGTGTGTGCCAGCCGGGTCCTCTGGTCTGGCCCGTGTGCGCCAGCCGTGTCCTATGGTCTGGCCCGTGTGCGCCAGCCGGGTCCTCCGGCTTGGCCCTGTGTGCTCCAGACGGGTCCTCCGGTCTTGCCCCGTGTGTGCCAGCTGGGTCCTCCGGTCTGACCCAGTGTGTGCCAGCCGGGTCCTCCGGTCTGGCCCCAGTGTGTGCCAGCCGGGTCCTCCGGTCTGGCCCCGTGTGTGCCAGCCGGGTCCTCCGGTTTGGCCCCGTGTGTGCCAGCCGGGTCCTCCGGTTTGGCCCCGTGTGTGCCAGCCGGGTCCTCCGGTTTGGCCCAGTGTGTGCCAGCCGGGTCCTATGGTCTGGCCCGTGTGCGCCAGCCGGGTCCTATGGTCTGGCCCGTGTGCGCCAGCCGGGTCCTCCGGCTTGGCCCTGTGTGCTCCAGACGGTTCCTCCGGTCTTGCCCAGTGTGTGCCAGCCGGGTCCTCCGGTCTGGCCCCAGTGTGTGCGGTCTCCCAGTGTGTGCCAGCCGGGTCCTCCGGTCTGGCCCCAGTGTGTGCCAGCCGGGTCCTCCGGTCTGGCCCCAGTGTCTGCCAGCTGGGTCCTCCGGTCTGGCCCAATGTGCCAGCCAGGTCCTCCGGTTTGGCCCAATGTGTGCCAGCCAGGTCCTCCGGTTTGGCCCAATGTGTGCCAGCCAGGTCCTCCGGTTTGGCCCAATGTGTGCCAGCCGGGTACTCCGGTTTGGCCCCGTGTGTGCCAGCCGGGTCCTCCGGTTTGCCCCGTGTGTGCCAGCCGGGTCCTCAGGTCTGGCTCTGTGGGTGCCAGCCGGGTCTTCTGGTCTGGCCCTGTGTGTGCCAGCCGGAATCTCTGGTCTGGCCCTGTGTGTGCCAGCCGGAATCTCTGGTCTGGCCCTGTGTGTGCCAGCCGGAATCTCTGGTCTTGCCCTGTGTGTGCCAGCTGGGTCCTCTGGTTTGGCCCTACTGGTCCGGTATGTGCCAGCCGAGACCTCTGGTCTGGCCAAGTGTGTGCCAGCCGGGTCCTCTGGTTTGGCCCCGTTTGTGCCAGCTGAGTCCTCTGGTCTGACCCTGGGTGTGCCAGACAGGTCCTCTGGTCTGGCCCTAGGTGTGCCAGCACCCAGCCTCTGCGAGGATCCAAAGTCACAAGAATGCTGAAAGGATCTTGCGTCGTCAGACAGACCGCACACTGGAACACTGAGACCAGTGAAAGGCCCTATGGACACGAATAGTGGCCGAAACATGGACAGAGAGAGAGAGAGGCTGTTAGCACATACACCCCAGGTGGCAGCTCCGTTCATGCCCACCCCTGCACCCCCCTCAGAATTCACGCTGGTTCAGACTGTGTGGAGAGCTACTCAGACTTACTAAAAGGGGCAGTGAAAAATACAAGCTTAGTACTCCAGTGCACTATGGACCCATGCTGCCGTGGGCATGTCATGTGCCACTATTAACTCATGTTGTCCTGGGCAATTGGTGCAAAACTGACATCCTTGCACTATTGACCCATGCTGCTATGGGCATGTGGTGAAACACTGACATCCTTGCACTTTTAACCCATGCTGGTGAAACACTGACATCCTTGCACTATTAACCCATTCTGCAGTGGGCATGTAGTGAAACAGTGACACTATTAATCCATGCTGCTGTAGGTGTGTGGTGAAACACGGACAATCAATCAGGTTTCTTGTAAAGCGCGACTACTCACCAGTTAGGGTCTCAAGGCGCTGAAAGGGGGGGGGGGGATCTGCGGTTCACTGGAAGAGCCAGGTCTTGAGGTCCTTCCTGAATTAAGGCAGCGAAGGGGATTGCCTGAGATGTAGAGGCAGGGAGTTCCAGGTCTTCACAGCGAGGTAGGAGAAGGATCTTCCTCCAGCCGTGGTCTTGTGGATCTGTGGGATGGTGGCTAAGACCAGTTGGACGGAGCGGAGTTGTCTTGTTGGTGTGTAGAAGGAGAGGAGGTGGTTGAGGTATGCAGGTCCGGCGTTGTGGAGGGCTTTGTAGGCGTGCGTGAGGAGCTTGAAGCTAACTCTTTTGTTGGTTGGGAGCCAGTGGAGGTCTCTTAGGTGACCGGTGATGTGGCTGGTACGCAGGATGTTCAGGAGGAGTCTGTCGGAGGCTTTCTGGATGTTCTGCAGTTTAAGGAATTTTTGGGTGTTGCCGGCGTAAAGTGCATTGCCATAGTCGAGTCTGCTGCTGATGAGCGCGTGGGAGACTGTTTTCCTGGATTCAGTGGGGATCCACTTAAAAATCTTCTGAAGCAGGCGGAGCGTATGGAAGCAGGAGGACGAAACAGCATTGATTTGGCAGTTCATTGAGAAGGAGGAGTCGAGAATGATGGTGAGGTTTCATGCGTGGTCTGTTGGTTTGGGGGGTTTCGGAGCACTGTGGGCCACCAAGAGTCATCCCAGGCAGAGGGGGTGAAGCCTAGGATGAGGACTTCAGTCTTGTCTGAGTTGAGCTTGAGGCAGCTGTCCTTCATCCAGGTGGCAACTGCCTTCTTCCCGTTGTGGAAGCTCTTGGCAGCTGTGGGTTCGTCTGTGAGGGAGAGAATCAGCTAGGTGCCGTCGGTGTAGGAGACGATGTTGAGTCAATGGCTTCTGACAATGGCTGTGAGCAGGGCCATGTAGATGTTGAAGAGGGTGGGACTCCGGTAGAATCCTTGAGGCACTCCGCAGCTGATCTTTGTGGGTTCGGAGTAGAAAGGTGGAAGTTTGACTCTGTGTTCGGCTGGTGAGGAAAGAGCAGATCCATTCTACGGCTCTGTCGTAGTTGCTGGTGTCGTGGAGTCTTGCGTAGAGGGTGTGGTGGGAGATGGTGTCAATGGCGGCCGAGAGGTAAAGGTGGATGAGGGCTGCAGTTTTGTGTCAGTCAAGGAGGGTGCAGATGTCGTCTGTGGCGGCAAGGAGAGCGCTTTCGGTGCTGTGCTTGCTTCTGAAGCCTGATTGGGAGAGGTCCGGGATGTGGTTTGTTTCCATGAACTCGGAGAGTTGGGCGTTGATGGCCTTCTCGATTACTTTGGCTGGGAAGGGGAGCAGAAAGATGGGTATGTAGTTCTTGAGGTCAGTTGGGTCGGCAGAGGGTTTCTTCAGCAGGGGGTTGCTCTTTGCGTGTTTCCAGTCTTCAGGAAAGGTGGCAGACTTGATGGAGCAGTTGATGGTGCAGCAGAGTTCGGGGCGATGGACGTGCTGGCTCTGTCGATGATGTGGTGAAGGCAGGGATCCGAGGGGGCTCTTGAGTGGATGCTCTTCATTATCCTGAGGGTATCGTCAGAGGTGAGGGTGGTCCAGTTGAGCAGGGTCTGCTGGGGTCTGGGGCCATTGGGTGCGGTGGTTGCGGGTGGGTGGGTCTTGGGTTGCGAAGCAGTCATAGATTTCCTTAATCTTGCGGTAGAAGAAGGTGACAAGCTTGTTGCAGAGGTCTTGATAGGGGGAATGTCTGCTGTCTCTGTGCTGGGTTTGGCAAATTCTGTAATCACTGTGAAGACTTCTTTGCTATCGTATGCGTTGGCATTGATGCGTTCCTGTATGGCTGTTTTCTTTGTTGTTCTGATGAGGTGGTGGTGTGCGGTGACGATGGTTTTGAAGGCAGTGTGGTCTGCCAAGATCTTGCTGCTCCTCCATCTTTTCTCGAGCCATCTGCATGTGCGCCTGGACTTTTGGAGGGCAGGGCAGAACCAGCTGGCTTTCTTGGAGGGCTGCTTGCCTGAGGGTTTCCAGAGGGGAGCCAGTGTGTTGGCAAAATTGGAGATCCAGAGGTAGCGGTTGCGTGCTGAGGCGTTAGTGTACGTGGATGTTGGTGGAGGGGTTTTGCTGAGGAAGCTGATCTTCAGTGACCTGGTTCCAGCTTCTGCGAGGATAGCGGTGGGCATGGTGGTGTATGGTGGGTTTGGTGAGGAAGAAGTGGACACAGTGGTGATCGGTCCATTGTAGCTCGGAGGTGTGGCTGATGGAGATATTGCTTGCTAAGTAGATGGGGTCGAGCATGTGTCCTGCTGAGTGGGTTAGAGAGGTGACCAGCTGTTTGAGTACAATGGTAACGTGCACCTTAGCTCGTAATCCTGTGAGGCACTCATCACTTTCCACGAACTGTAATTTCGGAGCTATTACTTATTGTACATGTTAAGAGCAAAAAGGTTCAGGAACAGTTGTGGGTGATGGGTGATCTGAATTTACAGGATGTTATCAGTCCTGCCAAAGCCTTAGAACAGTCAGAGAGATGGATGAAGTCTTTGAGAAAGGAGAGTAAGAGTTCCGAGGACGTGTGCAGTGTGACTGCTGGTAATTCGCGTGGGGGTGGTCAGTCCCACAAGAGGATTGACAAGAATATTCATTGTTTTAGGTGTGGAAGCACCAACCATATTGCATCATCACAGTGCCCAGCAGTGGGTAAGGAGTGTAACAATTGAGGGCATATTGGACATTTTGCATGAGTGTGTAGGGATTTCAAGAAAGGGAGAAATTGTATCACCGTCAAGGGGAAAGTGTCGGGGAAGGGGTCGTGCATGAGCGATAAGTTTAACCACAATGGAGAAGGTGAAGGCAGATGGGCATAGTATTATCTATTAAGGATTTTGAAGGATATGTGGAGGAGGGTGTGCAATGGAGCCACCCAAGTGTGTTGTTCGAATATTGAATGTAGAGCTGGAATTGATTGCAGATTCTGGTTCGCCATGGACTATTATTATGAAAGATTATTGTATGCAATGGTTCGGAGACAGAGTGCGTTTGGACACCCTGAAGGAGTCAGACATTATTGCGAAATGTTTTGATGGTTCTAGAATAGACATTGAAAAGTATGAAGAAATGGAAATTGAAATCAAGGGCAGGGTTGTTCGAATAAAGTTATATGTGGCTGCTAAGGGTATCAACATGTTGGGTTAGAGAAATTAGTGAAAATTGGGAATCACTCAATCCGATACGTAAGGAACCTGCTTTGATAATTTCTTATGTCATGAGTAAAGATGGGGTGATTCAGTGTTTCCCCATAGTATTTGCTGAGAGACTGGGGAAATTGATAGGATTTAGTCATAAAATCAGGGTGAAGGAGAGTGCCATTCTGGTGAAACAGAAGCTCCGTGGTGTGCTGGAGAATGTGAGAGAGGAGTTGAAAGATATGTTAGAGGGGCTGGTCAATGAGGGAATAATAGAAGTGGAGTCATCAGAGTGGGTTTCTCCCATTGTGCTGGCTCGCAAGGCTGCCAAAAGTCTGAGGTTATGCGTGAACTTGAGAGCCCTAAATGCCAAGTTAGTGCTGGATTGTCATCCACCGCCAAACATTAACAAAGTGGTGTGTATGTATGCTGGAGGAAGCCATTGTGTTCTCTACATTGGATCTTCATTCAGCATACCACCAAATTGAGTTAACTGAGGAGTCAAGGCACTTTACCACGTTCATTACACCCCATGGGGTAGTCTAGTACACAAGGATGACCTTTGGCTTAGCCTCAGCGGCATCAGTGTTTCAAAGGGCAATGTTACACATTTTCAAGACTTGGACAAATTTGTGAAATGTTTTCAGGGCAACATTCTTATATTCTCCAGGAATGAGAAGGAATGCATGGAACATGTTGTGGAGGTGTGTAGACGCAAGTGTCATGGTCATATTTAAAAGGGAGCAGTGCAAGTTTTTCTGTGACTCAGTGGAGTACCTAGGGCACACGTTGTCCAGGAATGGTGTGGTTCCAAAGAAATCTTTGGTGGACGCTTTTAAGGCTCCTGCTCCTGATAATAAGGAAAGGTTGTTGTAATTTGCAGGTCTATGCGAGTATTACAGCAAGTTTATACAAGGATTGCCACCAAAATGGCTACACAGGTCTGCATGGGCTGAGGTATATGATATAGTGAGTCCTCGCTGGGCTTTGGGTCCTGCCAGTACCCAACATATCATGTAGTTAAAAACAGGCATTGAAAATGATCCTCACCAGACCCTGTATTTATGCCCTTAAGTTTACAAGGAAATACAATGGTGTCTTTCTCAAGATTGTGAGCAAGACCCTCAAGGTAATCCAAGCTAGGGATGCATTCAATGTTACATTTCACACGATTACTTCATGTTGCATGGTATATGTATACCCAGTTCCAAGGAGTTTTTTTTCACCATGTGTTTCTGTGGTTTCGAGTCGTGTATAGTGCATACTCAGCACGGAGTCTCCTCCAGGTGTCAGGGTGAGTTCAGGCTGTGGGTGGCTATGCATGATGAAGCACGATGAAGCGCTCTGGATCTGAGGCTGAAGGCACTGTGTGTTTCTCACAGTGCCCGTCATTAAGGTGTTCAGACTACATGCTCATTCAATACTTGGCTTCTCTGCAGATCGAACAAAGTGTGACATAGGAGACACTTGCAATGAGTACCTTCTGCCTGAAGGAGGAGCACAACTGAGATGATCCAGAAGTGGATGGGGAGTGAGGGCTGACCTTAAATAATCCCCAAAACAAGCACTGGCAAAGCCAATAGGCCTCGCCTTTGAAGGCCATCAGACAAACCTCTGGCTTGGCTAGTGCTTCTTCCTGATGCTGATAAGCATCAGCAAAAAAGAAAAAGAAAAAAAAAAAAACATGTTCTTTGCCAATGTTGAACAGCATCAGAAAAAAATAAAATAAGCCAAAATGATTGGCCTCAAATTGGTGCTCTATAGGCGCGCATGCGTCATCACACAGGCGTATGTACGCGCCATCACGCACATGTGATGGCCATTTTATTGAATTGCTTTTTGCCAGTGCTAAATAGCATTGGTAATAACAAAAACATGTTGTGGCCGGTATTCATTAAAGGTTTCAAGAGCATGTTGATCGTCTTTGTCTGTGGTTAGTTCACATAAGTTAGATTTTAAAAAGGTGTAAGTTCTGGTTGCCATATTTATTCTCAAATGACTTACATTTGTATTGGACTAAGCTTTTAACACGCACTCCTCTCATTCTAAGTAAAGCCTTGTAAAATCGGCCTGTGCTTCTGTTCTACTGCAAGAACAAGTTGTTACACTTTGCTTTAGCGAGAAAAAGAGTTCAGTTGATAAACAGACATTTGGGTAAAAGTTGCAATTTACATTGTAAAGATGAAAAAGTGTAGTTGCAACGAGAATCACCCTGCAGAAAAACAAACATTGCTCTCAGTATTGATCGTGCTAAACAGAATTGATATAAAAAAATACAATAAAAACGTATGTGACAACAAGAGAACAGTATGATATGGTTGTATGTCGGAACAACGCGTGCCTTTACCATGCAGTCTTTACAATGAATGTGCCTTTAGCACACATTACGTTACAACGACTTGCCTTAGGGAAAGCGCTGGACTTTGGAGGGGTATAACTTACTATTCCAACTCCAGTCTGCGCAACAGTAGGGAAAGCGTTGGACTTTAAAGCCTTACACCGCTTTCCCGAACGCATGTCGCTGTAACAACCTGTGTGGTAAAGGAATGTGTGGTATACATACATTCGTTGTAACGGCTGGGTTGTAACTGCAGCGAGTGGTTCGGGTGCCGTGGTAAATAAAGGCTGTTTCCCGTATGAAATAGATGACAAAAATAGAAAATATATTCTGAGCACATATCAAGCGGTTGAGCACCTGGCCAGTTCTAGGAAGCGCTATATAAATGTGACTAGGATACAAAACTTAATATGACGTAAAGTATAAAATGAAATCACAGCAAATGATTAGCCATATTATGTAAATAAAAGCATACAGTAACGCGATAAAGTAACAAACACACAGTAACAGTAACACCCCCACCTGGTCATTCTAAGGTAAGACATATTTATATTACACTGGATTAAACATGAAGTAGAACTGAAAATAAACATTACAAATTATGCTTTTACAACAACTTTACATCCTGCAGAAAGTAAAAGCGAGAGCCATGTAAGACAGAGCAATATAGGGCTGCACTGACCTGGCCGGCCATAAATCTGAAAATATAGTCATTATAAATCAAATTTTGTTATGTGATGTTTTATGAATCTCTGCCTGGCCTTTGGTCTTTACCACGTGATTGCTAAGATATTAACTTCACGGGAACATTCTGCCCTGAAGAAGCTTTTACCTCAAAGAACCACGTTATTTTGCTATTAACCAAACGCCTCGTAAAGTCAGCGTGTGTTTCCAGCCTGCTCGCCTTCAGTACTTAACTGTGCTTTGCTGTAGCAATAACACATTTTACGTTTCTGGCGCTATATTGGCTGGATGCCGCATTTCAATTGATTGTAATGATACAAGAAGTGCAGCTGCAGACAGAATGGCGCTCTGAAACAAAGGTTGCATCTGTACTTGCACCAATGGGCCTCAAAACAATTCAATGTGGGGATCCCCCGCGCCTTGAGACCCACACGGGTGAGTAGAGCGCTTCAAAACCCCCTGATTGATTTAATACGAGAGGGGTTACACTAGTAATAAATCCCTTTCTTACATACACTGAAAATGTAAATAACAGAAGCAGAAACATAAGGAGGTAAATAGCATTTAAATAAAACAAGCCCTCTTCAATGTCTACGGAGCGCTCAGACCACCTGCTAGAAGTGATTCTGAAGGTCCAGAGCACGGACGCCGAGCACCGCGCATCTCTCTGCGCGCACGCGGAGCACCGCGCATCTCTCTGCGCCCACGTGGAGCACTGCGCATCTCTCTGCGGGAAACAGCCTTTCCAACAAGGTGTTTACCACGTTGTGACTTTACCGCGCATTTATAAGCACACATTTTTTTACAATGTGTATGTTTTTACAACGGATGCCTTTACCACGTGGTAAACATCACTCACCCCGCATCCGTGACCCCGCATGTTATTACAATGCGGTCGTTACAACGACCGCGTTGTAACAACGCAATACCATTACCCCGCAAGTCGAAACCACGACTTGCGGAGGGGGGAGAAGGTGTTGGATTTGAAATCCAACACCTTCCCTACTGTCCGCACAGACTGGAGTTGGAATAGTAAATCATACTATTCCAACATCCAGCGCACCCCTCCGCAAGTCGTGGTAACGACTTGCGGGGTAATGGTATTGCGTTGTTACAACGCAGTCGTTGTAACGACCGCGTTGTAATAACATGCGGGGTGAGGGAAAGCGGGAAAATGAGTGCTATTCTTACCACGTATTTAAGGTAAGCTGGGGGATGATGTGGGAGTCTCCTTCCACAAATACATTGTATGTGTATATATATATATATATATATATATATATATATATATATACACATACACATACATACATACACACACATATATACATACACACACAATGCGTGGTAATAGCATACACGTTGTAAAAAAGCACATTTTGTAAAAACAATGTGGGGTAAAAAAATATGTGGTTAAGGCATGCAAAGCATTTCCCTGCGTTGTTCTGTCGTACAACCCTCTACGTGCTAGATGAGCACCGATCCCTGGCAAACTCAAACATCTGGAGCTACAGGGCACATATAACATGGAACTCTACACCGGAACAGTTACTCAGGCCACAAGTCCTAAAAAAAGAAGTGAGGGGACTAACCTAGTTAGGCAATATGCAAGTGACATCACGGCGCACGACATCACAGCGCATGGCATCACACATGGCGTCACAGGAATCGACATTATAGAAAGTGGCATCACAAGCCACGACTTTACAGGAACTGGCATCACAAGTGGCATCAGATCTAAAGCCCTCACATATATGTTTAGCAGGTCTATCGTGTACGTTTGAGCGCTTTGCGAGGATAATAGCACAGTGAGCTATGGAAGATGATATGTGACTTCTACACCTTGTAATCCCCCAGTTTTATGTAACACATCCTGTACATTCATTTACAAACTTATATTATTTATTGTACATGTAATATGCACATGTTGATGTAAAGCGCTCTGACAATCTGCATTGGGATGAGTAGCGCTATACAAGAAAAAATAGTGGTACTTAAATTATTTCAACGCCTCCTCAGGGGAAGTAAGCTCTATATAAATTACATTTATTTTGTGTAAAAACTGGGAAAGACCAACACATCTGACATTCTTACAGTGCATGCATATCTCCTAAACAGAGACTGAACAAAGTGAAAAGCTGCCTCTCTTAAGTATGTGTGAAGTGGTTGGCAAAGATTCCTATCTTTGGAATAATGACTGGTGGCCTCCGGCCCTTGGAGCCCCTCCAGCCCCCAAATCTGCAGTGAGAAATCTGGGTTTTATGCTTGATAAGGATCTCAGCTTTGAGACGCATGCCAAATCAGTGGCCGGGAAATGTTTTGGGCTACTGCGTGGCCTTAAACCGATACTTGGTCTATTTGACGCCCAAACGCGTCAGTTGATCATCCAAGCTTCTATACTGGCCCGTTTGGACTATTGCAATGTGCTCCTTCTGGGCTCCAATAAATCCGTGCTGAACCGATTACAGCAGGTCCAGAATGCTGCAGCACATGCAATTTTTGCCCTCCCAAATACAGCCATGTTTCCAACCTCCTTCATCGCCTGCACTGGCTGCCCCTTGAACATCGAATGCGCTTTAAGGCGCTCTGCATCATGCACAAGATTCTGACAGGCATCGGCCCAGATATTTTGAGCGACCTGTGCGCCCTCTATTCTCCATCGCGAGTGCTGCGCTCGGCAAACCAGATTCTTGCACGAATCCCACGTATACGAAGGACCAGATCTGGTGGGCGCTCTTTCAGGCGACTGGCCCCCGCCTTATGGAATTCTCTTCCTCTCCATATCCGCAGCAGCTCTGATCACAAGGCCTTTAGACGGCTTGTGAAGACCTGGCTCTTCTCTCAACTCTAATCTCTTGCTTGTTCCCCACTCAGTGTTTGCTTTAGCGCTGGGACGCCTCATTGCCGAGGCAGCCATGCGCTTTACAAGTATTATAATCTAATCTAATCTAACAAGGTGTGAGTGAGCCTTTGTTTCCACACCACTTCATTTGCATCAGGTGTGAGGCTCCTGACTGCTCCCAGCCAAGAGACTCGAACAAAAGGAGGCCTGATGACCCCTCAGATTCGGCCTTTGTTATGGGCCCAGCAGGAGTCTAAAATAAGAAAGCCCTGTCCCCGCCTGCAATTGTTAGGTCTCGCCTAGCGTTGCAGCGCATGCGCTGCTCGCTTTGCGAGGCATGCTGTATTAGGGTATTTTTTAGAAGTGGTGTGGAAGCCCCGCCCATATTTTTCATTGGCTGGCGTCATCGTCCATGGTAAATGCTGGCTTCCAATTGAAAATGAGGCTTCTTAGTCCCTCCTTGTTACCGCCCTGTCTCCTTTTGGGTCCGCCCATCAGGACTGGATTGTTTACTTGCGGCGTTATACTGTCTCCTTCAATTATTGGGTAAGCACTTTTTTTGTTGTCATTCGCGCAAAGGCGACAGCTTGTTCTTACTGTGCCCACTGTCGCTCACACCCCAGTATTCAGCCGCCTCCCTGCCGACATCCTTCTGGGTCTCCCTGCGGCCCTTCTCGGCTCCGCCGTCCTGTCCGCACACTTCCACATGGCCCCTCGTCCTATTCGGGCCTCGGCCGTCACCATACTGCAAGACAGCCCTGCTGCAGTGCGCCTGAAGTGACTGACATAAACAGCCTTAACCGTCGCCTTCATAGGCGTCGCCGAGGCAGCTCTGGGTTCTCACTTCGTCATCTCAAAGAGGAGTTTTGCGGTCTGAGCAGCCCACCTCAGAGGTGCCACTATGGAGGAATTGGAGTAAGTATCACTGGTGTGGAGGCGAAGCCCAAGACTCACTCCTCTGTTTCTTCGGGGCCCGGGGGCCTTTCACCAGCGTGCCTGTGCGCTTCAAGTCTGTGTGTCACGCACCCCGGCTCTCCTCACGGTTGTTTAATTAGGCTTTTTCGCACTTGCACGTCGCGATAATCACGGAAGAGACCCCGCTACGAGGTGAGGATGCCTGTCTTCAACGGACTCCCACTGAGAGCCAGGGCCCCCAGGGGAGGCTATAGCAATTACATGTACTTTAATAATAATTTAGCAATCACTTCGCTTTCATTTACTTATAAGTGATTTCCACCTGTTTGTTTTTTTAGGTTTGTATTTCAGCGGGGGAAAATACCAGCTAACACAGACTTTTACCAGTTTAATGTTTTTTTTTGTTGTTTTTTTTTTTAAATGTGCAGCGCGGTCTGATCTGATTTTGTGAACCTACACCACCAGAGCAGCTGCCAGCTGGGGTCTTAATTTTCATGCGTAGACTGTGTTTCAGGGTCTATGCTCATGCAATCCTTGGCCTCTGTGCCGATGCTTTCAAGAGCAGCACAGACGTATTATCACTCAACCAATCAGCACTAGTTTTATTGACGACATCCCTTATTTGACATCCCATATTTGTTGAAAGATGTGAACCCGTAGCCTCCAACTTGGCTGCACAGATGTTTGCAGCAGGCTAAACCCACTGAGCTGTCCTATTAGAATTGGATCTGTGGCGTAATGCAAAACTAATTCCCCTTCCCCCGCAGAATGTGATGAGGTGCCCCAGTCTCCACTGTCTCACACACGTTAATTGACATTGGGCTGAATGGGGGGCCCTTGAAGAGTTGGGGGGCCTGTGTTACGCTCCTGAATTAGATCATGTAACCAACACGTTACATAGAAAGCTCTACAACTGTAGCTTAAACCTACTGAAGTGTTATTGTGGATTCGACCAATGTAACTTGCGAAGTGTACTCCAGGGGCGTCCAACGTATGTCCAGGAGGACTGCACTATGGCTAGACTTGCTGTGTGAGTATCTCTATAACTGATATATATATATATAAATATATATGCTCCATTCGGGTTCATTGTTTTCACACATATATTATTCTAAACAGTGAAAATCGGCCATGCATTTTACCTATTTTGGGCGCCTACGTTTAACACAGACCTCTGCAGTGGGTGTTTACCCCGACTGAGCTATCTGAGTTCGACTGAATCCTTTACATTGAATTTGTTTGGTCAGACCAGGTACTTAGAGCTGTCAGTCACCATAACCTTGTAAGCAGGGGTATGACCTCGGGGTATGTTTCGAAACCGAGATGCTTAGTCTGGGGAAACCTGATTTTATCAAGAAACGCTTTCGTAGCTGCTTCCAGCTTTAGGGGACAGCCCAGCTCTGGACTTTTATCTTGAAGTGTATCTTAGGCGATATGTGCGCTGCGGGGGGGGGGGTGGGGGGGGGGGAAAGCATTTGCAATGCAATAGGTCTCGCATTTATGCGAGTTTAAGCTATTGGCATTGTAAATGACAATGCCTTTTATTTAAGTTTTAAAAACCAAAACATAAATAAAAGTAATTGTCATTTACAATGTCAATAGCTCAAACTCACGTAAATGCGAGACCTATTGCATTGCAAATGCTTGTTGCGGATGGAAAGCAGACAATGTGCAGGCGCTGCTGAAAGTGTCCCAGTGTTTGGAAATTACACCGGGACGAGTTCAGCACATTATTCAGTGGGGCCCAAATTCTTGGCAGGGTGGACGGCGTTCACCCTGTGAAAATAGTGGGTGGACGCCATCCACCAGCATGTAGCTCTGACTCGTGCCCTGGTAAAACTGTAATGCGCATTCAGAGACCCAACTGCTGCCGTCTGCAGGACAGGAGAAAGAGACAGGAGTATTGAACACAGAGCAACAGGCGTTTAAAATACGGTTCATTGTTCACACTTGAGCCATGCGTTCACAGCACGTCACACACAATCTACAACGCATTCCCTCCAAAGCACAGCGTGTGTTTCAGTGCTGCGCGTGGTGGCCGAGTGAGGCATAACAGCAGGGGGGTGGGGGGGTACTGCCCACACTGGAGGTCTCGTGGAAACAGGATGTGACGGAGACCGGCAGTGAGAACCAATCAAGAACTGTACAGAGTGAGAAATTGTACAAGGACTCAGAGCCGGAAAGTAATCAAACTCCCTCTCTCCACCTGGGACAGACCGGAGTCTGCCTGTGGAACTGTAAGGGGCAGGAGGCCACGGCAGACTCAAACTCTGGTACAGGACCGGACGCCTGGCGTGCGCGCACAGGCCCGGACGCCTGGGGTGCGCGCACAGGCCCGGACGCCTGGGGTGCGCGCACAGGCCCGGACGCCTGGGGTGCGCGCACAGGCCCGGACGCCTGCTGCGCGCGCACAGGCCCGGACGCCTGCTGCGCGCGCACAGGCCCGGACGCCTGCTGCGCGCGCACAGGCCCGGACGCCTGCTGCGCGCACACAGGCCCGGACACCTGGGATGCGCACACAGGACCGGACACCTGGGATGCGCACACAGGACCGGACACCTGCTGCGCGCACACATGTCCGGACACCTGCTGCGCACACACAGGTCCGGACACCTGCTGCGCGCGCACACAGGACCGGACACCTGCTGCGCGCACACAGGACCGGACACCTGCTGCGCGCACACAGGACCGGACACCTGCTGCGCGCACACAGGACCGGACACCTGCTGCGCGCACACAGGACCGGACACCTGCTGCGCTCACACAGGACCGGACACCTGCAGCGCGCACACAGGACCGGACAGCTGCTGCGCTCCCACATGACCGGACACCTGCTGCGCGCACACGACCGGACACCTGCGGCGCGCACACAGGACCGGACACCTGCGGCGCGCGCACACAGGACCGGACACCTGCGGCGCGCACACAGGACCGGACAGCTGCTGCGCGCACACAGGACCGGACAGCTGCTGCGCGCACACAGGACCGGACACCTGCTGCGCGCACACACAGGACCGGACACCTGCGCGCGCACACAGGACCGGACAGCTGCTGCGCCGCACACAGGACCGACAGCTGCTGCGCGCACACAGGACCGGACACCTGCGGCGCGCACACAGGACCGGACACCTGCGGCGCGCACACAGGACCGGACACCTGCTGCGCGCACACAGGACCGGACACCTGCTGCGCGCACACAGGACCGGACACCTGCTGCGCGCACACACAGGACCGGACACCTGCTGCGCACACACAGGTCCGGACACCTGCTGTCCCTCCCCCTTCTCACTCCCTCCCCCCCCCAAGCAAACGGGCTGCACTAATGGTACTTCCACAGCTTTGCAGAGCCTCTTGTAATCAAACACACACCAGGCAAGGCAAACACTCAGGGGCGACCGGCTGCGCTAATGGTACCCGAGAAGCTTTACTTTACGGAGCCGGCTTTTAAATGATGTTTTTATCAGTCACTTAACTTATCTTGTGGGCTGCCTCGGACCTGCTTGATACGGACAAGTGCAGCCTCTGACCCTCTCGCCCAGTGTGAACGTCCTCCAGCTCCGATAAGGCAGTTTACTCAGGGGCTGCAAGGATACTCACTGCAAGATATTCCTGGGTTGAACAGATGTGGAACCCTGGCTCTTTCCCTTGGTAAACCCTGCCCTTAAATTTCCAAAGACATACCTGCCAACCTGAAGAACAATGTCAGTGTGAGGTGGGGGCGGGGCCTGGAAGGGAGCGGGGCCTTGTGCCGAGAAGTTCCTACGAGACACTTTTGAACCCCACCCTCAAGACTCCTCCCCCCGCCCCAAAAAAATGACGAGGCTGGTGCCGACGTCTTGGGGTGTTGTCACACCCCTCAATGGACATCGGTAATTCAAAACCTCGGAAACGAGCTGGAAAATCACTATTTAAAGTGGTTTTTCAGCTCGTCCTCCCTGCCATAGTGTGATGTTGGCTCCTCACCAGGGGACCATGTGATGGCCGCCGATATCGTGTCACACTGTGGCAAGGTGTGAGGTGGCAGGTATGCAAAGAGAAAAAAAAATAACAACAACAAACATTAAGTCATATACATATACTATTACTTATACTTCAAGTGTACATAATATACAGAAAATAAAAAAAATTCACAGCAAATATCATAAGTATATGCCAAGAGAAGAAAAGAAAATCAATAACATCTGACTGAAGAGTTGCTTCTCCGTACGGCGTGAACTAGACGAAACTTCAAGTGGCCCTCAGGCAGGGTCGGATTAGGACAACAAATTGACCCGAACACCCAAAAAAACAAGTGGCCCACATTTGTGGATCGCAACTTTTCATGAGTCATTGTGTGGTTAGCATTAGTAGCTTATTTTGGGGGGACATTTGTGGTGAATTATGCTTTTTAAAGTTTCAAAGGCCAGAAGCATCACCCGGGACTGGAAACACCGTTATTCCATTACAGATCACCCACGTCTTTTGACCCGTACCTTCAGGTCCATAAAGCTCTCACCACCAGGTCCCTCGACGCGTTGCCGTCTCTTAAATCCCTAAGCCCTTGCTCACCCCTTGGATCTATGGATCCCCAAGCCCTTCCTCACCCCTTGGATCTATGGATTCCCCAAGCCCTTCCTCACCCTGGGATCTATGGATCCCCAAGCCCTTCCTCACCCTGGGATCTATGGATCCCTAAGCCCTTGCTAACCTTGGGATCTATGGATGCCCAAGCCCTTGCTAACCCTGGGACCTATGGATCCCCAAGCCCTTGCTCACCCTGGGACCTATGGATCCCCAAGCCCTTGCTCACCCTGGGATCTATGGATCCCCAAGCCCTTGCTCACCCTGGGATCTATGGATCCCCAAGCTCTTCCTCACCCTCAGATCTATGGATCCCCAACCCTTGCTCACCCTCGGATCTATGGATTCCCAAGCCCTTGCTCACCCTGGGATCTATGGATCCCCAAGCCCTTGCTAACCCTGGGATCTATGGATCCCCAAGCCCTTGCTAACCCTGGGATCTATGGATCCCCAAGCCCTTGCTAACCCTGGGATCTATGGATCCCCAAGCCCTTGCTCACCCTCGGATCAATGGATCCCCAAGCCCTTGCTCACCCTCGGATCAATGGATCCCCAAGCCCTTGCTCACCCTCGGATCAATGGATCCCCAAGCCCTTGCTCACCCTGGGATCTATGGATCCCCAAGCCTTTGCTCACGCTGGGATCTATGGATCCCCTGTCGAAATCTAAAACTCCTGGCCATCCTTAGGGATCCTCAGTCACTTCTATCCTTCAGGTCCATAAAGCTCTCACCACCAGGTCCCTGGACGCGTTGCCGTCTCTTAAATCCCCAAGCCCTTGCTCACCCTCGGATCTATGGATCCCCAAGCCCTTCCTCACCCTCACATCTATGGTTCCCCAAGCCCTTGCTCACCCTCGGATCTATGGATGCCCAAGCCCTTGCTCACCCTGGGATCTATGGATCCCCAAGCCCTTGCTCACCCTGGGATCTATGGATCCCCAAGCCCTTGCTCACCTTCGGATCAATGGATCCCCAGCCCTTCCTCACCCTCGGATCAATGGATCCCCCAGCCCTTCCTCACCCTCGGATCAATGGATCCCCAAGCCCTTGCTCACCCTGGGATCTATGGATCCCCTGTCGGGGTCTAAAACTCCTGGCCATCCTTAGGGATTCTCAGTCATTTCTATCCATCAGGGCCTCAGAGGTTCACTCTCATCCTCGAGTCTGTAGGCGTCTTCTCACCTCAAGGACCCACGGGATCTGCGGATCCTGAGGACGTGAGGGTCGGGCTCCCTGTCTGTTGGTCCCTAAACTACCCACTTACCAGTAGGACCCTTGAGCTCATTTCCACTCTTTGCCCCAGAGGATCCTGCTCGGGCTTCAGATCCCGGAAGCTCCAGCTCACTCTCAGGTGCCTGTGGATTCCAGCTCGTCTTCTGGTCACCTGATTTCCCTGCTTACCCTCCGGCTCAGTCGCTCTTGCTCACTCACACCTAAAAGCCTCAGGATACCCTCAGTTCACTGAAAACGGTGTTCACCAGGAGATTTCGCAAAGCTTCTATTAATGCGTGGTTCCCTTGCTGCTTGGCACATGGTCACCACCAGGTCTTTAAAGCTCCCGTTTACTCTCATTGGGCATTGGTGGGGTGAATATTTGCTGCAGGGGTTTGACTTCATTTAGCTCCCTGAGCCTGCTGCTCACCCTCAGCTTCCTGGGGTTCATACTCGCTCTTCGTTACCCAAAGCCTTGCTCACTCTCAGCTCTTTAAGGCTCCCGTTTACTCTCACTGGGCATTGGCGGGGTGAATATTTGCTTCAGGGGTTGGACTTCATTTAGCTCCCTGAGCCTGCCGCTCACCCTCAGCTTCCTGGGGTTCACGCTCACTCTGTTACCCAAAGCCTTGCTCACTCTTGGGTCTTTATGGTTCCCAATTGCACCAGTGACTCCTGCAGTCAGTAGCCACCTGCTTTAGCAAACCTTAACGTTTTCAGAAGACCACCATTCCCCATCGAAACGCAATGGATTTCGGCCTTGGTGACCACTCTGATTTCTGCGGTTTTCCAAAGGCGAGTCGGGGAAGTGGCGGACCTTGGTCTGTCTCGGCTAGTGGACAGACCATGAGCCTGATTTCGAGTTGAGAGGTAGTGAAAAAGCCTTCTGGAGGAATTGTTAAAACCACAGGTGCGGTTTCCTTTACCATTCCATCCGTTGTTTGATGCACACTGCATTGGTGGGTTCTGCTGTGGATTCAGCAGTCCCTCTAGGTGTCCGCCAACTTCTAAATCAAGCCGTAGAGTCCTGGACAGTCCGAGAACTAAGGAGTGAGTATGAGGCACTGATCCACCTGACCAAGAAGCTACGGACTTCTCCATCAACGCATCACTCGCTGGACACTCTTTCTCCATTTGCCATCCCCTTGCCCTCCACTTTTGCTTCCCATCCTTCACTCACTTTACATATGTATCAGTCAACCCTTCTCACCACTCGATCTTTCCTCTCCCTTCCTCCGTTTGTCTATGCGCCCCTCTCCCTGGCTCCCGTTTCCTTTTGTGTCTTTCTCTCTTCTCTTATTCTCTCCCTTTTCATCCCAGGATTGAGGTTGAATTATATATATATATATTTTTTTTTTTAAAGAGACCCTGTCAAAAAAAAATATTTTTCTTTTATCCATTTCTATTCATATTTTTTTAAACAGTAAAGTTATTTAAAACGTTTGTGGTTCTTGGTGTTTTTCTCTCATTTCACTGCACAGTATTTGAATGAAACTCCCAGTCTCAATCCGAGAAACACCTGCATCAGGCTCCTGCGGGTTGTCTGTAGAATCGCGGTGACCTGCTGTGGAAGACCAGAGCCGCCTTCCCCCCCCCCCCCCACACCGAAGGCTTGTTCATTTTGATGCTAATAGACCACCTCCCTCCAAGGCTCGCTGCCCCCGCCTGAGGTCCGGGGCGGTGGGGGGTCACCACATGACGTGCGTCCTCCGGCCCCCAGTTGTCATTCTGCAGATCATTGATGGGGCTAATACATGGCTTGTTCGGCCCCCCCTCACCTGCAGCTGGCGCAGTCTATTGGGTAGAAAAACCAGCCCAGGTATGTGGGGGCTTGATCCACAGACGGAAAAAAAGGGCCGACAGCTCTCCTCTGCCACCGGCCCTGGCCTCAGGATTCACAGGTAATTAAACGCGTGCAGTGTGTGGGGGCGCCTGGGCTGGAAGGGAGAGGGGAACCCCCATTCCAGGAAGTCAACCATTCACAAGCACATCCGGGACCTGAGATGCGGAGACAAAACAGAGACACGTCTTTCACTGACTTCCAGCGGTGCCAGCTGCTCACTTCCGGTGGAGGGGGTGGGTGGGCCGTGGGTCACCACCTGCAGCTGGAGGACTACTCATGGAAAATGAATATTAGGCCTTGAGGCAGCACCAACCGTGTGCGCTGAAGCGATGCCCTTTTCATTCCCTCACCCAGGGCTTTAAGTGGGATGAAAAACTGGGGGTCTCTCAAAGGGGCGTGGCCAATGTAATTAAGGGCGTGGCTTAAAAACACGTAAGCTAAAAGTCTGTGCGTAGCATAGTGTACCGCCCGTCTTGTATTTTGCTGTTTCTGTCATTGCATCCAGATATATGATACAACAAGTAACATCATACCTACAAGTCAGGACATATTGGCTTTGTCAATGGTTGTTAGTTGCGTAAGATAAATAAGCAGCAACTATGGCTTGTATATAATATTGAAAAAGCTTCCACTTAAAGCCCTGGTGACACCATGACAATGTTGCTGCTCCCGAGTTTCAAAAAGAGAAGGGAAATCCAGAGAGAAAATGATTCTCTTTAAAGGATTTCCCTTCCCCTACAACGCTCACCTGGCATGACGTCATGCCGTAACTTCTCCAATAGTGAGAAGTGAGCGATGTGAATGCCGTCACTGCAGTCCGGAAAAAAACGGACCGCCTGTGCCAGGGCACAAAACAGAGCCCGATAGAGACCCGTTTCGAGGCCTCCTTTAAAAAACTGCAGGTGCTCAGCACCGGTGAGACCCGGCCCACTTAAAGCCCTGCCCTCACCGACCCCACCAACGGACACTTATGTTATGGCATAACCAGGGTCGCAGGAATTATGCGGCAGGCGAGGCTCAAGCTATGCGGCATGGTTCAATAAATTACGTCGCAAGAAAAGTCAAATCATGAGGCATAATGCTGCACAATTTGTAATAGTATTACTTCATTATTTCGTCATTTTCAAACTTGGTAACGGTATCTGGGCATTGGTTGTGCCACACCAGAACCAGTTTAACACCCAAATATAGCAATAAGCAACACAAAGGTGTCCAGTCCGGCTTTGCATAGGGCCTTCCACCATGCAGCAACACGTGTCACTGCAGTTTCAGTCACTTTTAAATCGTTAGAGCGACAAACGGTTTTATATTTTTGTTAAAACCTGCAGATGATGGATTATGTGGCGAATGCAGCAAATCTATAACTATGCGAAAATCACTGCAGCCGCACTATTGCATAATTCCAGTGGCCCTGGGTATAACGGTCACTAGCAGGAGCGGGAAAAGAGAGGGATAAGAGAAAACAGCAACACTGGATTCTCCCGCTCTACCTCATCAGTTCAGAGGTCAAGGAAGGCTGTGTGCAGCTCTACAATGTCAGAATTAACATGTCATTAGAATGCTAAGCATGATCATAATGACATTAATACTTCAATGGGAAAATTGGAATTTCTGCTTATGTACCTTGAAAGAACACACGTGCACCAACACCTCTTCCTATGTGTAGAATAACTACCTCAAGCTTCGTCACTCTAGGCTCTGTTGAGGAAGAGGAGTACGGTTTCTACTCGACTTCTGAACAACTGCAAAATAAGGAGTACCATTAACAGCCTGATATTCCTACTCCTAGCAATGTGTCATGCATACGTACACACATCCTATTATCGTTTTGAGATACCGTCCTGTTACTTCACAACAACTTTTAGTAGAACACAACTCCAGTCTTAAGAGTGCAGATAACTGTTGTTATAATGAACTTAGAAGATGAAGAAGGCCAACTCATGTCAACGCAAGCATCAGTTGAAGATGTGTACATAAGTACGTGTTAAAGGAAAAATACAGACCTAAGCTATCTACAGTAGAAGAATTAAACAAGCATTGGCATAGCCAATAGGTCTCGCCTTTGGGATCTTACAAGAGAGCAATCGCACTTGACACCCCCGTGAAGATTGTGTGAGACAGCCTGTGGATTTCGGGTGAGTCAAACCTAGCGTATCAGAAAATGGATGTGGAGTGTAGCGGAAAGCACAAAGACCAAGCGCTACATGCTGGAAAGTGAAAGAGACAGCCTGTTTAAGTGTGGCAGGAGGCTTGTTTTTTATTTATTAAATAAGCTGAATAACAGCGCACAGTCTTTTCAGAGCGGGGGCAATAAGGCGAGGGGTGATAGGACTTCTCAGAGCCGCCGAACCCTCCCTCGCTGCATCTGCTGACAATAACCAACGACCACGGCTGTCCACCCACTGCAAATATAGTTTTGTTTTTTTATAAACAAATTTTTATTGTTTTGAAAACCAATGACATTGTCAAGTCAGCATTAGACACAGAAGATGACACTACATCACCATCTACAGGAATACAACAGCTCGTAGGCCCCGTTCTCCGAAGGCACAAGTAGAAAAACAGATAAATACAATACTTTGATTACTCCACAGTACCTAGCCATTTCCCCCACACCCTACGGTATTTTTTAGGACACCCTCGCGCCTCGTACAGGGTCCTTTCTTGGGTCTCGCACCAGTCTACCCCTCTTTGCCACTTCCCTGAGCAGGGTGGATCTGGACATTTCCACGCCGCAGCTATGTCTCGCTTGGCCACTATCATGGCAGTGTTGAAAAACAGTTTTTCATTTCTGGACCCTTCCAGCCCATCTGTGATCCCCAGCAGGGAGTGACGAGGGTCATGATGGCCTTCCCACCCAAAGACTTCCGTGAGTTCCTCCTCGATATCGCCCCAGAATCGCGCCAGGAGGGGGCATGCCCAGACCATGTGAAAAAAATCAGCCGGAGCTTGACCACACCTCGTGCAGGATGCGTCCGGGCGTATGCCTGCCCGGTGGAGGCGCAGGAGGGTTAAGTATGCGGCGTGTAGGTAGTATAGTTGGATCAATCTGAGTCTGGCTGACGCGGTGACCGTCTTGGGCGCCATAAGGGCGTCGCGCCAATCCTCCTCATCGAGTGGACCCACCCACTCTACCCATTGGTTTCTCAGCTTATCTAATGTAGTGGGGGTGTTGTTAACCAGCGTTCGATAAATACGTGAAATGCCCCCTTTGCCTAGATCTCCCAGCATGGTCTGGGCCTCGGGGGGGCTATGCTCAGGTATCCTGGTGTCGTCTGCAATGTGAGCGTGGAGGGCGTGTCGGATTTGCAAATATTTGTAGAATTGAGATGGGTGTAGGGAGAAACGGGACTGGAGGTCTTGAAAGGAACGCACATGGCCGCTTGTCCACACATCCCCTAGCTGTGAGATACCTATGAGGTCCCATGATCTAAAGCCCTGCAGCCCACTGACCTCACGGAGCCAAGTACCGCGGCCAAAGGGGTGTGCATGGAGTCAGTTTACGTGTCCAGTGAGTATGGCGCAGTGCGGCCCGCCAGGCCATCAGGACAGTGCGCGTTACATCTGGTAAATGGGATGTAATGGATCCCCCGTACATCACGATTGGATTTTGGGCAAACCTAGTTCGTTCAACTCGAGCCGGTAAGCTGGGTCGGACCAGCCCCCGTTGAACCAGTCGTGTATGACCAGGAGGCGCGCGGCCAAGAAGTAGAGATATAAGTGCGTCATCCCCATAGCCCCCATCAAAGGAGGGAATCTGACAGAGGGTCAGGGCCAGGCGTGCCCTCCCCCCCCGAGAAATTTGGTAGCCAGACTATCCAGCTCACGAAACCAGGCCCTAGGAAAACAGAAGGGGGTGTTCTGGAGGACGTACAAAAATCTGGGGAGTATCATCATTTTAAACAAGGCGACCCTCCCCAGGGGATTCAGAGGTAGTGTCATCCACTTCTGAAGATCTGCCTTGGCTTTCTTCACCAGGGGGGTGATATTGAGGGACCAGCCCAGTTCAGGAAGGAGGGTGATCCATATCCCCAGGTATTTGAACGACTGGCGCCGAAGTGGTATGTTGGATTGCCAATCATAGCAGTCTCTAGATAGGTGTAGAGGGACCAGGACCGACTTATCCGGGTTGAGACAAAGACCAGAGGCCTGCCCGAAAGACTGCAAGATCTGGAGACAGTGAGGGCCGGACTGGGCGGGTTCAGCCAAGAAGATTAGGACATCATCGGCGTATAGAGCGATCTTGTCCGCCTCCGTGTTAGGCCATTCCCACCCTCGAATTCGGGCTTCAGCCCGGACCAGGGAGGCCAGGGGCTCCCTCGCCAAGGCGAAGAGCAGGGGCGATAGGGGGCAGCAGCCCTGTCTCGTTCCTCTGCGAATGGGGAAGGCCTCTGATAATACCCCATTGACCAGGACTCGCGCCCGCGGCTGGGCGTAGAGGACGTGGACCAGATTCCTAAAATGGGGACCGAACCCCATCTCTGCCAGCACATCGGCCAGGTACGTCCAGTCCACTGAATCAAAGGCCTTCTCAAAATCTACGAGAAGAAGCGCCAGATAGGGGGGTGAGAAAGTGACGGTGTGCCAGGGCCAGTTGCAGCCTCCGTAGACAGTGCCGGGTCCCCCGCAGGGGCATGAAGCCGCACTGGTCCGGGTGAACCAGAGAAGACAGATAGGGCTTCAGCCGCTGGGCGAGAATGGTGGCGTGCAGTTTGATCTCTGTATTGATGAGAGATATGGGACGGTAATCCGCGCAGCGACTGGAGGGTGGCTAAGATTTCGGTATGACCACGATGGTGGCTATATCTGTTTCAGGGGGGAAGGAGCCCTTCTCCAGCGCTTCGTCGAAGAGGTCAGCAAGACGCGGCACAAGAGTCTCACGGTATAGCGCGTAATACTCTTGGGCAAGGCGGTCAGGCCCGGGGTCTTAACCGACAAGGTAAGGGTTATTGCCTCGTCAATTTTGGCATGGAATATGGGGCGGTCCAGATCTTTTTGGGCGGCAGGGCCCAGCTGAGGGAGACGGACGTCTCCCAGGTCGAGTAAGGCAGAGAGCGACAGGTTTGGGGTCTGGACTGCGTAAAGTTGCTGGTAGAAAGAGGCAAAGGTGCGGGCCATTGCCAGCGGGGAGCGGTGTACCGTTCCGTCTCGGTCTACCGTTTCAGGTATGATGCGGTTCGCCCTAGGGTATGTGGCTAATCTATGAAGAATCGTGCCATTCTTGTCGCCCCGCCGTAAACTCTTGCTATTGAAGATCACCAGAGGAGCTTGGCTGCGTCCATGGATAACTGCCGGATCTCTGCCCGAAGAGGAGTAAGCTGTCGAACCCGGAAAGTGTTGTATGCCGAGGGGGGGGGGATGGCTCGAGGCGTAACGCCTCCGCCTCCCGCGAGGCGATCTCCCGCAACTGCGCCTGTCTTTGACGTTGGAGCTGGCCCTTTGCGATGCCTCGAATGGTGGCTTTACCCACCTCCCAGGGGGTACCCGGGGAAGATACCGACCCTTCGTTTGTTAGGAAATAGTGTTTAAGCTTCGTCCCTACCACCTTCTTGAATTCCTTGTCTTGGAGGAACCATGCGTTCATTCTCCACGTCTGGCGTGCCGAGGGGGGGGGGCTCCCGTGCTAAGAAGCACCGGGGAGTGATCCGAGATGCCCCTGGGAAGGATACGGACGTCCAGAATCGTGGAGCAGTCGGTCGCGGGGACAAAAATTGCATCTATGCGCGCCTGTGTGTGGTGTGCTGCAGAGGTGTGGGTGAATTGAGCGGTGTGGGGGTGCCAGGTGCGCCAAGCATCACAGAGGCCCAGGGATTCGGACCAAGTCTGTAATTGCTTCGCCTGCGCTATTCTAGTGCCGGAGGGAGGGCCTGTCGTGTCTAGGGTTGGAGAGGATACCGCATTGAAGTCGCCTCCGATGATAGTAGGACCCAGAGGCAAAGAGGTCAGCAGGGCAGTAGTGTGCTTTAGGGTCGTCGCAAGCATCGAGGGGGGGCATAGATGGACATAAGATTGAGGGGAGTGTCGCCTAACGAGCGGCAGAGGGTCACCGACAATCCCTGAGGGTCATGAATGACTTGTGCGAGCACGAAAGGCAGGGTGCGTTTCAGAAGGATAGTCACCCCCCGGGAGCCCCGAGTGAAACCAGAGTGCCACACTCTTGTCGTATCCATATTGCGCCAGGAAGGGGCAGCAGTTACCCATCAGGTGCGTTTCTTGGAGTAGGAGTACTTCTATGCCGAGGCGTTGAGCATAGAGCAGGACGGACATGCGTTGAAGCCGGTCTAGGAGGTCGTTAACGTTCCATGACAGGACATGAAGGGTTGCCCTGGGGATGGGTATATCATTCATGGCGGTTGGTGTATGGAGCATAACTGGAGGGCCCTACCGTGGGTCGGGGGCGCGCGCGCGGGAGCCCACGTCTCCGTGGGAAAGCGTAGCTAAGGAAGCCGTGTCTGTCCCTAGAGGAGTGCCCGCATGGTGATCCGTGGTAGCTGAAACAACAAAAAATAACAACTTAGAGAAAAACAGTCCCAAACCCCCCCCCCCATACCCTATACTTCAAGAACAGAAGCATCTGTCGACCCCCCCCTTGTAACAAGAACCAAACTAAAACGCTTGGGTTAGGTTGCGTGGAGGACCCCTCCATGTGTGCGGATGCGCAGTGTCTCGGCAGAAAAACACAAGGAAGAGAGCAAGAAAAAGTCTGCCACTGTTCATGAACCCCACTGGGTCGGGATCCCACTCCCACAATGGGTGTACATCTGGTCTCATCCGGTAATTCCTCATAGAGTCGGAGTGTGGGAGAGATCTGGATCAATCTCGGTGAGTCCCCTCGGGCCAATGAGGAGGAGGCGCCGGGCAAATCATCAGCGGAGTGGTGCCTATGGCGGGGGGGAAGAGTCAGACGGGCTCGAAGAGTCTCGGATTCTGTGGACAGCCACGCTTGAGGATCTAGACGTTACTGGTTGAGATTGGCGCCCTCTGCGAGACTGTCTGCGTTGCCGGCGCCAGCGCCCTGGCGACCTCAGCCCCACTGGTCGGGGGCCCGCCAGCCCTGGGGACGGGTTCCGCTGCTGACGGAGGGGACGCTCCTCTGTCAGCCATGTCCATGCCGCTTGGGGCGAGTCGAAGAAGTGAGTCTTGTTTTGGAAATCGACGCTGAGGCGTGCAGGGAATTGTAGTTGGTATTGTAGGCCCAGGGTTCGCAGTTTATTTTTAACGTCCGTGTAGGAGCGACGGAGGTCTTGTACTTCTCTGGTGTAATCAGGGAATACCATGACAGTATGATTTTGGAATTTAAGGGGACCCTGAACACGGGCCTCGCGCAGAATGGCGTCCCGGTCTTTGAAGTTAAGGATTTTAAGTACGATAGGGCGAGGTGGGGCCCCTTGCGTTGGGCCTGGGTGCGAGGGAGCGGTGTGCCCTCTCAACCACGAACCAAGCGGAGAGGGCATCTTTAGGCATCCATGATGCGAACCAGTCCTCGACAAAAGTGGATACTTGATTCGTCTCGACCCCTTCAGGAACCCCCACCAGGCGGAGGTTGATGCGGCGCGCACGATTTTCCGCATCCTCCGCGAGCCGATGTAGCTCTTTGGTATGGGAGTGGAGGTGGGCCACTTGTTCCCTCAGTTGTAGGATGTCGTCCCCCGCCGTGGACAGGCGAGATTCAGCCTGTGTGATTCGTGCCGTGGCGTTACGGAGGTCCTGCCGAAGCAGGGATACATCCACTTTGACCTCCCCGATCTTCCCTTCAACAGACGCCTGTGAGGCGCTGATTGGCTGCAAAATGGTAGTTAAGTCCTTGTCCTGAGGAGGGGAGGAGAGGCCCCCGCCACCTGCCCAGGGGGGGTCATGATCGGAGGTGGTGAACCGGTCCATCTTCGTTTGCGTGGGGGCCGGTGTGGACTTAGAGGCCTTGTCTCTCCCCATATTTGACGACAGGCAGCGCCTCCGCAGAGAGTTTGAGGACTAGGTGGATGTGACCAGGAGCCGTTGAATGCCCCAGCCGAGGTTGTGCGGCCCTACCTTGAACGAAGGTCGCCAAGCCGGGGTGCAGGCAATGTGTGCAGGACAGACAAGGGTCGGGCCAGCCCCTCCGGTGCTCAGGGACGCCCCACGGTGAAGAGGGTGGAGACCAGGGCCACGGTGAGGGGGGCGGAAGGTTTCACCACGATGGATGTCCGTGTAGGGCAAAGGTGGATTGGAGCCGCATTGATGAAGAGTTGGGAGGTCAGTAAATCCTGGAGAAGACCCCCCTCAGGCCCTTGGGGAAGGGAGGGGCCCGGCCACCGGGCCCCAGATGAGCACGCCGCGCAGCCGGCGCTGCCCCAGCACATGCGGCCAACGGCACACACTGCTGCTGTGCGCCAGGAAGCCTCACGGCGACAACAGGGAGATCCGCTGCAGTGGGCAGGCGCCTCCGGAGGGTGGGCCAGGCAGTGTTGGGAGTGCGCCTGTGGAAAGCAGCTCCCCGGAGCAGGTACAGCCCAGGGAGGGGTAGCGGTTGGGTACCGCAGCGCACCGCCACCCGATCTGGTGGCCGAGGGCTGGAAGAGGGGGCGCCGCGGGCATGGGCTAAGATTACCCCGTGGCAGATGCAGGCCGCCCAGCCCCACGGTTAGTCCGCTCCTACGGCAGAGATGACCCCCCACAGGTGTGGATGGAGGCTGGCACGGTTCGCCACTAGGGGGGGGGAGGGCGGGGGGCGACCTCCCTCGCTGCTGCCCGATCCGACAGCCGGTCCCCACCCCACTCACCGGATGACAATGCCGCCGCCAGCTCCAGAGTGACCCTGGCGGGTGGGAGCAATATGACGCTGTGTTCCTCCGGTGTCTCCCACTATTCCTGGGTACGGGCTCACAGCGCCGCGCCCTCCGCGCACCAGCCGAGTCCCGCTGGCCGAACCGCGGAGGATGATGTCCCCAGGTAGCCGTCCGCTTCAGCGGGCTCGTCGGCCGCATGCGCCGGGGGCCGCCATGTTGCAGAGGGAGGGCACCAGAAAGACGTCACGCCCGGTCCGCCGTCAAACCACCGAGATTGCTCCCCAAGGCCAGGGAACACGTCGAGAAGGCTCCGCAGTCAGGGGAGCATACAGCGCCGGCCGGCGCTGCCAGATGGAAAGAGCCGCGGTTACCACCAGCGTGTGGAGAGGGCCGCCATGTTGCGGTCTCGGGGCCTCTGAGGAGCAGGAGCTCAGCACGGCACCAGGAGCCCAAATTCAGTCCACCAGGTACATCAGGGCAACGCCGCTGCTCCGGGGGTTCATGACAGGAAGGTAGGGAGTACGGATGGCTGCCGTGGGCACAGGGATGCGAGGCGGATGACGGAGGGGTCCGAAGCACTCTTAGAGTGCGACCGCCATCTTGACGCCTCAAGCCACGCCCTCGCAAATATAGTTTTTAAGAACGCATTTTACCACATTTCCTTCACACACAAGTAACATTTTTATTCACGTTCTGCTGCAGTTTCTTAGAACTTCCGACTTCAGCAGATAATGGAACCAAAGCAGATTTAGACAAGGGAATGTGCCGAGGATCACACAGTTTTCTTTTTAAACTGGAATGCGAGCGTAGGTTTCTGGTTGTGTTGAAAGTCAACCTTCAGCAGCCCGCACAGTCGGCAGAGGAGTCAGGGAAGGACAGACACCGGGGGTTATGCTTTCATTCATGCCCTCTCATCAGCACCGGTTTGTTTTGAGAGCAAAGTGAAGCAATGTATTTATCTGTAACATGGCTTCAAACAGGTGCGACCGGTCTGGGGCATCCAGGAGGTAGTGACAGCATGTTTTAGAATTCAATGGAAGGATATTGGGGAGCCAGTGTCCGAGTAACAGAAGAACCTATATGCACTTGTATTTGCAGTACCAATAGGATGTGTAATAACATTAAAGGATTATTTTTCAAAAAGGGAATAAGATTGAGTAGCGGCTGCCAATTAGCCACATCATTTGTTTTCCTGCATTGGGCTTACCTGGAGAACCTTCAAATTTGAAGATTTAATTTTAAGTACCGAAAAATACCATACAGGTAAGATCAAAATTCTAATGGAACAATGAGCACCAAAGATGCACCATGGATTTAGAAGATATCGCACTTTCCTCACCACTTTGTGGTTTGACTGATCTAAGAGTATAAAACAAGAAATTACCAGAAACCCTGGATTTCAATGAAAGACTTTCAACATTACTACACTGAAATAAGGCCCCAAGTAAAAACACTAAATTTTGGGAGATAAAAATAATTTATAACACAGAAAAGCTTCAAAAACTGTGATATGCAGAGGTAACTCAGGTGGGCGGTAATCAGAGATAAGCGCGTGATATGTTAACCAGTTAATACACTTGAGGCCAATGAAACACTTATTGCATCTCCAAAGAGTAAAGAAAATCAAATTAAATAGCAGTCACCATCAGAAGACCCACGCTACAAGTCGACTGCGCAGAGAGGCACGAAAAGTACAAGTGCTGGGAATTTTCTGCCTATAAGGGAATGCTATAGTGGGAATGCAATAACTTCAAATCCATCTCTAGGGATGAACTACTGGCGCAATTAAGCAAACTTTACAATAGAGTTTCTGAATGACAGATGTGACATGCAAAGACAAAACTTAGGGGCAGGACTTACCTGGTGGGATCTGAAAGTTGGCTGGGCAGCTGGAACGTTGGCGGAACTTTGGTCGACAAGGTCTGGGGGGCAGGCATCCTGGGGGAATTGGTGACCTTGGGTTGCTGAGCGCCGCCGGCCATGGTTGTCATCCTGGTGACCAGAGCTGCTCCAGGTTGGGGGGCAGGGACTGCTGCAGCCAGGGCACTTATAAGGGGACCCGGCGGAGCGGACAGAGGGAGCAAAGCAGGGCACACAGGGAAACCAGGAGCACCTTGGGGCGGGGCGACTGGTACCCCAGGTGTCGGGGGCTCAGAGTGGGGGCGGGCTGGAATGGCGGCGCTCATGCTGGGGGCATGGTCCAGAGCACGCGGCACCCGCGAGGCTACCTGGTTTAGCCCTGAACGCACATGGCCATCCACGGGCGCGCGCCGAGCACAACACAGCCGTAGTGCCAGGCACGCAGCAAACGAAAGATTGGTGCTGTGCCTCACCGAGTCCCTCATCACAGGTATTCTCCCCACCGGGGAGACACCGAGCTACAACAGCCACTTCCGCAAGCACAGGTAAGCGACGTGCCGCCGGTGCTGCATCAGCCATGTTTATATAGCCATGCGGCCTTTGCGCAGGCACCTAGGCGCGAGGTCGGCACATGTCTGGGTACTTAGTGTTCTGATTAGGTGCGAGGGTCCCTCACGCCTCGGAGGAGGAGTGTAGTGAGACCATGACGTCAAAGAGGCGGAAACTAGAAGTGTTCCACGCTGAGTGAAAGTTTTTGTGACGGATGCCGAGGAAGCAAAAGGATGGATGCTGTGCTTTAATGATTAATTCATGGAGCAACCATTTTTTTTACTTCTTTTTATCCAGGGTGGGCGCTGGTCTTTTGCCTTTGCTATTGCCTTTTCGACTGTGTATAGGAAGTATGTATCTGCCATCGTGGGTGTTTTGTTTCTGTTAATGCATATATTTTGAACGGTGATATTCTTCTGAGCAAACTGATTGTTTACTACTGTAGTGTAACTGTCCTCCATACAAAAGAAGTAATAAATACATTTCCCTCTGCGAAACGCTTGTTCTGTTTATGTGATGTGTCGAGAAGCAATGTTGTAAGGAGTCAGGTAGACTAACAGGATGAGAACAATTGTGAGCAGGGCTTTAAGCGGGCCGCGTCCTTCAGTGGCTCAGAATCGGCAGTAATTAACAAGCGCGGCCACGAAAGTGAAAGCGACCGGAAACATGATCCAGAACAGATAGCACCATGCGCGCCCCTGCTCGCTCCCGCAAGCTGGAGGCCGTGGGACACGGACGAGTTTCTGGAGTGATTCCAAGAGGCCCTATCCTAGAGCAGCGCATGCGCGCTGCGCTAGACTCGACCTAAAAAGGACAAATGGAGTCAGGACCTGGGGGGAGGAAGCAGACACAAGCCCTAGAAGAAAAGAGATATATAATTAGAGATAACCGAAACGGAAAGTCACAGATCCGCATTGCAAGAACACGTCGCTGAGAAAATATGCAGATAAAGCAGCACAGGCACAGAATAGGTGGGAGGGAAGTCTTTGCAGAGCAGTAGACGTGTAGGGAGTAGAGTATTGCTAGGCTTCAAAGCACGAGACAAGCCAAGGACACCGTAAGTGCAGTGATGGCGTGAAAATGTAACACTAACGTGTGCACGAGAGGCATTCCATAAACGTGCAATTAAATGTTTTTGCAGTATTACCTTTTTAAAAATAATGTTCTTGAGCAAATGTTTGATTTAATATGTAAATGTAGGACATATTTGTAGTTATGAAGGTATAAAAACCTGCCTGCCACATAGTAAGTTGAAGTTCAGATTCTAGTTCCACGGAGCGGACTGACCTTCTGCGGGCATTTTATAAACGCTGTACTATATTGCCAACAGAAGTTGTATCATCTTTTCTTTGTCCGGCAACACTGTAAACTAGTTTTAAGATTTAAATTAAACATGCAAGGACTAGTTAAATTGTAGATTTGAGCAGCATACGGCTCTAAGGTACTTTTCTGTAAACCAGTATGTCTGTCAAACATTCCTTTAAGTCACAGGTCTTGACGACTGAAATCCCACATCCATGTAGTGTCTTAGCTGCAGGCACACTGAAGCATGGCTGCCATGCACAGGACGCCATGAACCACAAGGATGGATGCCGTCTCTCTAGACATGCAAGAGTTTGAGGCCTGCTGGGAACTGTAGTTCAATGCCGCTGAGTGTGTCCAGCACTCTCTGATGATCACCAGGCTTTCCTTCATTGCAAGGCACTCAGTGCACGCGGCTTCAAAGCGCTGCTTCCTTGCACACAGACCACACTAAGCCGCAAAAAGGACCTCCAGTCCCACCCCCTGACAGGGCTGCAACAGAAGCAACAAGCATTTGCAATGCAATAGGTCTCGCATTTACGCGAGTTTAAGCTATTGGCATTGTAAATAATGCCTTTTATTTATGTTTTAAAAAACGGAAACAAAAATAAAAGGCATTGTCATTTGTAATGTCAATACCTCAAACTCACGTAAATGCGAGACCTATTGCATTGCAAATGCTTGTTCTGCTGCTTGTGGCTGCTCTGTACGCTCACCAACCCGTCACAAATAAATATGCTCTATTCCGGAAAATGCTATTATCTTAGTGACGCACGCTGTTACACTGCTCCATGTTTATAACTTCACCCCTTAATAACTTTAACAAGAACGAGACCTATTTCTTTAGCCAACTAGCCAAGATTGTCGATTTTACATTCTACAAAGCCACCAAATGCGTTGGGCTCTTTTTCTCGACACAACCTCGCATCTAATATTCATAAAAATAATTAGCAATCTGCAAATAATAATAATGGAACGCTGCCGACTTAGTGACTCTTCATGAAAAAGAAAAACGTGGAAATAAAAAAGCTGAGCCAATTCCCCAACGTTGGGCCTCTGGCTGGTTCAGCTATCACACCACCATATAATTCCAACCAGGTGCCGAATAGCAAGGAAGGCGGGTTGCAGGGGGGCCTGGAGGAGGGGATCAGAAAGTTAAAGGCAGACAAAGAAACACTAGTCAGTCACCTCGTTCTTGTCTGACTTTTAGAGCCGTGCACCCATTTCATCAACATTTCGCAAGTTCTTACATGAAAATAAGTGCTCCTTTTTATCGCAACAACCGTACCCCAAAATTTATGTAGTAGGAGCTGAAACCCCTTAAATTTTGATGATGGGAATAGAACATTAATTCGTGTCGTGAGTTATTTTGCCGGGGGGGGGGCATCACCCACAATTAGTTGCTACGGACCAGCTAACCCTACAAAGCGATCTCTTTTTTGGGAGAGTTTTATGTAGCGCGAACTCGACCCGAAGGTACTGGAGCACTTTATATGAGCACCAGTTACGTTACACAAGGACAGATTCATTTTTAGGAGGGTAGGCACGGGGAGATTAAGTGATTTGCCCAAAAATCCCAGGAGGTTTTCGCTGCCATCGAGACTCGAACCCGGATCCACAGCTCCAAAATCGACAGACCTGTGTAAGTAATCCAAATATCGACAGAGGACGAACTAATTATCATATGAGAGATGTACCTAAACTATAACTTACCTCCAGCTCACACAGATTAGTGCGTAATGCGCGTTCACCACCTGAGCTACCTTACCACGACTGGAAGTTGTAGCCTCCTGGTAAAATATTGTTCGCAGCAACAAAGGCATAACACCTCTGAGCCAATCCGTTTGCACCGGAATACAAGGCGCAGGCTAAACAGATATCTGTAGTAGGCACATTAACCCGCAAAGTAATTTACAGAGACGGAACCTCATGCGGGCACATTCACCCCGAGAGCTCCATAACGGTAGGAGATATCGCCGCGTAAAACCCGGGACCCCCAGAGTGAACTATTTACGGGAGTGACAAAAGAATATGAGGGGCTCAGGGCGAACAACGTCATTGGGGCCTCGGTTTTGGAACTCCCGGACCTCGCGAGCTCGTACCTCTCCGGCGGCCACTCGAGGCGCTCGGGCTGCGGTCTCCGAGTCTTGCTTCAGATCGCGGGCCGAGAACTGCCACTTCCTTTTTCCTCCAAAAACAAGAAACAGCGCGGGCCTGTGTCATGTGGTTTCCGGGAATATGTAAGGGTGCGGGAGAGTCTGAGGTTAGGAAAACATTAAAAAACAAGCTGTCGCCATTAGGCGAACAGCCGCTTGTTTAGATTTGCATCGCTAGGCGAGACCTAAAAATGAAAGATAGGCTAACCTAAAATCTGAATTAATGGCATCATATTAGGGATGCGAGCTCACCACACCAGCCGTAATAAACAATCACAACACACACCGGGACCTCAGCAAGCTCACAACAGAACTCCACTCTCGATAAAACAATAGAACACACAGTTACCTAAACCAAACCTGACGAGCACCGCCCGACACCCCACAGCACGCTGTGTTAGAAGGTGCCCTGTGGACACCAACTAGTGGCCATGGCTTTGGTTGCCTCATGCACTGATCCTCTGATCTTTCGACCCTCACAGATGGCAGGGACCGAACTGGTAAAGACCTCCAGTGACACATGAAAAACTAACCAAAAACACACATAGAATCAAAGATGCGAAAACCAAAGATGCCAGCAAAAGCCTCAAGCCCAGGGCGTAAGTAACCCAACTACTAGTATTAATAAGGCGCTATACTGATGTCTGTGAGCGTAGCGTGAAAGGTAGTGCACTGGTTACTGGTGCAGCCAGGAGCAGATTCAGAAACTACTCTGCACCTTGCACGCCGCGTGCTGAAACATGAGGATTCGTGCAAGCAGTACACGCACACTGCGTGCTGGAACACGAGGGCACATGCAGAAACTACACGCACTGGCAAGGCACACACAAATACTCACTGTCTCTGATCACACAGAAGTGCACTGCACTATGCACACTGCGTGCTGGAACACGAGGACTCGGGCAGACACTACACCAGTGGCGTGGTGAACCCCCGGTGGTGTTTACACAATTATTTACGAGCCTCGTCTTCCTGCACCTCTGCAGGCAGAAGCTCTTAAAAACAGTGTAAAGGAAACTGAAACCAAGGTCCAGGATGGAAATCCAATCAGAGAAAAAGAGGCCCAAAAGGTGAAATGAGGATGGAAAGAGGAAAAGAGCTTGCATAGGCATAGCTTTCATAGGTGCAGCAGGTGCAGTGCCACCGAGGCACAGAGGCTTAGCAGGCCCACTGAAATCTGATTTTTGCTGTATTTTAACAATCAAAGGCCAGCTAGGGGGGCATTTTGTTCCTTGCAGTAAGACCCACAAAACACTGGCTATGCTACGCAGGCTGTGAGAGAGAGAGAGCTGAAAGGAAGAGTGAAATGAATGGCATATAAAAAGAAAAATGAAACTGACAAGAAGGAAAGCCAATGCACATGAAAGGATGCATGTAAGGAAGAAAGGACTGATGGGAGTTGAAAACAATATTTGCTTGGATGGGTGAAAGAATGGCTGGAATGATGAAAGGCTGGAACAACGGGTGGGCAAATGGCAGTAAGGATGGATGGATGGATGGATGGATGGGTGAATTGATAAAAGGAGGGTGACATAATAGATGAATGAAAAAGAATGGATGAATGACGGGAGTGGAAGGGCCGAACAATTGATGGAAGAATGGATAGACCGAATAGTAAATGAAGGATGGACTGGTGAAAGGATGGTTGAATGAAAACATGAAAAGATGGATAGATGGGTGGATGCATGAAAATCTGAAAGGATGCAGCGATAGATGGAAGGAAGGTGGGATGAAGGGAGCGGAGCTCACCTAGGCTGGGCCCGGCTCATTTGCTTCACTCACCTGATGGCATTCAAGGTAAGGATCAAAGTGGGGGGTATTTTAATTTTCTGGCTATTCCCTTGCACTACACGCTCACTGCAAGGCACATGCAGAAAGACGCACACTGGAAGTGCACTGCACCGTGCACACAGCGTGCTGGAAAAAGAGGGCACATGCAGAAACTGCACGCACGGGCAGGGCACACACGGAAAGACACGGTCTCAGATCACGCAGTGGCAGGCCAGACACAGAATGACACACACGGTCTCTGATCACACTGGAAGTGCACTGCACCGTGCACACAGCGCACTGGAACAAGAGGAGCCCCGAGTAACCAGACACCTGGTCCCCAGAGTCCGACATCCTTTACAAACGACCTGCCCCTGTGGTTTAACAGGGACCTTTGCCCTCTGCTAGTGACCCTGTCCAGATCCCAGCACATACCACCGATCTCTTAAGGCAACAGAGGAACCTCCCGGCCTATCCAACCAGGCACGTGACTTTCAGCCTCCACCGTGCCCAGCTCCATAGCGCTACGAGGATGCCGGAAGGCGACTACAGGCGCTAAATAAAACAAGGAAATAAATCAAATATAATTTACCATTACTGTGGTAGACTTGTCAACCATCAGCAGTGGAATATGAAAATACGCCTCGAAACCTTCCCCCTTTACAGCCACTTTCCACGGTGTCTTGTACAGAAGGAGGTCACACTGTGAACGGTCATAGGAGCTGGGGCAGAGTCCTGCATCCAGGCGTGACACTTCCGTGAGGCGAGGGGGCGCACTGCCAAAGCCCAGATTACTGTCTCGGATATCGGGGGGGGGGGAATCAAACAGGCAGCTACTGATTAATAGTGCATTAGTACTGAAAGTTCTCTCAGGCTCACTGTACACATCACGGGCACCCTCACCCCACCAGATGTTATCAGGCAGGTCAAGTGACTTTATCTTCCCCCGCTCTCCTGACCTGCCACATACAGACCCGCAACTTAACATGTCACTGTCTACCAGTCATTCCAGATGTTATCAGGCAGGACAAGTGACCGAATCTGCCCCAGCCCTACTGACCTGTCACAGACTGACTCTCTACCGGCCATACCAGATCTTCACACCCCTCTTCTTGGCATGCTAGTGGTCTGACAGCTCACTGTACCCGACATACGATTGACTTCTCTGGACATGCAAGCCTTACAGAGGCCCGGCATGTGACTGACTCTCCCGGCCCTACCAGATCTTCACAGCCCCCTTTCCTGGCATGTTACTGGTCTGGCAGCTGACTCACTCTCCGAACCCAGGTGTTCTTTACAGAGGCCCCGACATGACGCACCATGTGACTGACTCTCTCCCAGCCCTACCAGAACTTCACAGTCTCCTTTCCTGACATGTCCTGGCCTGACAGCTGATTCACTGTCCCTGACATATGGCCGACTCTTCCAAACATACACGCCTCACAGAGGCCCGACAAGCCACGACATGGGACCGACTCTGACCAGCCAAGATCCTGACATGCTACTGGATTCCCTGGCCCTGCTGTTCTCGCAGAAGCACCGACATGCGACTGACTCTGCCTCGGCCCTACCGGCCTACGTGCACCCGTGCCAGCTTTCTTCTCTAGAGCTGAAGGAAAACCTTCCTGTGCGTGGGACGCATTAACATACCTGCATAAATGCATGAGCGTCACGCTAAGGCGAATATAGGCATTCCGAGGAGGGCGCACATTCCACAGGCGCTACAAAGCGCTGGACGGGTCATTCTCCAACAGAGAGCAGGGCCTCTTAAAGGGGTCAGAGTTCACAAAGGGGGCTTTAAATAAGTTAACAATTTCACGCATAACATTCCTGCATGCATCAGGGTCTCGGGAAGGGGGGGGGGTGAACGTAGAGGCAGGCTGCAGGGTCAGCAGAGGCACCGAAGAGCTGACAGCGGTCCCAACCCAGAGAGACCAACAAACACAGATACCTCCAACAACACACAAACATACACACCACAACAGCTAAGAGGCACCCTATGAGCTCACAGCTGTCCCAATCCATAGTGACCATCAATCACACCTCCAGCACAAGGTACCAGCAAAAAAGAAATCCCCCCCCAAAAAAAAACACACACACACACACACACACACACCCTTCACCCCCCCCCCACCCCCTAGAGGCACTATACGAGCTCTCAGCGGCACCAACCCATAGTAAGCAACAATAACACCTCCAACACAAGGTACCTTCAATAACAACACAATCAATCAGGGATTTGTGAAGCGCGCTACTCACCCGTAAGGGTCTCAAGGCGCTGGGGGGGGTCAGCCAGCTCCGCGTCATCCAAAAAGCCAGGTCTTGAGGCTCTTCCTGTATGCTTGCAGTGTGGGGGAGCGTCTGATGCTGAGGGGAGTTCGTTTCAGGTCTTAGCCGTGATGTAGGAGAAGGCTTTCCGGATGCGAGGGATTTCGGCCAGGGCAAGGTCCGCAGAGGTCTTTCTTGGGGTTGTGGAAGGAGATTCTTTCGTTGAGGTATTGGGGTCCGGTGTTGTGGAGGGATTTGTAGGCATGAGTGAGCAGCTTGAAGGTCACTCTCTTTTCGACGGGGACACAGACCCAGCACACCTCAGAGGCACCGTACGAGCTCACAGTAGGCACCGTACGAGCTCACAGTAGTACCAGCACACAGTGACTAACACCTCAAAGGTACTGACTCATAGTGACCAACAATCACAGACACCTCCCAAACAAGCTGCCATCAATAACACACACACACACAGCACAGCTCAGAGGCACCATACAAGCTTGCAACAGTACCAACCCTAGCGAGCAACAATCACGCCTCCAACAGAAGGTAACCGCAATAACATGAACACACACAGAGCACAGCTCAGAGGCACCACACACTTCAACCTCCCCAAGCTCCAGGACATCCAACACATGATGCACAAAACACATGATACAACTTTCAAAACACCACCAGACTTCCCAGCCAGCCTGATGTGAAGGGACACCGTAGAACCTACAAGGCACCGTAGTCAAGCACTTTAGAAACACCCTCAAGCGATGCAGATGCAAACCCTCCCAGATGGCACACCCAGACTGGTACCGACCTCCGAAGGCACACAAAAGAGCAATCACGTCAACACACACATACAAGCAAACGTGCACGCCAATGAAGCATGTTAACCAGTTGCATGCCACTGATGACCCCACTCTAACAACCATCAGACTCTGGTCTGTGATGCAGTCCCTGAGACCAGGGCGTGAAGGTACCCGGACTCCAACCACACCACGAGGCGCACAAATGGCATTAGAGCACTATACAAATATCCAGCGGATGTGGCATAAGGACCAGAGATGCGTCTTTTGATTTGGGGAACAAGGTACGAGTCTCAGCAACGGCTCAACATCCTGTGATTTTTTGGCAAATCGCTTAATCTCCCCTTGCCTACCAAAAATGAATGAGTCCTTGTGTAACGTAACTGGTGTCCGTTTAAAGCGCTCCAATACCTTCCGGTCGAGACTGATATATATATATATATATATAATCTCAAGACATCAAGGGGAACGTATTGGGACTTCCCTCCCCTTCACCAGGGAGGGTCTGATACACCAGCAGCTCTAAATGGGCGATCTCACTTCCAACCTCCAGAGCACAACAGCTGCACTCTCTGCTGTGCCACCCCCACCCATGGCCCCTCATCCACGGCTCAGACAAAAAGTAAACTCAAAACAAGCATTGGCAGTGCAATCAGTCTCACATATGTGAAAGAGCAATTGGCGTTGTAAATGTTTTTTACTTATTTTTTTTGTCTGCAGTGGAGTGATTTAGGAAATGAGCGTTAACGCTATTGGCGTTGTAAATATTTTTTACTTATGTGTTGTGGAGTGGATGTATGGGGTATGCAGTAGAATTATGTGGTAGTGTATTGGAATTATGTGGAGTGGGATTGTGTGTTACGGAGAGTAATTATGTGGTATGGTATTTTGTATTGTGGAGTGTTATGTAGTGGAGTGCAATTACGTTGCATGTCGTTGAATTTTGTGGTGTGATATGGCATTATGTGGTGTGGATTGTATGTATGTGGTGTGTTATGTAATTGTGGTGTGTTATGTAATTGTGTAGCTGATTTATATTATGTGGTTTCATGTTGAATTATGTGGTGTGGAATGGAAACATGTTGAGTTGATTTATGTGGAACTGTGTGGCATTGAGTGAAATTATGCTGATTGGAAATATGTGGCATGGTGTGGAGTGTGTTTATGTGGATTGTTGCTATGTGGTATATACTGGTTTTATGTGGGGTGTATTTATGTGAGTGAGAGATAGGCTGGGTGAAGAAAGGGGGTGGAGAGATACAAGAGGAGCAAGGGCGAGAGTTAAGAGAAAGGAGATGGGGAAGTGACATGCCCAGTGCTTCCTGGGGGAGGACCAGTCCTGTACTGAGCGAAGCTCACAAGTTACAGCCCAACTTCATTTGAACTCTGTTCCAAGTCCAGTGAGGGGGAGGGGAAGAAAGCACTGCATGAAAAAAAAGACAACATTGTGGGTACAGCAACATTTGCGGTTCTAATGTGCACAAAGCAGGGAAAGAGTGCAGTACCACAGGCTGCCACTATGTGTCCCTTGGGACCTCTTTTGGCCACATAAGGTACTGCACTCTTTTTTAGCAGTACAGCAATACCAGGGATCGTGCTGAGCGACACAAAAGGCATTTATAGAACAAGCATTTAACACTGCTGTTCCGTAACGTGAAGCACTGGCAAAGCCAGTAGGTCTGGCCTATCACTTACAGCACCTTGATGTTTCCATCCATGTTCTCACTCATCCATCTGTACACAGAATTCTCACTCATCATCCATGCAGTCAGGGACCAGAACTACCTTCGTGTTGCAAGCCACCATAATGAGCAAAATAATGCATGCCACAGAAGTGCATCTAACAAAGCCTTTAAAAGTGTGCGGCAAATGTGATGTGCTACCACATCTCACACCACAAACAACTGCTCAATGTCTAGCCTCAAACATGAACGGGTGCTGAGGTAAACAGAATGAAGAACGTACCAATGGCCAGCACGTCTCCCAGCAGCAGTGAACTGTAAGCCGTTGAAGGACGATCCCATAAACAGAAGGCTCTCAGTATCTACCTTCAGACACTTCAACGTCATCTGGCGCGACAACTAGCGAGAGTGCACGGCAGAACTCTTCTGAGTTCTGATGGGACAGCGTGTGTGGGCGTGGACCACATAAGGAGTTGGAGATGAATTTCTTGCTACTGGAAAGTTCATGCATGGTATCATTTGGAACGCTAGGTAATAAAGTTACACAACCAACATGGATTTACAGAGTGTGCCAGACGCATAAAGAACAAAGCATTACACTGCTCCACCCAAGCAGGCTGTCCGACGATGAAGGTGGGGTCTCCCATAGCAGGCAGTGGGTCCAGTAGGAGCGATGAATAGGCAGTGTTTTTTTGGTGGTGGGAGGGAGGGCATGCCCACGGGGAGATGCAGCGCCAAAGCTGCAAGTTAAAGACAAAGCGTGGCGCTTGTAAAACGTGTGCCGCGCTGAGTGTTAACAAGAGCTGTGAAGCTGAAGAAAAAAGCGTGGCTGCCACGTTAAAAGTTGAAACTCAGCAGCCGCAGTGTTGCAGACATAAACCATGCCGTGTACTGAAGCACTTGTAACTGCGAACTGAAGCGCTTGTAACAAATGTTATCTCCTGTGCAGCCTGATGGTTTGCGGAAGCGAGAGAGCGTGTTGTGCCTGAACAGCAGCTAGGAGAAAGTAATTAAGAAAGTAGGGCTGAGAAACTGTAAATAAAACATACTGAGTAACAATGCATGTAACAGGGGAAGTCCTCATGGGAGGTCACAACAGGATAGAATGAGGTACTAAGGAGGGACTACTAAACAAATAAACCAATGAAATAAAAACAATTCCAAAAGACACTCAGAGGAGCCAATAAAATACATGGGTGTAACATAGGCGGAGCTTAAAGCCCATTTCCTGAATACAGCATGTCTTGAAGAGACAGCGCAAGTGCTGCCTAGGCGAGACCTAAAAAAGTATAATGAAGCAATGCACTCCGAGCACAAGAGAGATGCTGAAAAGCTGGTAGGGGCCTAGAGGGTGTCTCCAGGGGTCTCCCCTTCGTACCATTCAATGGGCCCTCAGCAGGCACAGGTACCCGCTCGGAGAGCTGGTATCCAGCCAATGGTGCCAAGGAGGCATGCCTGATGGGAAGGGTTAAACTGGAAGCAAATAATTAACTGTGCCCAATCCTGCCCTTCATCAGGCGTGACGTCCCCATGCCGAGCTGCAAGCACACAACCCACGCACCCACCGTGCATATACAGGAAGCCTGTTCAGGTTTGTGAACCAGTGGGAGCGACTCAGAAAGAAAAGCACTGCTAAGAGCTGCGTCTGCAGAGAGACTATGTCTGAGCCAGCTCAGAAGTAGCGGGACCGTGACGGCGACCCCTCCACCCCACTTTAGCCAAAGTAGTTTCCCATCATCAACAGAATGGGGCCTGAACAGATCAAGCACTGTCAAAAGCAACAGCTTTCAAATATACAATGCATGTGCAGAGAATTTGGCTCTGCTATTGTTAGTCAGTAAAATTTTGTTTAAAGAACAAAGGAAAAGAAGTCACAATAACGGAGGAAAAGTCAGTATTTGTATGGTATCTCAAAACTGTACATTGAATTCAATGTTTTCAAAATGTATAAGTGGCGTGATTTATTTTCCAAGAACTTTTCACTCAGGAAACTCGAAGCAGAATTTAAAAAGAATAAGCGTGTAAGAATGTAAAGGGAAACACTTACATTGCCTATTTTACTTTCCACGGTGTTCAGCTATTTTGTCTTCTGCAGTAGTCCAGGGAGCAGATTTATGAGCCTCTAGGAGAAGTCTCATACTAAGTACACCTTCCACCTCAGATACCAGCCGATAGGAGCGCAGCAGATGGACCCGCCCACCAGCACCATAAATGATTTGTGTGACAGGGCTTCTGCTTTCAGGCAATATGTCGAATAAAGGAGATAAAACAATAACAACTCTTACATTCTACTCCTTAGCCACACCCCAGCAAAAATATCCCTGTTGCTGTCCTTTTACAGGCAAGCTCGGAGGGGCAGAAAGAAACAGACACATTTGGGGGCGGGGGAGGAGGAAGAATGGGGGTTGGGAGGGATAAGGTGGAAGAACAGCACAGGAGGGAGAAAACAAGAAAACACACGCACTTTATTGGAATGCTGAATGAAAAAGAAAAAAGTTGTTCTATGAATGTGGGCAATGAGAGGATACAAATCATCCAATCAAAAGGATCGTAAAGAGGCTATGATCCATTGGAGGGGAAAACACAAGAAGAGGAAGTAAGCCGTGGAATAGGAAGCAAGGGTATGAGAGTGATAGTAACGTCAACGAATTGGTGGGCTCTAAGCCACTGTAAGTTCACAATAGGTCTTTTCAACCACACAGCTTGCGCTGGCGGAAAGGCAAGACCTAAAATGGCTAACTCTCCTCTCCCCCCTCCGCCCCCAATAAACCTCAGTCTTCAGACCTCAGCATTTACGTACCAGCTTCATGATCCCAGCAGCAAGACGAAGCTGTTGTCCTGGGCCAGGGGTGTGGGGGGGGTGGGAGGATGGCAGGGCCAATATTAAGGGTGCCACCATGGAATACAAACTCCTCAACCAAGCAGAGAAGAGAAAAAATTCACTGGCATCCCCCCCTTGGCATACTGTACAGGTGAAGGAAGCCGGGGTCCAATCCTTCAAATTCCCCCCCTTCCCCCCCATCCCAAGCAGAGCAGAGGGTGCATTCATGGGCACCTGTTAGACCTGGCATCCTTGGCGTGCTTTCCGCTGCATTTTTGCCTTTGCCTCCTGTATTTTTGCTGTGTGCTGGGTTTCGTTTTTGCTGGTCTAGAAGCTTTGGGCACTTTGCCACTGCTGATCAGTGCCAAAGTGCAAGTGCTCTCTCTGTAAATTGTGAATATGGATTGGTGTTTCCATGACTGTCTTGTCTGACTTTCTATTAAGCCCCTAGTACAGTGCACAGTGTGTGCCCAGGGCCTGTAAGTCAAATGCTGCTAGTGGGCCCGAAGCACTGATTATGCCACCCACACAAGCAGCCTTTCAAAGGGTTCTCAGACCTGCCACTGCAGTGTCTGCGTGCAGTCTCTACTGCCTTGTCAACATGTCAAGTGCACCCACTTGCCAGGCCCTAATCTTTCCTTTTATTACATTTGAGTAACCCCTAAGGTAAGCCCAAGGTACCCCTGTGGGCAGGGTGCAGTGTACGTGAAAGGTAGGACATATACTGATGTGTGTGACATGTCCTGATAGTGAAATACAGTGTATTTAGTTTTTCACTATTGAAAGGGTATCTGTGCCATACGATAGAATGGGAGTTTATTTATAACATCTTATAAGTATAACTTCCCATTGGGACAAGGTAGAAAGATGGAGTTTAGTGTCTGAACTCAGAATATAAAAATGCATCATTTAGTAAAGATGATTTTTATATTGTGTGTTTGAAAATACCACTTTTAGAAAGTGGGTATTTTCTTGCTTATCCATCCTGTGTGCCTCTGCTGGTTTGTGGATTGACTGTCTGGTTTTGGAGTGACAGGGTCTGGGGATGTGCATTCACTGTTGACAGCCACTGGGGGGTTGAGGTGTGTCCTGCCTTTCCTGGATGAGTCAGGGCTGGGCTTAATAGACCTGAGCTGCATTTGGAGTAGGGGGGGGTGGGGGGAGATATTTTTTTGCACCTGAATGGGCCTGGTCTGCCTGGAGGTTGTTCCTACTGCAGGGAGCTGGGAAAAGAGAAGCAACTAAAGTAGCGTGATGCATCTGCACCCGTTTCCGACGCAACACTGCCGTGCCGCTGAAGAAACCGACGCAGCGCTTGCTTGCGACTAGAGAAATGGCCACACGCTGAGTCTTGTGCACCGATCTCCGAGATCACTGCACCGATTACGATGCAGGCCCTGCTGTACGACTGCAAGAACCGACGCATCGTGGGACAGCGGCTGGAGAGATCAACGCAGCGTTGTTACATCAAGAACTGAATCCCCATGCATCGCACCGGGCGCCAAGTCTACAACAACGCCGGGGCCACAGTAAAAAATAGACTTATCACCTCCCCGCACAATAAGAAACCGACGCATCACCTCCTCTTCAGTAAGGAACTCACGCATCACCTCCCCTGCGTGGCAGTAAGGAACCGATGCATCACCTTCCCTGTGCGTAAGGAACCGACACATCACCTTCCCTGTGCGCAAGGAACCGACACATCACCTTCCCTGCAGCTGTTTTTGTTTATGATTTTGACGCATCCAAGGTACTTTGTGTTGAAAGTGTCACATCTATAGTTTGCTATGGACAGAACTGTTTTTACCTTTTAAAAATCATATCTTGATAACTGTATGTTGGATTTTTGTCGTTTTGGTCTTGTTTGGTTTAGATAAAGATTACATATTTTTCTAAACGGGTGTGGTGTTCATTTGTAGTGTTTTCACTGTATTACTGTGTTTGTGCACAAATGCTTTACACACTGCCTCTGAGATAAGCCTGTCTGCTCGTGCCAAACTACCAAGGGGGTGAGCAGGGGTTATTTTAGAAGTGCATCCCCTTACCTGACTAGGAAGAAGGGTCCCTACTTGGACAAAGGTGCAAACCATTGCCAACGAGCCACCATTTCTAACAGCACCCCTCAGGAGTACTAAGTAGGATATGGCAGCCGGGGTCCAATACTTCAAATCCACACCCATCCCAAGAAGAGCAGACGGCGCATTCATGGGCACCCCTCAGGAGTACTACGTAAGGGATGGGAGGCGGGGTCCAATCCTTCAAATCCACCCCCATCCCAAGAAGAGCAGAGGGCGCATTCATGGGCACCCCTCAGGAGTACTACATAAGGGATGGGAGGCGGGGTCCAATCCACACCCCCCCATTCCAAGCAGAGCAGAGGGGGTATCCATGGACGTCCCTCATGAGTACTACACAGGGGATGGAAGCCGGGGTCCAATCCACACCCCCCCATCCCAAGCAGAGCAGAGGGGGTATCCATGGACGTTCCTCAGGAGTACTACACAGGGGATGGAAGCCGGGGTCCAATCCACACCCCCCATCCCAAGCAGAGCAGAGGGCGCATTCATAGGCACCCCTCAGGAGTACTACGTAAGGGATGGAAGTTGGGGTCCAATCCACTCCCCATCCCAAGCAGAGCAGAGGGCGCATTCATGGGCACCCCTCAGGAGTACTAAGTAAGGGATGGAAGTTGGGGTCCAATCCACCCCCCATCCCAAGCAGAGCAGAGGGCGCATACATGGGCACCCCTCAGGAGTACTACGTAAGGGATGGAATTTTGGGTCCAATCCACCCCCATCCCAAGCAGAGCAGAGGGGGTATCCATGGACGTCCCTCATGAGTACTACACAGGGGATGAAAGCCGGGGTCCAATCCTTTTAATTTCAACCCTCACTTCCAGCAAAGCAGAGCAGCGGCGTATTCATGGGCATCCTCAGGTGAGTACTACACCGGCAATGGAAAGACAGAACAACAACATTCACCCCCCAGCCCACACACCTGCATACCGAGACAGGGGCTTCCTAGGCAGAGGGGCGATGGATTTAAGTTGTGGTCCAAAGCTCGCCAGATGAAGACGACAAAGGTGCGCCAAGGTACAGCTCACCTGGGCGGATGTTTTCTACAGGTAAAAAGGCCTTTCTTTGGATGTGCAGCTCCAGATGGCTTCTGGGAAGCGCAGGAGTTGGACTGCCAACTCGCACCCCCTAAGCAATTTCTATTCCTGAAAACAGCAATGAATGGCTGAATAAACGTATAGAGCACGCAGTTACTCCTAGGAGTGTCCCGACGCACTACACAAACATACAGCAGTATACAGTAAACAAATACATACATTAAGAAATATTTTATTTAATGTACATACCAAAAAAATCATGGTTGTGGAATTCCTACCACCCAACACCTAGAACATATAGTTTGAAATCAAGGAAAACAAGTTTTTATGTATATTTTGTCCACTGCCTTAGACCACCCCACCTCCCCCAACCCTCTGCAACCCTTTGTCTGCTAGTTTGCAGTACCAAAGTATGGCTCTCTATGGAACGTTGTCTGTCAGTATAACAAGGTTTGTATCCATATAGAAATTGTTTAAACTTTTATATATGATCCATTAATGCAAGGCTTTTACTTTTAGGGGGTGCGCTCCAAGGAAACACAAACTTTGAGCTTAGCTTGCATTAATGACAGTGATTCTAGTATAAAAAAATGCAAAATGTGACAATATGAGGCCACGTCTAATGCTACCAGAATGCAGGCAGATTACATACACTTTGAAACTTCAAATACCATTCCTGTGAGGCATCTTTTAATAAAATGAGTCAGATGCATGCTAATCCCGGTATGGGCAACGTGACACTAAATGAGAGATACAAATCTGAAGGGTTCGATTGACCACAGATCAAGGTCCCTGCGTTGGTTCAGATTCACTTCTTTCAGGAAGTCACAAGATCTTACAAAGGTTGTAGGCCTGGAAGCCCTGCTCCTGGCAACCGCTTGGGAATTCCACTTCTGCATGAACAAATATAAGAGCTACACATGCTAATGCAGACATCTGCAAAGCGCTCGCAAATCTACTCTCCATACATCTCTTTTTTACACCCTGGAAATTTTTTTACTCCTGGGAGTAAATGTCTAAGCTTTTCCGGTGCAGGAAGAGACGGAGAGGAGTTGGTGAATAACGTTCCCTAAGCTAGCTTGCGACTGGTCAGAGATTCACAGGGCTTTCCAACCCTGACATCACCACTTCGCCCTACTTCCAGCCCCTCAATGAATATTTGCGGAAAGGTGGCACAATCGGAGCCTAGCGAGAATCCAAACCAGGATATAATGTGAGCCCTAAAATAACCCGAGAGGTTGTCATCAGAGATCCGATATAATAGGAATACAACACTAATCTGTCATCTCGCCACTTGGCCGAAAAGGGACGAGTGGATTGATTTTCTTACAGGACAAAGTTGACAAGAAAATTACACACCACTGGAAATATGGATAAATGTACATTTTAGTTAATATGAGAAGGTTGTAGAGTTTCAAAATGTAGTTTTACTTCTAAAAGATGAAGCACTATGCAAGGCTCCAGACTATCACTTTGCCTGTTTTGCTCCTAATGCTCGCTCTCTGTCGGCACATACCAGCGCTTCGATGGAGGAGACCCGTCATCCTAACTACATTCCGTTTGCTGTACTTGGACTACTTCTTCCAGTCAGGAGAAGGATACTAACTTCATTTTTAACCTCCAATTTCTCTCTTTTTTTTTTTTTTAAACATTTACAAAGTGTTTTTAAACTGATTATTTTTGCTTTATATATATATATATATATATATATATATATATATATATATACACACACACACACATATATATACACACACACACACACATATATATATATATATTCACTGAAAAAACCATAGGTTTTAGGGACAGTTATAGTTACTTGGACATTGCACTCGTACAAAACCCGTGAAATTCCCCGTTATAGTTAGTTCAGCTAACTATAACTCGCGCCTCACAATGCACTGCTGATGACGTCACATATTACATCACTCATGACATGGTCAGTGACATCACTGATGACATCACTGATGACATCTCAAATGACATCACTGTTGACATCATGCAGTGACTGTGTGTTTCTGTAAAGTTTAAATATTTTTAATATATATAGGAAAAGACGTATTGAAGAATGAGTGGGTGTATAAGTGTCTGTATGGATGATTTAGTAGGTGCGTGACTGACTCTATAAGTGAGTGATTTAACGTATCTTACTGAATGCATGGGTTAGTGACTAAACTGGGTGAATGTCTGTATCCGTCTGTCTGTTGCTGTGTAAGTGGCTGCATGTGTTTGTGAATAGCTACATGAGTGTGTATATGAGTTATTGAATGGTTGTCTGAGTATCTGTATGGGTGCCTGAGTGTTTGTGTGGGAGGGGTGTGTGCGACTCTGTGCATAGATGTGTGAGTGGGTGATTCACTGGGTGGATGGTTTCAAGAGTGCATCTGTGATAGACTTTATGGGTGGGTAAGTGTGTGTAAGAGTGTGTTAGTGAGTGAATGTATGTCCCAGTGGTACATGTGTGAGTAACTACATATGTGAAAGGCAGTATATATGTGTGTTGGAGTATATAAATAGCTATAAATGAGAGTGTGTGATTGTGATAGTGGCTGTATGGATGATTGTGTGCTTGTATCAGTGATTGTATAAGAGCGTAAGAATGTGCTACTATTTGTATGAGTAAGTGAGCTGGTGTGTGTATAACTGTATAGGTGAGTAAATGGCAGTGTGTTTAATTATTTGCATGACTGACTAGGTGTGTGAGTATCTCTATGGATGAGTGGCGGTGTTTGAGTGTCTATATAGGAGTAAGAGTGCATATGATAGTCCTGTACTGAGTGACCATAAGTATGAGTGACTGTACGGGTGAGTGAGTGGATGTGTGTGTAGACCTAAGAATCAGTGAGTGGGTATGTAGTTATTGGTGTTGGAGTGTCTATGGTTTTGCGAATGGCAGTCTGTAATTTAGAGTGGGTGTATCAAAGGTTATATTAGGGTGTGAGGAGGTGCATCAGATTATCACGTGGATGATGTCATCAGTGATGTCATTTGAGATGTCATCAGTGATGTCATCAGTGATGTCACTGACCATGTCATGAGTGATGTAATATGTGACGTCATCAGCAGTGCATTGCGGGGGCGCGAGTTATAGTTAGCTGAACTAACTATAACGGGGAATTTCACGGGTTTTGTACGAGTGCAATGTCCAAGTAACTATAACTGTCCCTAAAACCTATGGTTTTTTCAGTGAATTTCAAAGGTTTTTAAATGCTAATTTGTAACTATAACGTGTCTGAAACCTATGGTTTTTTCAGTGAATTTCAAAGGTTTTTTAAATGCTAATTTGTAACTATAACGTGTCTGAAACCTATGGTTTTTTCAGTGAATTTCAAAGGTTTTTTAAATGCTAATTTCTAACTATAACGTGCCTGAAACCTACGGTTTTTTCAGTGAATTTCAAAGGTTTTGTAAATGACAATTTTTAAATGTATTAATTGTTATATTAATTTTTTTCATACTGATTTACTACATTTTTAGAAACAATTTTTTTACATATTTTATTTTTTAAATTACATTGTAATTACATTATACATTACAAAAATACTTTCTCAGAATGAATTACTTTAGTTTAAATACTTTGCAGATAGGCAATAGACTTTTAAGTACAGTAGTTACAGTTGTTGCAATGGGCAACACATTTTCAAACACAATGCAACATTCAGCTCAATGTGAATTTCTAGTTAAATGCAATTAGTTACTTTATGGATTACTTTTGTAACCACAGGACTGGATCCTAGATTCAGTCCTGGTACATCTCCTGTAAACAGTTGAGTAAAAGCGTTTTGGTTACAGTCGTGATTTTTAAGGAATATTATTGTATTTTAAAAGTTGACACTTAGAAACTTTTTCTCATAGAATCACCAATGATATCCTATGGAAGGAAATTCACTTAGCAGGTAAAAACTGTTATCGTTACTTTTTCTTACTCAGTGTTGGATCCTGGATCCAGCACTGGTGCATCTCCTGTAAACAGTTGAAAGAATCCGTTTAAGTCATACAGGCGATTTTTAAGGAATATTTGTAGTTTGTGAAAATCAACACTTTGAAACTTTTTTGCTGAAAACCAGTCAATCTTAGCCTATGAAGGAAATTCAAGTTACCGGTAAGTACGGTTAAAATTACTTTTGAGGATCAGTACTGGGCTGAAAGATGCAGCACTGAGGTCTCTCCTGATAACAGGTGAGTAAATCGGAATTCGTATTTCGGCTGATTTTAGAGGAATATTTTAAAGTTCCAAAACTCCACACTTAGAAGAATTTCCAAGTGAAACCAGTCAATGTTAGCCTATGGAAGGAAATTCAAGTTACTGGTAAGTACGGTTAAAATTACTTTTCAGGACCAGTACTGGGCTGAAAGATGCAGCACTGAGGTCTCTCCTGATAACAGGTGAGTAAATCAGAATTCGGATTTCGGCTGATTTTAGAGGAATATTTGTATGTTTCAAAAATCAACACTTAGAAACTTTTTCAGCAAAAGGCAGGCAATGATATCCTATGGAAGGAAATTCAAGTTACTGGTAAGTACGGTTAAAATTACTTTTGAGGATCAGTACTGGGCTGAAAGATGCAGCACTGAGGTCTCTCCTGATAACAGGTGAGTAAATCGGAATTCGTATTTCGGCTGATTTTAGAGGAATATTTTAAAGTTCCAAAACTCCACACTTAGAAGAATTTCCAAGTGAAACCAGTCAATGTTAGCCTATGAAGGAAATTCAAGTTACCGGTAAGTACGGTTAAAATTACTTTTCAGGACCAGTACTGGGCTGAAAGATGCAGCACTGAGGTCTCTCCTGATAACAGGTGAGTAAATCGGAATTCGTATTTCGGCTGATTTTAGAGGAATATTTTAAAGTTCCAAAACTCCACACTTAGAAGAATTTCCAAGTGAAACCAGTCAATGTTAGCCTATGGAAGGAAATTCAAGTTACTGGTAAGTATGGTTAGAATTACTTTTCAGGACCAGTACTGGGCTGAAAGATACAGCACTGAGGTCTCTCCTGATAACAGGTGAGTAAATCGAAATTCGTATTTCGGCTGATTTTAGAGGAATATTTGCACAATGGTGAAGGGAGGGGCGGGGCCTGAGGTGACATCTGTGCAAACGCGCCCCGTGGCGCGTTTTAAGTTGGGGATTAAGTCCCCTTGAATCCTGAGGGTCCCTAGGGGCCAACTAGCCCACCAGGAACCTCCAATATGCGCCAGGGGCTGCGTTGCAGAGACGTGTAGAGAGGCCACACCCCTTTTTACACCTCTCTGCAACGCAGCTCTGTGGCGCTTTCTGGATGTACCTGTTGGGCTAGGTTGGCCCCCAGGGACCCTCAGGATTGAAGGGGATTTAGTTCCCCATCTTAAAACGCGCCACGGGGCCAGTTTGCACACATGTCACCTGAAGCCCCGCCCCTCCCTTCACCACTGTGCAAACGCGCCCCGTGGCGCGTTTTAAGTTGGGGGATTAAGTCCCCTTGAATCCTGAGGGTCCCCGGAGTCCAACTAGCCCACCATATACCTCCAAAAGCGCCACAGAGCTGCGTTGCAGAGAGGTGTAAAAGGGTGTGGCCTCTCTACACGTCTCTGCAACGCAGCCCCCTGGCGCATATTGGAGGTTCCTGGTGGGCTAGTTGGCCCCAGGGACCCCCAGTATTCAAGGGGATCGTTCCCCTCTGCAAACGCGCCAGGGGGCGCGTTTGCAGAGTGGTGAAGGAAGGGGGCGGGGCCTGCGGGCCCGATCGTTTTAAAAATAAATAAATAATTTTTGTCCCCTGAAGGGGGGCTGTGTGGCCCCCCTTCCTTTTTCCTGTTTTTATGCCCTGGGGACCCCATCCCCCAGGGCCTTACCCCTTTTATTAATTTTTAATTTAAAAAAACGGGAAGGGGGCCGCGTGGCCCCCTTCCCTGGGCCTGTATTGGCCCCGGGGACCCCATCCCCCGGGGCATGGCCTTTTATTTTTATTCTTTGGAGGGGGCTGCGTGGCCCCCTCCTCTGGCCATTTAAGGCCCCGGGGACCCCATCCCCCGGGGCCGGCCTTTCCATTTTTTTAAATTTTTAAAATTTTTCTTTTTTGGGGAGGGGGCCGCGTGGCCCCTCTCCTGAGCCACTACTTGCCCCGGGGACCACATCCCCCGGGGCTGGCCCTCTCCGTTGGGGACTGTGGGGGGGTCCCCAATCCCCCACAGTCCCGCCGGCTCCCCACGTCCCTTGGGAGCCGGCATTGCTTTCCACATGGGGAGCAGCTGACATGCTGCTCCCCATGTGGAAAGCAATGTGCTTGGATATTGGAAGAGAGAGCAGGTTTCCCTGCTCTCTCTCCAATATCCAAAGCAGTTTGCAATGACAGGACGGGAGCCGCGAGGCTCCGTCCCTGTCATTGCAAACAGCAGTGTCCCGGGGTAGGCACCCCGGGACACTGCAGGAGCCGGCCCTGGGGGTGGCGGTCCCCAGGGCCATCAAGGGCTCCAGGAGGGGGCCGCGCGGCCCCCCTCCTACATCAGCACAGCCCCGGGGAGGTGGTGGTCCCCGGGGCTTCGGGGGTCCAAAACGGACCCCCATTTTAATTTGTTAGTGCCCCGGGAGGTGGCGGTCCCCGGGGCGTGTGGGGGGCTGGAGCCCCCACACAGGTTGTTAAATTAATTTAAAAAAAGCCCCGGGGAGGTGGTGGTCCCCGGGGCTGCGGGAGGCTCAGAGCCCTCCCGCACCATTTTCAAAAAGCCCCGGGGGTGGCGGTCCCCGGGGCTTGGGGGCCCTTTGAGGCCCCCACACATTAAATTATCCCCCCACCATGCCCCCGGGACTTGGGCCACCCGAGGCCAGTGACTATCGAGCGCGGGAGACCGCGCTTCGATTGTCGGCAGGATTCGCGCACCCTGAGCGCATCCTGCCGATTTAAAAAAAAAAAAAATGCTTTTTTGCCCAGGGGGTCCTTGTGGGACCCCTGAGCAGGCCTAGGGGGTCAGGGTGTTTCTACCCTGCCCCCTTTTTGCGCACTTGTTTCTGTCCCTCGGTTCTACCGAGGGACAAAATGGCTGCCAACACTTCTTGATTTGGAGTGTTGACAGCCAAGTTCCTGAGAAAATCAAAAGAAAATCACATATATATGGCCGCGTCGGATCCGCGTACCCTCCCGATCACGAGCTGCATGCTAATTGGCTGTCAACACTCCAAATCAGGAAGTGTTGGCAGCCATTTTGTCCCCTCGGTAGAACCGGACTAAAACGGACCCCCATTTTCAATTTTGTTGGTGCCCCGGGGAGGTGGTGGTCCCCGGGGCGTGTGGGGGGGCTGGAGTCCCCCCACACAGGTTAATTTAAAAAATAAAGAAGCCCCGGGGAGGTGGTGGTCCCCGGGGCTGCGGGAGGGCTCAGAGCCCTCCCGCAACTTTTTCTAATAAAGCCCCGGGGGGTGGCGGTAGAACCGAGGGACAGAAACAAGTGCGAAAGCGCAAAAAGGGGGCAGGGTAGAAACACCCTGACCCCCTAGGTCTGCTCAGGGGGTCCCACAAGGACCCCCTGGGCAGAAAAAAGCATTTTTATATTTTTTTTAAATCGGCGGGATGCGCTTAGGGTGCGCGGATCCCGCTGAGAAAAAAAGAAACAAGTGCGCAAAACGCACAAAGGGGACAGGGTAGAAACACCCTAACCCCTAAGCCTGCTCAGGGGTCCCACAAGGACCCCTGGGCAGAAAAAGCATTTTTTTTTTTTTAAATCGGCAGGATGCGCTCAGGGTGCGCGGATCCTGCCGGAAAAAAAAAAAAAATCGAAGCGCGGTCTCCCGCGCTTCGATGTTAATTTGCCCCCGGGTGGGCCAAGTCCCGGGGGCATGCTGGGGGGGTTTATTTTATGTATGGGGGGCCTCTAAGGGCCCCCGCAGCCCCAGGGGACCACCACCTCCCCGGGGCTTCTTTATTTTTTAAATTAACCTGTGTGGGGGGACTCCAGCCCCCCCACACGCCCCGGGGACCACCACCTCCCCGGGCCACCAACAAAATTGAAAATGGGGGTCCGTTTTAGACCACCTCCCCGGGGCTTTGAAAATGTGGGGAGGGGGCCGCGCGGCCCGCCTCCTGGAGCCAGTGATGGCCCTGGGGACGGCCACCCCCAGGGCCGGCTCCTGCAGTGTCCCGGGGTGCCTACCCCCGGGACACTGCTGTTTGCAATGACAGGACGGGAGCCTCGCGGTTCCCGTCCTGTCATTGCAAACTGCTTTGAATTTTGGAAGCGAGAGCAGGGAAAGCTGCTCTTGCTTCCAAAATTCAAAGCAAGTACTTTCCACATGGGGAGCTGCATATTAGCAGCTCCCCATGTGGAAAAGCAATGCCGGCTCGCGCAGGAGGCGGGGAGCCGGCAAGGTTTGTGGGGGAGCTGGGGTCCCCCCACGGACCCCAAAAGGATAGGGCCGGCCCCGGGGGATGGGGTCCCCGGGGCCTAAGGAGGCCTTAGGAGGGGCCCAGGCAGCCCCCTCCATCAAATAAAAAAAAAAGTGGCAATGGCTAGGGGGATGGGGTCCCCAGGGCTCAAAAAATTACTAAAAAGGGAAGCCACACAGCCCCCTTTTAAAAAAAAAAAGATTTTTTTTTTTTTAAAACGGCATTCCTAGGGTGACCACGCCCCCTCTTTGACAGCACTCTGCAAACGCGCCCCCTGGCGCGTTTGCAGAGAGAACGAATTCCCCTTGAATACTGGGGGTCCCTGGGGGCCAACTAGCCCACCAGGAACCTCCAGTATGCGCCAGGGGCTGCGTTGCACAGAGGTGTACAGAGGCCACGCCCCTTTTTACACCTCTCTGCAACGCAGCTCTGTGGCGCTTTGGCTATACCTGTTGGGCTAGTTGGCCCCCAGGGACCCTCAGGATTCAAGGGAGTTAATCCCTCGACTTAAAACGCGCCACGGGCGCGTTTGCACAGTGGTGAAGGGAGGGCGGGCCTTCAGGTGACATGTGTGCAAACAGGCCCCGTGGCGCGTTTTAAGATGGGGAATTAAGTCCCCTTCAATCCTGAGGGTCCCTGAGGGCCAACTAGCCCACCATGTACTTCTAAAGCGCCACAGAACTGTGTTGCAGAGAGGTGTAAAAAGGGCGTGGCCTCTGTACACGTCTCTGCAACACAGCCCCCTGGCGCATACTGGAGGTTCCTGGTGGGCTAGTTGGCCCCAGGGACCCTCATGATTAAAGGGGA
>CAWUFW010003834.1:350000-377500 GCA_963921515.1 Calotriton arnoldi
CTTCTTAATGGAATCAAAGTAAAAAACTGAAAGCATTTCCTACTGAGGAGACTGCAGTAAATGAAGAAATTAGGAAACTTCATAACAAAGAAGTCTTCCAAGATGGCCACCAGTGAAAAAGAGCCCAAATGTAGCACAAATATTACCCAGATGTAGCCCACATATAGCCCAATGACAAAAGTGTGCAAAACACTTTTTATTTTTAGTTTTTTTGCAGTTTTATGTAGTGCAGACTGGTCAGGTATTGGAGCATTGCATCTTAAAACATGACCCCCTACACTACAAAAACACCACTGCACTACCTTAAACCCTAAAACACTACCCCCAGCACGACCCCCTACACTACACAAGCACCACTGCACTATCCTAAACCCTAAAACACTACCCCAGCACGACCCCCTACACTACCCAAACACCACTGCACTAACCTAAATCCTAAAACACTACCACCAACACGACCCCCTACACTACCCAAACACCACTGCACTACCCTAAAACATGACCCCCTACACTACACAAACACCACTGCACTACCCTAAACCCTAAAACACTACCCCCAGCACGACCTCCTACACTACACAAGCACCACTGCACAACCCTAAACCCTAAAACACTACCCCCAGCACGACCCCCTACACTACACAAACACCACTGCACTACCCTAAACCCTAAAACACTACCCCCAGCACGACCCCCTACACTACCCAAACACCACTGCAATAACCTAAATCCTAAAACACTACCCCCAGCACGACCCCCTACACTACCCAAACACCACTGCACTACCCTAAAACATGACCCCTACACTACACAAACACCACTGTACTACCCTAAACCCTAAAACACTACCCCCAGCACGACCCCCTACACTGTCCGAACACCACTGCACTGCCCTAAACCCTGAAACACCAGCCCCTGCATGACCCCTACACTGCCCGAACACCACTGCACTGCCCTAAACCCTGAAACACCACCCCTAGCACGACCCCCTACACTGCCCGAACACCACTGCACTGCCCTAAACCCTGAAACACCACCCCCTTCACGACCCCCTACACTGCCCGAACACCACTGCACTGCCCTAAACCCTGAAACACCACGCCCAGCATGACCCCTACACTGCCCGAACACCACTGCACTGCCCTAAACCCTGAAACACTACCCCCAGCAAGACCCCCTACACTGCCCGAACACCACTGCACTGCCCTAAACCCTGAAACATCACCCCCAGCAAGACCCCCTACACTGCCCGAACACCACTGACCTAAACCCTGAAACACCACCCCCAGCACGACCCCCTACACTGCCCGAACACCACTGAACTGCCCTAAACACTGAAACACTACCCCCAGCATGACCCCCTACACTGCCCGAACACCACTGCACTGCCCTAAACCCTGAAACACCAGCCCCAGCACGACTGCCTACACTGCCCGAACACCACTGCACTGCCCTAAACCCTGAAACACCAGCCCCAGCACGACCCCCTACACTGCCCGAACACCACTGCACTGCCCTAAACCTTGAAACACCAGCCCCTGCACGACCCCCTACACTGCCCGAACACCACTGCACTACCCTAAACCCTGAAACATCACCCCCAGCACGACCCCCTACACTGCCCGAGCACCACTGCACTGCCCTAAACCCTGAAACACCAGCCCCAGCAAGACCCCCTACACTGCCCGAACACCACTGCACTGCCCTAAACCCTGAAACACCAGCCCCAGCACGACTGCCTACACTGCCCGAACACCACTGCACTGCCCTAAACCCTGAAACACCAGCCCCAGCACGACCCCCTACACTGCCCGAACACCACTGCACTGCCCTAAACCGTGAAACACCAGCCTCAGCACGACCCCCTACACTGCCTGAACACCACTGCACTGCCCTGAACCCTGAAACACCAGCCTCAGCACAACACCCTACACTGCCCGAACACCACTGCACTGCCCTAAACCCTGAAACACCACCCCGTGCATGACCCCCTACACTGCCCGAACACCACTGCACTGCCCTAAACCCTGAAACACCACCCCCAGCGCGACCCCGTACACTGCCCGAACACCACTGCACTGCCTAAACCCTGAAACACCACCCCCTGCACAACCCCTACACTGCTCGAACACTACTGCACTGCCCTAAACCCAGAAACACCATCCCCAGCACGACCCCCTATACTGCACGAACACCACTGCACTGCCCTAAACCCTGAAACACTACCCCCAGCAAGACCCCCTACACTGCCCGAACACCACTGCACTGCCCTAAACCCTGAAACATCACCCCGAGCAAGACCCCCTACACTGCCCGAATACCACTGCCCTAAACCCTGAAACACCACCCCCAGCAAGACCCCCTACACTGCCCGAACACCACTGCACTGCCCTAAACCCTGAAACACCAGCCCCAGCACGACCCCCTACACTGCCCGAACACCACTGCACTGCCCTAAACCCTGAAACACCACCCCTGCACGACCCCCTACACTTCCAGAACACCACTGCACTGCCCTAAACCCTGAAACACCACCCCTGCATGACCCCCTACACTGCCCGAACACTACTGCACTGCCCTAAACCCTGAAACACCACCCCCAGCACGACCCCCTACACTGCACCGAACACCACTGCACCGCCCTAAACCCTGAAACACTACCCCCAGCAAGACCCCCTACACTGCCCGAACACCACTGCACTGCCCTAAACCCTGAAACATCACCCCAGCAAGACCCCCTACACTGCCCGAACACCACTGCACTGCCTAAACCCTGAAACACCACCCCCAGCACGACCCCCTACACTGCCCGAACACCACTGCTCTGCCCAAAACCCTGAAACACCAGCCCCAGCACGACCCCCTACACTGCCCGAACACCACTGCACTGCCCTAAACCCTGAAACACCAGCCCCAGCACGACCCCCTACACTGCCCGAACACCACTGCACTGCCCTAAACCCTGAAACACCACCCTCAGCATGACCCCCTACACTGCCCGAACACCACTGCACTGCCCTAAACCCTGAACCACCAGCCCCAGCACGACCCCGTACACTGCCCGCACACCACTGCACTGCCCAAAACCCTGAAACACCAGCCCCAGCACAACCCCGTACACTGCCCGAACACCACTGCACCTAAACCCTGAAACACCAGCCCCAGCACGACCGCCTACACTGCCCGAAAACTACTGCACTGCCCTAAACCCTGAAACACCACCCCCAGCAAGACTACCTACACTGGCCGAACACCACTGCACTGCCCTAAACCCTGAAACACCACCCCCTGCACGACCCCCTACACTGCCCAAACACTACTGCACTGCCCTAAACCCTGAAACACCACCCCTCAGCACGACACCCTACACTGCCCGAACACCACTGCACTGCCCTAAACCCTGAAACACCACCCCAGCACGACCCCTACACTGCCCGAACACCACTGCACTAAACCCTGAAACACCACCCCTGCACGACCCCTACACTGCCAGAACACCACTGCACTGCCCAAAACCCGGAAACACCACCCCCAGCACGACCCCCTACACTGCCCTAACACCACTGCACTGCCCTAAACCCTGAAACATCACCCCCAGCACAACCCCCTACACTGCCTGAGCACCATTGCTCTGCCCTAAACCCTGAAACACTAGCCCCAGCACGACCCCCTACACTGCCCGAACACCACTGCACTGCCTAAACCCTGAAACACCAGCCACAGCACGACCGCCTACACTGCCCGAAAACTACTGCACTGCCCTAAACCCTGAAACACCACCCCCAGCAAGACTACCTACACTGGCCGAACACCACTGCACTGCCCTAAACCCTGAAACACCACCCCTGCACGACCCCCTACACTGCCCAAACACTACTGCACTGCCCTAAACCCTGAAACACCACCCCTCAGCACGACACCCTACACTGCCCGAACACCACTGCACTGCCCTAAACCCTGAAACACCACCCCAGCACGACCCCCTACACTGCCCGAACACCACTGCACTGCCTAAACCCTGAAACACCACCCCCTGCACGACCCCCTACACTGCCGGAACACCACTGCACTGCCCAAAACCCAGAAACACCACCCCCAGCACGACCCCCTACACTGCCCAAACACCACTGCCCTAAACCCTGAAACACCACCCCCAGCATGACCCCCTACACTGCCCAAACACCACTGCCCTAAACCCTGAAACACCACCCCTGCACGACCCCCTACACTGCCCAAACACCACTGCACTGCCCTAAACCCTGAAACAGCACCCCCTGCACGACCCCCTACACTGCCCGAACATCACTGCACTGCCCTAAACCCTGAAACACCACCCCCAGCACGACCCCCTACACTGCCCGAACACCACTGCACTGCCCTAAACCCTAGAACACTACCCCCAGCATGACCCCCTACACTACCCGAACACCACTGCACTACCCTAAACCCTAAAATACTCCCCCAGCACGACCCCCTACACTACCCGAACACGACTGCACTGCCCTAAACCCTAAAACACTCCCCCAGCATGACCCCATACACTACCCAAACACCACTGCACTGCCCTAAACCCTAAAACACTCCCCCAGCATGACCCCCTACACTACCTAAACACCACTGCACTGCCCTAAACCCTAAAACACTACCCCCGCATGACCCCCTACACTACCCACATACCAATGCACTACCCTAATCCCTAAAACACTACCCCCCGCACAACCCCCTACACTACCCAAAGACCACTGCACTACCCTAAACCCTAAAACACGACCTCCTACACTACACAAACACCACTGCACTACCCTAAACCCTAAAAACTACCCCAGCAGTACCCCCTACGCTACCCAAACACCACTGCACTACCCTAAACCCTAAAACACTACCCCCAGCAGTACCCCCTACACTACCCAAACACCACTGCACTACCCTAAACCCTAAAACACTACCCCCAGCAGTACCCCTACACTACCCAAACACCATTGCACTACCCTAAACCCTAAAACACTACCCCCAGCAGTATCCCCTACACTACCCAAACACCACTGCACTACCCTAAATCCTAAAACCCTAAAACACTAACCCCAGCACGACCCCCTACACTACCCAAACACCACTGTACTACCCTAAACCCTAAAACACTCCCCCAGCACAACTCCCTACACTACCCAAACACCACTGCACTACCTAAACCTAAATCTACCCCCAGCATGACCCCCTACACTACACAAACACCACTGCACTACACCTAAACCCTAAAACACTACCCCCAGCACGACCCTCTTCACTACCTAAACACAACTGCACAATTTGTTACAGGCATTGCAACGCAGGCCTGTGGTGCTTACTGGAAGTACCTGGTGGGCTGGTTGGGCCCCAGGGACTCTCAGGATTCAAGGTGACCTAATCCCCCAACTTAAAACGCGCCACGGGGCGCGTTTGCACAGTGGTGAAGGGAGGGGCAGGGCCTCAGGTGACATGTGCGCAAACACGCCCTGTGGTGCGTTTTAAGTTGGGGAGTTAATTCCCTTTGAATTCTGGGGGCCAACTAGCCCACCAGGTACCTTCAGTAAGCACAACAGAGGTGCGTTGCAGAGAGGTGAAAAAGGTGCGTGGCCTCGGACCGCCTCTCTGCAACTCAGCTCTGTGGTCCTAACTGTAGGTACCTGGGGGGCTAGTTGGGCCCCAGGGACCCTCAGGATTCAAGGGGACTTAATCCCGCAACTTAAAACGCGCCACGGGGCGCGTTTGCACACATGTCACCTCAGGCCCCTCCTCCCTTCACCACTGTGCAAACGCGCACTGGCTCTGGTTAGTCAGAGTCAGTTACCACCAGTACCCATCTGAAAAAGTTGTGGGCACAGGATGATTTTGCAACAAGGCCTCTTTCTGCTCCTCTGTTGGTTCTTTCTGCACATCTTTTGCTTCTTTCTGTGCGTTTTTCTTCTTTCTTCACATGTCCTACCTCTGTTGGCATAGTTAGAAACTAGCATTTAAAAAACCTTTGAAATTCACTTAAAAATCATAGTTTTCAGGCACGTTATAGTTAGAAATTAGCATTTAAAAAACCTTTGAAATTCACTGAAAAAACCATAGGTTTCAGGCACGTTATAGTTAGAAATTAGCATTTAAAAAACCTTTGAAATTCACTGAAAAAACCATAGGTTTCAGGCACGTTATAGTTAGAAATTAGCATTTAAAAAACCTTTGAAATTCACTGAAAAAACCATAGGTTTCAGGCACGTTATAGTTAGAAATTAGCATTTAAAAAACCTTTGAAATTCACTGAAAAAACCATAGGTTTTAGGGACAGTTATAGTTAGTTGGACATTGCACTCGTACAAAACCCGTGAAATTCCCCTGTTATAGTTAGTTCAGCTAACTATAACTCGCGCTCTGCAATGCACTGCTGATGACGTCACATATTACATCACTCATGACATGGTCAGTGACATCACTGATGACATCTCAAATGACATCACTGATGACATCATCCATGTGATAATTTCATGCATCTTCTCACACCCTAATATAACTTTTGATACACCCACTCTAAATTACAGACTGCCATTCTCAAAACCATAGACACTCCAACACCAAAAACTACATACCCACTCACTGATTCTTAGGTCTAAACACACATCCACTCACTCACCTGTACAGTCACTCATACTTACAGTCACTCAGTACAGGACTATCATATGCACTCATACACCTATATAAACACTCACACACCGCCACTCATCCATAGAGGTACTCACACACCTAGTCAGTCATGCAAAAATTAATCACACACCCATTTACTCACCTATACAGTTATACACACACCAGCTCACTTACTCATACAAATACTAGCACATTCTTACGCTCTTATACAATAACTGATACAAGCACACACGCATCCATACAGCCACTCTCACAATAACACACTCTCACTTATAGCCATTTAAATACTCTAACACACATATATACTGCCTTTTACATATGTAGTTACTCGCACATGTACCTCTGAGATATACATTCACTCACTAACACACCCATACACACACTCACCCACCCAAGCAGTCCATCACAGATGCACTCTTGAAATCATGCACCCAGTGAATCACCCACTCACACATCTATGTATAGAGTCACACACACCCCACCCACACAAACACTCAGGCAGCCATACAGATACTCAGAGAACCAATCAATAACCCATATAGACACTCATGTAGCTATTCGCAAATCCATGCATCCACTTACACACCAACAAACAGACGGATACAGACATTCACACAGTTTAGTCACTAACCCATGCATTCAGTAAGATACGTTTAATCACTCACTTGTAGAGTCAGTCACTCACGTACTAAATCATCCATTCAGACACTTATACACCCACTCATTCTTCAATACGCCTTTCCCTATATATATTAAACATATTTAAACTTTACAGAAACACACAGTCACTGGATGATGTCATCAGTGATGTCATCAGTGATGTCATTTGAGATGTCATCAGTGATGTCATCAGTGATGTCACTGACCATGTCATGAGTGATGTAATATGTGACGTCATCAGCAGTGCATTGCGGGCGCGAGTTATAGTTAGCTGAACTAACTATAACAGGGGAATTTCACGGGTTTTGTACGAGTGCAATGTCCAACTAACTATAACTGTCCCTAAAACCTATGGTTTTTTCAGTGAATATATATATACACACACATATATATATACACACACATATATATATATATATACACACACATATATATATATACACACACACACACACATATATATATATATATACACACCCACACATATATATACACACACACACACACACATATATATATATATACACACACACATATATATATATATACACACACACATATATATATACACACACATACATATATATATACACACACATATATATATATATATATATATATATACACACACATACATATATATATATATACACACACATTATCTACTGGCGGTCGCCAGTAGATAGTTATAGTTACAACCTATTATCCATAGGAAATCCGCGACATTCTATTTGAAATAACTCTCTTGCCGGTTGACGTATCTTCGCGAAATTTTCAAACTTTGTGGCCCGCTCCGGTCCGCTCCTACCCTGAAAGTCTCGGGGATTCGTCAAGCGGGGCCGAGAAAAAGGGGGTCCCAAACGCGTTTTCCCCATGCACTTTTCCATAGGAAACTTTAGACACGGCTACAGCCCGAACTGCTGAACGGAATTACACCAAATTTGGCAAAGAGGTAGTTCTTGGTTCAGAAAGAACCCTTTTGTTAAATGGTGTAAATCCGTTCAGTAGTTGCTGAGAAAATGAAAAGTAAAAAGTTAGTGATATCTATGGCCGAGTAGGGTCCGCGTACCCTCAGCGCACCCTGCGCGCACCGTCCCGATCACGAGCTGCATGTTAATTGGCTGTCAGCTGGCTGTCAACATTCTGATTCAGGAAATGTTGGCAGCCATTTTGTCCCTCGGTAGAACCGAGGGACAGAAACAAGTGCGCAAAGCGCACAAAGGGGGCAGGGTAGAAACACCCTGACCCCTAGGTTTGCTCAGGGGTCCCACAAGGACCCCCTGGGCAAAAAAAAAAAAAGAATTTTTTAAAAAATCGGCAGGATGCGCTCAGGGTGCGCGAATCCTGCCGAAAAAATCGAGCGCGGTCTCCTGCGCTTCGATGTTAATTGGCCCCGGGTGGCCCAAGTCCCGGGGGCATGGTGGGGGGATAATTTAATGTGTGGGGGCCTCAAAGGGCCCCCAAGCCCCGGGACCGCCACCCCCGGGGCTTTTTTGAAAAATGGTGCGGGAGGGCTCTGAGCCCTCCCGCAGTCCCGGGGACCACCACCTCCCGGGGCTTTTTTTAATTAAAAATAAAACCAGTGTGGGGGGCTCCAGCCCCCACACGCCCCGGGACCGCCACCTCCCCGGGGCACTAAACATTTTAATATGGGGGTCCGTTACGGACTCCCAGAGCCCCGGGACCACCACCTCCCCGGGGCTGTGTACTGAATGGGAGGGGGGCCGCGCGGCCCCCTCCTGGAGCCTTTGATGGCCCTGGGGACCACCACCCCCAGGGCCGGCTCCTGCAGTGTCCCGGAGTGCCTACCCCCGGGACACTGTAGTTTGCTATGGCAGGACGGGAGCCTCGCGGCTCCCGTCCTGCCATAGCAAGCTGCTTTGGATATTGGAAGAGAGAGCAGGGAAACCTGCTCTCTCTTCCAATATCCAAAGCGACTAGCTTTCCACATGGGGAGCAGCATGTCAGCTGCTCCCCATGTGGAACAGCAATGCCGGCTCCCAAGGGACGTGGGGAGCCGGCGGGACTGTGGGGGATTGGGGACCCCCACAGTCCCCAACGGAGAGGAGCCAGCCCCGGGGATGGGGTCCCCGGGGCAAGTAGTGGCCCAGGAGGGGGCCACGCGGCCCCTCTCGAAAAAAGAGAAAAAAATGGAAAAAAAAAATGGAAAGGCCGGCCCCGGGGATGGGGTCCCCGGGGCCTTAAAATGGCCAGAGGAGGGGGCCACGCTGCCCCCTCAAAATAATAAATATAGAGGCCATGCCCCGGGGATGGGGTCCCCGGGGCCAATACAGGCCCAGGGAAGGGGGGCCACGCGGCCCCCTTCCCGTTTTTTTTTTGTAATTTAAAAAGGGGTAAGGCCCTGGGGGATGGGGTCCCCAGGGCCCAAAAAGAGAAAAAAGGAAGGGGGCTACACAGCCCCCTTCAGGGGACAAAAAAAAAAAAACGATTGGGCCCGCAGGCCCCGCCCCTTCCTTCACCACTCTGCAAACGCGCCCCTGGCGCGTTTGCAGAGGGAGAACAAATTCCCCTTGAATACTGGGGGTCCCTGAGGCCAACTAGCCCACCAGGAACCTCCAGTATGCGCCAGGGGCTGCCTTGCAGAGACGTGTAGAGAGGCCACACCCCTTTACACCTCTCTGCAACGCAGCTCTGTGGCGCTTTTGGAGGTATATGGTGGGCTAGTTGGACTCCGGGGACCCTCAGGATTCAAGGGGACTTAATCCCCCAACTTAAAACGCGCCACGGGCGCGTTTGCACAGTGGTGAAGGGAGGGGCGGGGCTTCAGGTGACATGTGTGCAAACAGGCCCCGTGGCGCGTTTTAAGATGGGGAATTAAATCCCCTTCAATCCTGAGGGTCCTGGGGCCAACTAGCCCAACAGGTACATCCAGAAAGCGCCACAGAGCTGCGTTGCAGAGAGGTGTAAAAGGGGTGTGGCCTCTCGACACGTCTCTGCAACGCAGCCCCCTGGCGCATATTGGAGGTTCCTGGTGGGCTAGTTGGCCCCTAGGGACCCTCAGGATTCAAGGGGACTTAATCCCCCAACTTAAAACGCGCCACGGGGCGCGTTTGCACAGATGTCACCTCAGGCCCCGCCCCTCCCTTCACCATTGTGCAAATATTCCTCTAAAATCAGCCGAAATACGAATTCCGATTTACTCACCTGTTATCAGGAGAGACCTCAGTGCTGCATCTTTCAGCCCAGTACTGATCCTGAAAAGTAATTTTAACCGTACTTACCAGTAACTTGAATTTCCTTCATAGGCTAACATTGACTGGTTTCACTTGGAAATTCTTCTAAGTGTGGAGTTTTGGAACTTTAAAATATTCCTCTAAAATCAGCCGAAATACGAATTCCGATTTACTCACCTGTTATCAGGAGAGACCTCAGTGCTGCATCTTTCAGCCCAGTACTGATCCTCAAAAGTAATTTTAACCGTACTTACCAGTAACTTGAATTTCCTTCCATAGGATATCATTGCCTGCCTTTTGCTGAAAAAGTCTTCTAAGTGTTGATTTTTGAAACATACAAATATTCCTCTAAAATCAGCCGAAATCCGAATTCTGATTTATTCACCTGTTATCAGGAGAGACCTCAGTGCTGCATCTTTCAGCCCAGTACTGGTCCTGAAAAGTAATTTTAACCGTACTTACCGGTAACTTGAATTTCCTTCATAGGCTAACATTGACTGGTTTCACTTGGAAATTCTTCTAAGTGTGGAGTTTTGGAACTTTATAATATTCCTCTAAAATCAACCAAAGTACGAATTCCAATTTACTCACCTGTTATCAGGAGAGAACCCAGTGCTGCATCTTTTAGCCCAGCACTGACCCTGAAAAGTAATTTTAACCGTACTTACCAGTAACTTATATTTTCTTCCATAGGAATCCATTGTCTGCTTTTCAGCAGAAAAGTTTCAAAGTGTCGATTTTCACAAACTACAAATATTCCTAAAAAATCGCCTGTATGACTTAAACGCATTCTTTCGACTGTTTACAGGAGATGCACCAGTGCTGGATCCAGGATCCAACACTGAGTAAGAAAAGTAACGATAACAGTTTTTACCTGCTAAGTGAATTTCCTTCCATAGGATAACATTGGTGATTCTATGAGAAAAAGTTTCTAAGTGTCAACTTTTAAAGTACAATAATATTCCTTAAAAATCACGACTGTAACCAAAACGCTTTTACTCAACTGTTTACAGGAGATGTACCAGGACTGAATCTAGGATCCAGTAATGTGGTTAGAAAAGTAATCCATAAAGTAACTAATTGCATTTAACTAGAAATTCACATTGAGCTGAATGTTGCATTGTGTTTGAAAATGTGTTGCCCATTTCAACAACTGTAACTACTGTACTTAAAAGTCTATTGCCTATGTGCAAAGTATTTGAACTAAAGTAATTCATTCTGAGAAAGTATTTTTTGTAATGTATAATGTAATTACAATGTAATTTAAAAAATAAAATATGTAAAAAAAATTGTTTCTAAAAATGGAGTAAATTAGTATTAAAAAAATGTATATAACAATTAATACATTTAAAAATTGTCATTTACAAAACCTTTGAAATTCACTGAAAAACCGTAGGTTTCAGACATGTTATAGTTACAAATTAGCATTTAAAAACCTTTGAAATTCACTGAAAAAACCGTAGGTTTCAGACATGTTATAGTTACAAATTAGCATTTAAAAAACCTTTGAAATTCACTGAAAAAACCATAGGTTTCAGGGACGTTATAGTTACAAATTAACATTTAAAAAACCTTTGAAATTCACTGAAAAAACCATAGGTTTTAGGGACAGTTATAGTTAGTTGGACATTGCACTCGTACAAAACCCGTGAAATTCCCCGTTATAGTTAGTTCAGCTAACTATAACTCGCGCCCCCGCAATGCACTGCTGATGACGTCACATATTACATCACTGATGACATCACTGATGACATCACTGATGACATCTCAAATGACATCACTGATGACATCACTGGTGACATCATCCATGTGATAATTTCATGCATCTTCTCACACCCTAATATAACCTTTGATACACCCACTCTAAATTACAGACTGCCATTCGCAAAACCATAGACACTCCAACACCAATAACTACATACCCACTCACTGATTCTTAGGTCTACGCACACATCAACTCACTCACCCGTACAGTCACTCATACTTACGGTCACTCAGTACAGGACTATCATATGCACTCATACTCCTATATAGACACTCAAACACCGCCAGTCATCCATAGAGGTACTCACACACCTAGTCAGTCATGCAAATAATTAAACACACTACCATTTACTCACCTATAAGTTATACACATACCAGCTCACTTACTCATACAAATACTAGCACATTCTTACGCTCTTATACAATCACTGATACAAGCACACACTCATCCATACGGCCACTATCACAATCACTCACTCTCGCTTATAGCTATTTATATACTCCAACACACATATATACTGCCTTTCACATATGTAGTTACTCACACATGTACCACTGGGACATACATTCACTCACTAACACACTCTTACACACACTTACCCACCCATACAGTCTATCACAGATGCACTCTTGAAACCATCCACCCAGTGAATCACCCACTCACACATTTATGCACAGAGTCGCACACACCCCTCCCACACAAACACTCAGGCACCCATACAGATACTCACACAAGCATTCATTAACTCATATAGACACTCATGTAGCTATTTACAAACACATGCAGCCACTTACACAGCAACAGACAGACGGATACAGACATTCACCCAGTTTAGTCACTAACCCATGCATTCAGTAAGATACGTTAAATCACTCACTTATACAGTCAGTCACGCACCTACTAAATCATCCATACAGACACTTACACACCCACTCATTCTTCAATACGTCTTTTCCTATATATATTAAAAATATTTAAACTTTACAGAAACACACAGTCACTGGATGATGTCAACAGTGATGTCATTTGAGATGTCATCAGTGATGTCATCAGTGATGTCACTGACCATGTCATGAGTGATGTAATATGTGACGTCATCAGCAGTGCATTGCGGGGCGCGAGTTATAGTTAGCTGGACTAACTATAACGGGGAATTTCCACGGGTTTTGTACGAGTGCAATGTCCAACTAACTGTAACTGTCCCTAAAACCTATGGTTTTTTCAGTGAATTTCAAAGGTTTTTTAAATGCTAATTTGTAACTATAACGTCCCTGAAACCTATGGTTTTTTCAGTGAATTTCAAAGGTTTTTTAAATGCTAATTTGTAACTATAACATGTCTGAAACCTACGGTTTTTTCAGTGAATATATATATATACACACACATATATATATGTTGGAAATGGCCCTTTTTGCAGGGTCACCCCTAAACTTTTTGCCTGCCTCCTGTATTTTTGCTGACCTATTTCTGTTGGTTTTATGACTCTGGGCATTTTACCACTGCTGTTCAGTGCTAAAGTGCATATGCTCTCCCTTTGTAAATATGTCTATGTGAATTGGTGTATCCCTGATTGGCTTATTTGGTTTACCTGTTAGTCCCTAGTATTGTGGCCTGTGTGTGCCCAGGGCTGGTAAACCAAATGCTGCTGGTGGGCATGCAGCGCTGGTTTGCGCCACCCACAGAAGCAGCTTGTAAAGTGTGTCTCAGACCTGCCAATGCAGTGTCTGTGTGCAGTCCAGAACTGCCATCTTGGCTGTGAAGTGCACCCACTTCCCAGCCCCTGAACCTTCCCTTGGCATCATGCAAGTCACCCCTATGGTAGGGTGCATTGTATGTGTAAGGTAGGACATGCCTTGGTGTGTGTAGCATGTCCTGGTAGTGAATTACACCCCATTTCGTTTTTCACTACTGTAAGGCTACCTGTTCCTCATAGGCTAGAATGGGCAGTTTGACTATTACATTCTATAGTCCTAACTGACCCCAGGAAATTGGTAGAAAAACGAATTTAGTATGCCTGAGCTCAGAATATTAAAATACATCTTTTAGTGAAGTTTATTTTTATATTCTGTGTTTGAAAATACCACTTTTGAAAGTCGGTATTTTCTTGCCTAAGCCTTCCAGTGTGCTCTGCTGTTATGTGTATTGGCTGTCTGGTTTTAGAGGGGCAGGGCAGGCTGAGTCAGACCTGGGTTGAATAGAGATCTGCATTTAGAGTGTGGGGAGGGGTGGCTCCTTGACCTGAATAGGGCTGTGCCTGGCAAGGTGAATGCTGGCTCCACCTCCCACTGTGTGTCTGCTAGCAGACCCCCTCTTTCTGAAAGGAAGGATGCAGCCTGGTAAACAAAGTGCTCCAGGCCTGAGCAGAACTGGTTCTGGCTAGGTTCAGTGACTTGTAGCTTCTGAGAACAAAGACTTTTGGGGTATAAATATCTGTGCTCAAACCCCTACTTTTTGTATTGCTTTTGGATCTGGAGAGGAAACTCTGTCCGTGCCACTGGAGGAATCTGCAGGAAGTGACTGTCCTTGTGCTTGTGTGTTGTTTCTTGCACTGGCCTGCAGCAGTGACCACTGGACCTTGAAGAAGAGGAAAAGGAACTTTTGAGAGAACTTTTATTTTTGTTACAGCAATTACCCAAGGGCTAGGAAGAGAGCTAGCCTCCTGCTGGAGTCTCAGGCACATCAGACTCCACCACCAACCTCCTGCTTCCTCCCTGCGAGGATTGCTATCTGCTGATGAGGCTCCTGTGAGTTCCAGGGCCTCTAGTTTTGCTTCAGAGGAAAAAGTGCTGGAAATCGTCGCTAACGCACGTTTGCGAGCCGCTGCAGCCGAGAGCGCTGGAAAATCATCGCGCTGCTGCCGCTGGGTGCTCGCAACACGGAAACCATCGCTAACGCCCCTTTGCGAGCCGCTGCAGCTGAGACGCGCTGGAAAAATCATCGCGCTGCTGTCGCCGAGCGCTCGCAACACCTAAAGAAATCATCGCTTCAAGACATCACTTTGCGGACGCCGTAGCGTCCGCCATTTTCATCGCATCGCACCGGATTTCGTCGCTCCCTCGCGAGCGCCATCTCTTCGCATCGCAACACAATCGCACAGCGCAACAGGATCGTCGCATCGACTTCTCCTCGCGGCAAGAAAGTCATCGCATCGGCGCCTAGCGTGCAGAAGTTGGTCGCAGTGTCTCCGCACGCATCACGCAGATCGGCGCATCATCCTCCCTTGCGGCAAGGATTTCAACGCATCGCCGGCCTCGCGTGCCTAGAATCATCGCTACCACTTCTTTGCGACATTTTGTTGGTTTTGCTACTAAACCCAGGTACTTTGTGAGAGAAAGGGTCGCAGAGACCACTGCTTTGAGTTTGAACCTTATTTTTGCAACCTTTGAACTATTTTTTGACAGTCCTTCAACAGCCATCCTATTTTTGACAGTCTTATGAGAGAAAGGGTCGCAGAGACCACTGCCTTGAATTTGAACCTTATTTTTGCAACCTCTGAACGAGAAAGGGGCGCAGAGACCCCTGCCTTGAATTTGAACCTTATTCTTGCAACCTTTGAACTATCTTTGACAGCCCTTCAACAGCTATCCTATTTTTGACAGTATTGTGGCTTTTACAGTTATTGGTCTTGTGATAAATCTGCCTTTATATACAGATACTTATTTTTATAACTACTTGTGTGGTGTCCCTCTGTAGTGTTCCTCACTGTGTTACTGTGTATGGTCATAAATGCTTCACACCCTGCCTCTGAGATAAGCCTACCTGCTCGTGCTACGTTACCACAGGGTTGAGCAGGGGTATTAAAGAGGGTAGCCCTCTCACTCTGACTTAGGAAGAAGGGTCCCTACTTGGACAGTGGCCAGCCATTGCCAACTAGAGACCCCCATTTCTAACAATATATACACACACATATATATACATACACACATATATATACATACACACATATATATATATACATACACACATATATATATACATACACACATACATATATACATACACACATATATATATATACATACACACATATATATATACATACACACATATATATACACACACATACACACATATATATACACACACATACACACATATATATACACACATATATATACACACATATATATACACATACACACATATATACACATACACACATATATATACATACACACATATATATATATACACATATATACATACACATATACATATATACACACATACATACACATATATACATACACACATACATATATACATACACACATACATACATACATATACATACACATATATATATATATTTGTAAGTCACTCGGTTCGCAACCAGATGGTCGGAAATCAAGAGGCGGCACACCAGGAAACGGCACAATAGGTTTATTGTGCACCAAACTTAAAGACGACGCGTTTCGGCGTTGAGCCTTTGTCAAGTAACTTCCCATACATCAATTTCCTATAGAAATAGGCTTAATGGTTTGTGGACATAGCGAAAATTTCATGGACATAGAAGAAATTTGCATTCATGCATTATACAATCAGTGATTACTTCATTAACACAGTTACTGTTATCCAACTAATTTGCCAATGTACCCAACAAACGTCAGAATATCGAAATATCACAATATAAATTGCTTATCATGTAAATCAATTCAATGGGTCACATCCGTTCATACAGAACGTCCCAACCGTTCATAGACATAAAGGAGTTGGGAACAATCCCGCTTTACGTAATACAGCAATGTGACATATTCCAAGATCTTCCGTCCGAACTTTCGAATATAAAACCATGATTCATATGTATTCACAATCATAAATGAAAAGAAAATAGAAAATAAAATAAAGGTGAATATGACATGAATACCGCATTAGCAGACGATAATATGCTGGGATGACTGCGCTATAAGCAGCCCAAATCAACTACCGCACGCATCAGGGACACAATCTTTGTGATAGTCATACTGCCTCATATCCACTTTCAGATGTCCAACATAATTCATATGGGTTCCCAATTATAAGTGAAAATGAAAAATAAAAATAAAAATTAAAAATAGGAATAGATACCGCATTGGGCAGACGATAATATAATAGGATGACTGCTCTATATGCAGCCCACATCAACTATAGCATGCCTCAGCACCAATAATATCTGTGTGCCTCCCTAAATATCGACAGTCTGTGTGATAATCATGCCACATTGTAACCACCATAATAATATGGAAAAGCTACAAACTATCTCACAATTTCTTCAACATATGTGGATTTCTAGCACCAACTACAGTACTGTTTACCTTGCATTTGATGTCCATTGCCCTTAATTAATAATCTAATGAAATTTCACTGTTGGAGTATGGGTCGTATCCTTTACTCGGTGCAAAATGTGCAAGAATAGAATTGGACTATAGTGAGTGAATGTCCTACTACATCTATAATGTGTGATAAATGGGAAAAAGAAAGTGGGAAGGAGTACTAGCGACCAGAACCCCTACGAATTCCTAAGAGTTGTTCCACCATTGTGGTTAATGCTAACTCATTGTTCCTCAATAGGAATCATATTGCATGATACAACTCCCCACCAACAGATTCCCTATTAAAACTGTGATTACCCTGTAAGAGGACAATAAGTGCATAAACTAAGTTAAAAACTGGAATAGATTGAGGAAAAGAGTGTGTCATCCTTGATCAATAAACAGGAACATTATCGACCTATATGTGTGTGGCGAGCTCCTCACCACCATTAAGTCCTCTAGGAACCCTGCAATCCAGATCAATAATGTATCTGGACTCCAGGATCCTGAGGCGTTTCTCCCTGTCACCACCTCGTATTTGTTTGGGGATCCTGTCAACCCCAAAGAACCGCAGATTACTATTGTTGCTCCTGTGGCACTCGGCGTAATGTCGTGCCACAGGATAATTGTGGTCACAATTAGTAATCGCACGTAAGTGCTGCAATATTCTTAACTTTAAGGGGAGCTTAGTGCTACCCACGTACTGGAGGCCACAAGGACACTCCAGCACGTAGATAGCAAATTCGCTATTACAGTTGATGGCCTGTTTGATTGTCCTGACTTCATTGGTACTAGTTTTGTAATCTTTGCAATTCTTTCCATTACGACAGGCCTTGCAGGTCCCACATGTGACAAAGCCATTAGGTGCTTTAAGCCATTGTGAGCCTGTCTCTTCCAGGGGATAGCTGTGGACCAGGCGGTCCCGTAGGGACCTAGCTCGCTTATACGTGATCTGTGGTCCAACTCCTATCCGTTTGCCTATTATGGGGTCTGCCACCAGGAGGTTCCAGTGTATTTTCATTATATTTCTCAGGGCCCATGCACCTCTACTGAATTGAGTTATCATTCTGGGTGCTTCTCCATTGCCTTGTATGCATTTTTTGACTCTACTGTTGGATGGTTTAAACAGTAAATCGTGCTGTGTTATACCTTTAACCTTTCCTTTAGCTTTAGTCATAGTGTCTTCCTTATATCCTCTCTCTCTGAACCGAATCATTATGGCCTGTTGTTCTTTTTGAAAATTCTCATTCGTACTGCAATTACGGCGAGCCCTCAGTAACTCCCCATAGGGTATGCTCTGTACTAGGGGGACTGGATGATGGCTCGCCGCATGAAGCACTGTTTCTCCTGCAGTTTCCTTGCGGAACAGACGAGTTGTGATCTTTCCCTGTATAATCTCCACAGCTATATCCAGAAACTTACAGTAATTGGAACTTATGGCATGAGTGAATTTTAAATTCAGATCATTGACTCCCAATTTTTCAATAAACTCGCTCGCCAGGGTTTCTGGACCATTCCATATAAGAAACAAGTCATCAATATATCTGATCCATACAAGTATGTGATCAGTATATTGCTCCAGCTTATCAGTCCATACAGTTTGCTCCTCCCACCAGCCTAGGAATACATTTGCTAGGCTGGGGGCAAAACAAGTGCCCATGACAGTGCCGGACCGTTGCCGGTACACAGATTTCTCAAAAAGAAAGATATTTTCTTGCAGACAAAAAAGCATCATAGTTTCCAACATGTTATTGTGTTCCCAGTAATCTATACGCCTGCTCTTTAGAAAGTACATACATGCTGCCACCCCTTTGATTTGGTCAATGCATGTATAGAGAGAGCATATATCCAATCCAATCATCAAATACCCTTTTTCCCACTGCACATCGTGTATTCTGCGGAGAAAGTCTGTACTATCCTTACAATACGATCTCAAATTCAATACATATTTGGATAGAAACAAGTCCAGAAATATGGAAGTATTCTCCAATAAACCCCCATTAGAAGATACTATCGGACGCCCTGGTGGAGAAGTGGCGTTTTTGTGTATTTTTGGGAGGAAATAAATACACCGTATTCGTGGTTTCTCAGTTCTCAAAAACCTGTATTCGTCAGTGTCCAGTAGGCCTTGATGGTACCAGTTGCCCAGGAGACTATGGTATTCCTGAATTGTTCATTTATATGCCTCCCAGTTAATCAATTCATAGCATGTCTCATCAGATAACTGCCTCATCGCCTCAGCTTTATAACTTGTAGCACTCATAATAACAACATTGCCCCCCTTGTCGGAGGGCTTGATCACGATGTTAGCATCCTTCTCCAAGGCATTAATAGCTTCCCTTTGTTTTTTCGATAGATTGTCCCAATTTGAATTACAAGGTTTTTTTCTTATCTTTTTCAGTTCTATGATGACTGCCGAGCTAAATGCCTCTATGTTGTCGTACGGAACATTCGGATTATATTTGGACTTCATTTTGAGACCACTATGCTCGTATTGTTTATTTGTGATTCCACATGATTCCAACATTAGATGATCATCCATTTCATGATTTTCACCCATTTCAAGTTCGTGCATGATTTTCAAAAGCTCTAAATCCTGTACTTGTAAACCTGAGATACTAGGACATTCTTGTGCCATGTTGGTCGGGTTCCTTGATCTAATACGTGTTTCATACAGCTTCATCAATTTCAACTTGCGAATATACAGGAACAGATCAATTTGTGTGTCCGTGTAATTGAGATTATTGCTGGGACAGAAGGATAATCCTAATTGCAGGACGGATATTTCAGGTTCTGTTAATGTTCTTGGTGATAAATTTATGACTGACTTGCTGGTCAAGGAATTCTGGATACCAGCAGTCATCCACTCTATTTTTCTATGATTCTTCTTTCTTACTCTTCGTCGTTTCTTGTCCCTCGTCCTCTTCCTCTTTTTGGACCTTTGCCTCTTGTTTGTCCCCTTGTTTGGGGTTTGCTTGTTTGATTCTGCTCCTTTTTCTGTTTCAAGATTTGAAACTCGTGCAGGAAGGTTAGCGGGCGCGGCCCCAAAGGGGCCACCACACTGCGATCCTCTGGGTCTGTGCTGATGTCTGAGCTTGATCCAGTCGATAAGGTTCCACCTTTTCGGTCAGTGTGTGTGGCTCTGAAATTCCTCTGTGCCCAGTCGTATCTTTTGGCATCGGTCAAGATTCGCCCTTCCGCATAATCTCGTTTGTCCCTCAAAAATTTTCGCTGTTTCTTCAATTTGATAGTATCCTCATATTCTTTACATTTTTTGGGAAGTGTTTTCATAAATTCCTCCACTGCCTTGTCACTTTTGACTTTATCTAGTTGAGCTCTTAATGTTATTAGTTCCTTTCTCGTTGTTTCTAGGTCAATCTGCGCATATTTGATGAGCATCTCCAACATGCCCTTGCATGTTTTTGCCATGAATTGTGCCCATTCTGTTAACAGGTCTTGGTTAGGATTATCATACGTGGGAACAATCGTGATCCTCAGGCCTCTTGGTACCCGTTCAACCTCCACATAGTTAGTCAGGGAGGCTACCTCCCACCATTTATTGATTTCACGTTTGCTTAATTTTTCCAGCCAAAACAGCTTCTGCTTGGTGGATGACTCTGTCCCGGAAATCACCGTGCTTCCAGACTGTCTATCAATAATCGTATCCTGTTCCTCATTAAATAACGAGATGGCCACTGCTTTCCTCTCGTTTTCCCATTTGCACATACTTCTACTGTTTCCTGACGCTCACGGTTATATATTTATCCGCGACAATCACGTCTGTTCCCAAAACAGTTTTCTTGCTCCACGGCGAATCGGGCAGAGGCACAGTAATCCCACGCGTCGGGGAAATGCGGGAAGCTAACGACCCCTTCCTACGACATGGACCCCCAGCCCCCACAGATACCCTTTCGCAATGAGATACCGGCTTACCCGCAGTATCTTCCTCGCAGAATTCAAAAGCGGGAACGGCGGGAACCGCTGCAATTTCTGATTTATCTCCAAAATGCTGCTAAAGCGGTTCTCCATCCAACGACGTTGGTGCCAGCCAGTGGCAGCAGCAGCCACTCAGATATTTGTAAGTCACTCGGTTCGCAACCAGATGGTCGGAAATCAAGAGGCGTCACACCAGGAAACGGCACAATAGGTTTATTGTGCACCAAACTTAAAGACGACGCGTTTCGGCGTTAGCCTTTGTCAAGTAACTTCCCATACATCAATTTCCTATAGAAATAGGCTTAATGGTTTGTGGACATAGCGAAAATTTCATGGACATAGAAGAAATTTGCATTCATGCATTATACAATCAGTGATTACTTCATTAACACAGTTACTGTTATCCAACTAATTTGCCAATGTACCCAACAAACGTCAGAATATCGAAATATCACAATATAAATTGCTTATCATGTAAATCAATTCAATGGGTCACATCCGTTCATACAGAACGTCCCAACCGTTCATAGACATAAAGGAGTTGGGAACAATCCCGCTTTACGTAATACAGCAATGTGACATATTCCAAGATCTTCCGTCCGAACTTTCGAATATAAAACCATGCTTCATATGTATTCACAATCATAAATGAAAAGAAAATAGAAAATAAAATAAAGGTGAATATGACATGAATACCGCATTAGCAGACGATAATATGCTGGGATGACTGCGCTATAAGCAGCCCAAATCAACTACCGCACGCATCAGGGACACAATCTTTGTGATAGTCATACTGCCTCATATCCACTTTCAGATGTCCAACATATATATATTCACTGAAAAAACCATAGGTTTCAGGCACGTTATAGTTAGAAATTAGCATTTAAAAAACCTTAGAAATTCACTGAAAAAACCATAGGTTTTAGGGAAAGTTATAGTTAGTTGGACATTTCACTCGTACAAAACCAGAGAAATTCCCCCGTTATAGTTAGTTCAGCTAACTATAACTCCCGCCCCCGCAATGCACTGCTGATGACGTCACATATGACATCACTCATGACATGGTCAGTGACATCACTGATGACATCACTGATGACATCTCAAATGACCACTGATGACATCATCTAGTGACTGTTTCTGTAAAGTTTAAATATGTTTAATATATATAGGGAAAGGCGTTTTGAAGAATGAGTGGGTGTATAAGTGTCTGAATGGATGATTTAGTAGGTGTGTGACTGACTCTATAAGTGAGTGATTAAATGCATCTTACTGAATGCACGGGTTAGTGACTAAACTGTGTGAATGTCTGTATCCGTCTGTCTGTTGGTGTGTAAGCGGCTGCATGGGTTTGTGAATTGCTACATGAGTGTCTATATGGGTTATTGATTGGTTGTCTGAGTATCTGTATGGATGCCTGAGTGTTTGTATGGGTGGGGTGTGTGCGACTCTGTGCATAGATGTGTGAGTGGGTGATTCACTGGGTGCATGGTTTCAAGAGTGCATCTGTGATGGACTGTATGGATGTGTTAGTGAGTGAATGTATATCTCAGTGGTACATGTGTGAGTAACTACATATGTGAAAGGCAGTATATATGTGTGTTGGAATATATAAATAGCTATAAGTGAGAGTGTGTGATTATGAGAGTGACTGTATGGATGAGTGTGTGCTTGTATCAGTGATTGTATAAGAGCGTAAGAATGTCCTTGTATTTGTATGAATAAGTGAGCTGGTGTGTGTATAACTGTATAGGTGAGTAAATGGGAGTGTGATTAATTATTTGCATGACTGACTAGGTGTGTGAGTACCTCTATGGATGAGTGGTGGTGTGTGAGTGACTATATAGGCGTATGAGTGCATCTGATAGTCCTGTACTGAGTGATTGTAAGTATGAGTGACTGTACGGGTGAGTGAGTGGATATGTGTTTAGACCTAAGAATCAGTGAGTGGGTATGTAGTTATTGCTGCTGGAGTGTCTATGGTTTTGAGAATGGCAGTCTGTTATTTAGAGTTGGTGTCTCAAAGGTTACATTAGGGTGTGAGAAGATGCATCAAATTATCACATGGATGATGTCATCAGTGATGTCATTTGAGATGTCATCAGTGATGTCACTGACCATGTCATGAGTGATGTCATATGTGACGTCATCAGCAGTGCATTGCGGGGGCGCGAGTTATAGTTAGCTGAACTAACTATAACGGGGGAATTTCGTCGCACCGAACAGAGACACGGTGACACCAACAGAGTTGAGTCCAAATTTTTATTTCAATACACATATACACATATACACATATATATATATACATATACACATATATATATACACATATACACATATATATATACATATACACATATATATATACACATATACACATATATATATATATACACATATACACATATATATATATATACACATATACACATATATATATTCACTGAAAAAACCATAGGTTTTAGGGACAGTTATAGTTACTTGGACATTGCACTCGTACAAAACCCGTGAAATTCCCCCGTTATAGTTAGTTCAGCTAACTATAACTCGCGCCCCCGCAATGCACTGCTGATGACGTCACATATTACATCACTCATGACATGGTCAGTGACATCACTGATGACATCACTGATGACATCTCAAATGACATCACTGATGACATCATCCAGTGACTGTGTGTTTCTGTAAAGTTTAAATATTTTTAAAATATATAGGAAAAGACGTATTGAAGAATGAGTGGGTGTATAAGTGTCTGTATGGATGATTTAGTAGGTGCGTGACTGACTCTATAAGTGAGTGATTTAACGTATCTTACTGAATGCATGGGTTAGTGACTAAACTGGGTGTATGTCTGTATCCGTCTGTCTGTTGCTGTGTAAGTGGCTGCATGTGTTTGTGAATAGCTAAATGATTTTCTATATGAGTTATTGAATGCTTGTCTGAGTATCTGTATGGGTGCCTGAGTGTTTGTGTGGGAGGGGTGTGTGCAACTCTGTGCATAGATGTGTGAGTGGGTGATTCACTGGGTGGATGGTTTCAAGAGTGCATCTGTGATAGACTGTATGGGTGGGTAAGTGTGTGTAAGAGTGTGTTAGTGAGTGAATGTATGTCCCAGTGGTACATGTGTGAGTAACTACATATGTGAAAGGCAGTATATATGTGTGTTGGAGTATATAAATAGCTATAAATGAGAGTGTGTGATTGTGATAGTGGCTGTATGGATGATTGTGTGCTTGTATCAGTGATTGTATAAGAGCGTAAGAATGTGCTACTATTTGTATGAGTAAGTGAGCTGGTGTGTGTATAACTGTATAGGTGAGTAAATGGCAGTGTGTTTAATTATTTGCATGACTGACTAGGTGTGTGAGTATCTCTATGGATGAGTGGCGTTGTTTGAGTGTCTATATAGGAGTAAGAGTGCATATGATAGTCCTGTACTGAGTGACCGTAAGTATGAGTGACTGTACGGGTGAGTGAGTGGATGTGTGCGTAGACCTAAGAATCAGTGAGTGGGTATGTAGTTATTGGTGTTGGAGTGTCTATGGTTTTGCGAATGGCAGTCTGTAATTTAGAGTGGGTGTATCAAAGGTTATATTAGGGTGTGAGGAGGTGCATCAGATTATCACGTGGATGATGTCATCAGTGATGTCATTTGAGATGTCATCAGTGATGTCATCAGTGATGTCACTGACCATGTCATGAGTGATGTAATATGTGACGTCATCAGCAGTGCATTGCGGGGCGCGAGTTATAGTTAGCTGAACTAACTATAACGGGGGAATTTCACGGGTTTTGTACGAGTGCAATGTCCAAGTAACTATAACTGTCCCTAAAACCTATGGTTTTTTCAGTGAATTTCAAAGGTTTTTAAATGCTAATTTGTAACTATAACGTGTCTGAAACCTATGGTTTTTTCAGTGAATTTCAAAGGTTTTTAAATGCTAATTTGTAACTATAACGTGTCTGAAACCTATGGTTTTTTCAGTGAATTTCAAAGGTTTTTTAAATGCTAATTTCTAACTATAACGTGCCTGAAACCTACGGTTTTTCAGTGAATTTCAAAGGTTTTGTAAATGACAATTTTTAAATGTATTAATTGTTATATTAATTTTTTTCATACTGATTTACTACATTTTTAGAAACAATTTTTTTTACATATTTTATTTGTCAAATTACATTGTAATTACATTATACATTACATTACAAAAAATACTTTCTCAGAATGAATTACTTTAGTTTAAATACTTTGCAGATAGGCAATAGACTTTTAAGTACAGTAGTTACAGTTGTTGCAATGGGCAACACATTTTCAAACACAATGCAACATTCAGCTCAATGTGAATTTCTAGTTAAATGCAATTAGTTACTTTATGGATTACTTTTGTAACCACAGGACTGGATCCTAGATTCAGTCCTGGTACATCTCCTGTAAACAGTTGAGTAAAAGCGTTTTGGTTACAGTCGTGATTTTTAAGGAATATTATTGTATTTTAAAAGTTGACACTTTGAAACTTTTTCTCATAGAATCACCAATGTTATCCTATGGAAGGAAATTCACTTAGCAGGTAAAAACTGTTATCGTTACTTTTTCTTACTCAGTGTTGGATCCTGGATCCAGCACTGGTGCATCTCCTGTAAACAGTTGAAAGAACGCGTTTAAGTCATACAGGCGATTTTTAAGGAATATTTGTAGTTTGTGAAAATCAACACTTTGAAACTTTTTGCTGAAAACCAGTCAATGTTAGCCTATGAAGGAAATTCAAGTTACCGGTAAGTACGGTTAAAATTACTTTTGAGGATCAGTACTGGGCTGAAACATGCAGCACTGAGGTCTCTCCTGATAACAGGTGAGTAAATCGGAATTCGTATTTCGGCTGATTTTAGAGGAATATTTTAAAGTTCCAAAACTCCACACTTAGAAGAATTTCCAAGTGAAACCAGTCAATGTTAGCCTATGGAAGGAAATTCAAGTTACTGGTAAGTACGGTTAAAATTACTTTTCAGGACCAGTACTGGGCTGAAAGATGCAGCACTGAGGTCTCTCCTGATAACAGGTGAGTAAATCAGAATTCGGATTTCGGCTGATTTTAGAGGAATATTTGTATGTTTCAAAAATCAACACTTAGAAGAATTTCCAAGTGAAACCAGTCAATGTTCGCCTATGAAGGAAATTCAAGTTACCGGTAAGTACGGTTAAAATTACTTTTCAGGACCAGTACTGGGCTGAAAGATACAGCACTGAGGTCTCTCCTTATAACAGGTGAGTAAATCGGAATTCCTATTTCGGCTGATTTTAGAGGAATATTTGCACAATGGTGAAGGGAGGGGCGGGGCCTGAGGTGACATCTTTGCAAACGCGCCCCGTGGCGCGTTTTAAGTTGGGGGATTAAGTTCCCTTGAATCCTGAGGGTCCCTAGGGGCCAACTAGACCACCAGGAACCTCCAATATGCGCCAGAGGCTGCGTTGCAGAGACGTGTAGAGAGGCCACACCCCTTTTACACCTCTCTGCAACGCAGCTCTGTGGCGCTTTCTGGATGTACCTGTTGGGCTAGTTGGCCCCAGGGACCCTCAGGATTGAAGGGATTTAATTCCCCATCTTAAACGCGCCACGGGGCCTGTTTGCACACATGTCACCTGCAAGCCCCGCCCTCCCTTCACCACTGTGCAAACGCGCCCGTGGCGCGTTTTAAGTTGGGGATTAAGTCCCCTTGAATCCTGAGGGTCCCCGGAGTCCAACTAGCCCACCATATGCCTCCAAAAGCGCCATAGAGCTGCGTTGCAGAGAGGTGTAAAAGGGCGTGGCCTCTGTACACCTCTCTGCAAGGCAGCCCCTGGCGCATACTGGAGGTTCCTGGTGAGCTAGTTGGCCTGAGACCCCCAGTATTCAAGGGAATTCGTTCCTCCTCTGCAACGCGCCAGGGCGCGTTTGCAGAGTGGTGAAGGAAGGGGGCGGGGCCTGCGGGCCCGATCGTTTTTTTAAAAAAAAATTTTTT